>QXJR01000017.1:125000-681679 GCA_020975725.1 Picocystis sp. L7 | reverse complement strand
AACCCTAAACCCTAAACCCTAAACCCTAAACCCTAAACCCTAAACCCTAAACCCTAAACCCTAAACCCTAAACCCTAAACCGGCCCCTGCCTGAGCGTGAGGGTCCGGAATCGCCGAAGCCTCAGGCTCACTATGGGGCCCCTGCCTGAGCGTGAGGGTCCGGAATCGCCGAAGCCTCAGGCTCACTATGGGGCCCCTGCCTGAGCGTGAGGGTCCGGAATCGCCGAAGCCTCAGGCTCACTATGGGGCCCCTGCCTGAGCGTGAGGGTCCGGAATCGCCGAAGCCTCAGGCTCACTATGGGGCCCCTGCCTGAGCGTGAGGGTCCGGAATCGCCGAAGCCTCAGGCTCACTATGGGGCCCCTGCCTGAGCGTGAGGGTCCGGAATCGCCGAAGCCTCAGGCTCACTATGGGGCCCCTGCCTGAGCGTGAGGTGTGGCCCTGCCTTGTTTTGTTCACATTCGAACCAATCGTAGAACTTTGTCGATCTACTAGGACCTCGTCCATTTCGGTGCCGAGATGTCGACGGAGGATAAGGTTGGCTTGCGCCCTTCCTGAGTTATGGAAAGATGGTTGCGTTCCCTCTATGTGGCGTTGCCAACGCTTTGACCGCGACTCGAGGCCCCTCCTGTTCCTCCCTTCGTCGCTCCAGGTGCGGGATGTCGACGACCCACCAGCAGGGTGTCCATTTCGTCGTTTCGACTCGGATGGCGCTAAATTTTAACGTGCATCACTCTATAGACCCACCCAAGGAAGGTGGCAGGGTCAAGTTGTCCCGTTCGCATCGCTTTCGACACCGACTCGAGGTCCCTCCTGGTCCTCCCCTGGTCGCGCCTGGTGCGGGATGTCGACGACCCATCAGCCTTCCTCCAATTCTTTCGCGATCGCTTCAACGACGCTGAATTTTTGCATCCATCCGTTTTCTAGCACGTAGAATCCAGTGGTAGCGTTCGTTTGGTCCATTGCATCGCCAGTCGAAGCGTACGCGATGCCTGCTGGTCGCTCCATCGGATGTTTCGCCGACGAGGGACCAGGAGTCCACCGAAACCGGTCGAACGGACGAGGCGGGATCGAATTTCGTTTCGAAACACGCTCTTGTATTACAAAGGAGAGATTCCGACGTTCGAAGCCCGAAAAACGATCGCCCTTATGTCCCTTCGATCTCGTCGGTCGCGGTCGGGCCGACCTCCGTGGCGTCGGCCGTCCGTGGCCCTGCGTCGCACGGGCCGTACGCGGTGCCACGGGCGCGCGAGACGCTCCGCACGCACGCGTCGACCCCCCACGGAGGAGGATCGACGGCGCGTGCGCGTCGCGCGCGTCCGTGGGACCGCGTCTGTCGGTGTCGCGTTCGCGCGCAGGTTCGGTCGCGCTTCGATTACCGCCTCTCCCCCTGTCCCTCTCGCGATCGCGAATGCCCCCCCCTGGCCCCCTCAAACCCCCCATCCCGTCCCCCGAGCCCCTGTACCCCCCTTTCCCCCCCCTGCGCCCCTTCCCCCCCCCCCCACCCCCACGCGCGCGCGACGGGGTGGGATGCGCCCCACGCGCGATGGCGATGGAGGGGCCCCGCCGACGCCCCCACCCCGCTCCCCGACCGAAAGGACGCCCACGAACGAGGTCCCGGGGCGATGGCGGGTTCCGCGCCCCCCCACCCGAATCCCCACGCCCGAAAAAAAAAAGGAACGAACGAAGGACGGGGGAGCTGCCCCACGAGAAGCGGAAGAAAAAAAGGGGGGCACGGACGATTTCAAAAAGGGGGGCAAGCATCTACTTTGCGCAACTCAGCTTAGCTCGACCTCCAGCAACTACTTTGCGCAACTCAGCTTAGCTCGAACCGTTTTGGAGCGGAAATCTTCAATACCTAATACCTAAGGGTACCCAATCGCAGTCGCAAAAGGCCTCTACCTAAACCAGGCAGGTCCGGAATTCCCGGACAAAACGCCAGGTCCGGAATTCCCGGACAAAACGCCAGGTCCGGAATTCCCGGACAAAACGCCAGGTCCGGAATTCCCGGACAAAAGGCAGGTCCGGAATTCCCGGACAAAACGCCAGGTCCGGAATTCCCGGACAAATGCCAGGTCCGGAATTCCCGGACAAAACCCAGGTCCGGAATTCCCGGACGAGTGGTTGGTCCGGACTGGGCGCGTGGTTTCGTGGATAACCAAAGGAATGGAAGGAAAGCGCTTGTTCGGTTTGTTTTCGGGGAAAAGGTTTGTGATCGACCTTTCTTCAGGAGAAGAGGTTGGGTGTGTGGAGGCCCGTGGTGGTTTAGACGTGTACAAGTTGGGTGGCTCCATGTATCCTGATGGAGTAGAAGACGTAGATTGAGGGAAGCCATGCCAATGCCTTCATTAATAGCTGTGGGCATAGTGGTAGCGTAAACGTTCCTCTCGAGCCATTGGGTTCATTTGGAGAGCGATGTAGTCTTGCAACGGATGTTCGGCGAAGCATAAGCACCCCAACGTTTCTTGATTGCATGGGGTCGGATGGGTCACAACCCGTGGATATCTCTTCTCAATGCTACATTGCGCGGAGCATCTGTGGAGCAACCCCTACACATCCGAATAACGGCTGTAAAACCCTTATGCGATAGATTCGTGAACATGGCCGATCCATCATGCAGCAAGAGGAAGCTTGCTTTGCGAACACGGTATCTCTCCTGGCCTCCCTTCGTCGCTCCAGGTGCGGGATGTCGACGACCCATCAGCAGGGTGTCCATTTCGTCGTTTCGACATGGATGGCGCTGAATTTTCGCGTGCGTCCCTCTCGGACCCATCCAACGAAGGTGGCAGGGTCAAGTTGTCCCGTTGCGATCGCTTTCGACACCGACTCGAGGCCCCTCCTGTTCCTCCCTTCGTCGCTCCAGGTGCGGGATGTCGACGACCCATCAGCAGGGTGTCCATTTCGTCGTTTCGACATGGATGGCGCTGAATTTTCGCGTGCGTCCCTCTCGGACCCATCCAACGAAGGTGGCAGGGTCAAGTTGTCCCGTTGCGATCGCTTTCGCTACCGACTCGAGGTCCCTCCTGTTCCTCTCTTCGTCGCGCCTGGTCCGGGATGTCGACGACCCATCAGCCTTCCTCCAATTCTTTCGCGATCGCTCCAACGACGCTGAATTTTTGCATCCACCCGTTTTCGAGCACGTAGAATACAGTGGTAGCGTTCGTTTGGCTCGTCGCATCGCCAGTCGAAGCGTACGCGATGCCTGCTGGTCGCACCATCGGATGTTTCGCCGACGAGGGACCAGGAGTCCACCGAAATCGGTCGAACGGGCGAGGCGGGGACGAATATGGCTTCGAAACACGCTGTTGTATTACAAAGAAGAGATTCCGACGTTCGAAGCTCGAAAAACGATCGCCCTTATGTTCCTTCGATCGCGTCGGTCGTGGTCGGGCCGACCTCCGTGGCGTCGGCCGTCCGTGGCCCTGCGTCGCATTGGTCGCACGCGGTGCCACGGGCGCGCGAAACGCTCCGCACGCACGCTTCAACCCCCCACGGAGGAGGATCGACGGCGCGTGCGCGTCGCGCGCGTCCGTGGGACCGCGTCTGTCGGTGTCGCGTTCGCGCGCAGGTTCGGTCGCGCTACCAGTACCGCCTCTCCCCCTGTCCCTCTCGCGATCGCGAATGCCCCCCCTGGCCCCCACAAACCCCCCACAAGCCCCCCAGACCCCCCTGTACCCCCCTTTCCCCCCCTGCGCCCCTCACGGACGCAGTCCCATCCACTCCAAATGGGGGCCCTGGCTCCACGGACTCTGTGGATGGGGCGATGAAAGAAAAGGGGCCTCTCTGTCGATTTCGTTGTACGAGCGCAGTTGTGCGTCGAGGATACATCGAGATCTTCGGTCGTGGTATCGAAATGTTCGCTGTTTTTCTTCCCCACCTTTTCTTCCGAAGTTGGCTGGATCGAAATCCATCCCAAGTCCACAAGATCCTTGGGAAAGTCCCCAGTGGTGTCGGAATTCCCAGGACCGTGCAGAGGACACGCCCTGCTGCGGATCGGCTGCCGAAATGGAACGGACGGACGAAGCGACCGAAACGATGCGAAACCGGCAAGCCACGACGTGCAAGCGATATTCCGAGAGGATCGATCCATCGAACGTCTCGGAATGTCGCTCGCCGAAACAACCGCGGTTTCGAAGCCACGCTTGTTCCGAACGCGACGAAACATCCGCTCCGACACCGACAACAGCACACCGGAAGGAGGAGCGGTGCGAGGCATCTTTCGAAGGAGAACGTCGCGAGCTCTTGGTATTCCGCGAAACGGAAGGTAAACCTGCCGTTATCGATGGATACTGATGCTTCCAACGAGGCGTTTGGACGCAAACCCTTCCACGCGTGGGCGCTCCAACTGGTCGACCTCGGTGATGGTGTCGGACAAGGAAGAGCGCGGTGGGCCTGATCGGCAGCCGGTGCGGGATTCGTACGAAACGTTTCGGAAGGCCCTTGGAGCGCAATCATCCCAAAGTTGTCAAAGCTGACGCCACTCACAAGTGGCCACAAGCACCGGCTTTGGAAAACCGAAGGAGATCCATTCGTCCAAACCAAGTTCGCGTCCGTGATGCCCACTTGTAACGACCCATGGTCAGCGGCCTTGCTACACCATGCATCGACGGTGTAATGCGTGGTGGAGCAAGCCCGCTGCGGACGCATCGCCAAAGATCGCATCTCCGCAGATGCGAGCCGGTCCTCTTCTGTCCGAGGTGGGTCGTCTGGAGTTGTTTCTCCTGAGCCTGGGGAGCGGGGAGAACTGGACCTCATGCAGCAGGATCTGCCAGGATCCGGCCAGAATCCCGCCAAAACGACCCGTGTGCGCTACGTACGGACGTGCACTCGCGCGGCGAGCTTCACGCAAGCGAAGAACGAACAGCGAGGGGAATGAAAGAAGGTGAGAGAGGAGAAGGGAGTGGAGGGCGAGGCACTCCTCGAAAAGGAGAACAACGCCAACTGCGCGAGAGAGAGGTGCTGACAAAAAAAATCATCTGCACCTGCAGGAAGTGAACACAGCCAAGGCACCATGCAGCGGAGTGATCATGTCTTGCGTACTTGCAGCAGGCTAGTCTTCCTTGTTAATGTTTGATTAACTGTGTATGCGGTTTTCGCATGTTTGGTTCAGCGGTATGTCATTTAGGGACTGGCTCAATGTGCGCACGACTTTGTTTTTCTGATTCACTGCATATGTTTGCTGATGAGTCTTAACAAATTTCTCCATCGATAGCAGTGGTGATTCTCTCACCTGCTGCCTCTTCCTTTTCTTGACAACCTTTGGCGTCCCAAGTGTTGGCACTGAACCCTGCGTCACTTCTCGGAGTGCAGCAACCAATGGCAAGCATTGTTGTAAGCGGGTAACCTGATCATTGGAGGCACCTTCCATACAAAAGTCATAAAGTCTCTTACTCGTGGCAAGTATTTCAGTCTGAGCATGTGATGTACTTGATTGAGTATGAGGAGCTGCCGTCATTGCGTACTCCTCAACGACTTTGAGCACGCCTTTGTACAATGCGAGAGATGTGGGATTCGGGTTTGCCACCTGGAAGAAGTTGCTTCGCAATGCTCGTAACTGGTCCATCACCGCTTGCCTTGACTCATCGTCATCATTCAGAGGGCTCTGAGAAGAAATACTAAGCGCATATGTGGGTTCTTCCCCCATATCTTGTGGACAGGAGACGCCGTATGTGTCTACACAAGAGGTCACCGCATCCCCTAATGTGCGCCCATCAGGACAGTCTACGCATTGTTCGTCAATACAAAAGTGCGGACCGAGGAGTTCCACACTGCAGAAATCCATCTTTGTATGCTGCAATGTTGCAAAGATGTGATGGCATGGGATTCTCGCTCTCGATGAAGCCACGCATGTGCAAGTCCAACAGTTTCTATCATTCTTGACAGTGTATTGTACAAACCGGCTTCCTGACACCAACCATGACTGTCCTAAGGAGGAATCGATTGGGGTGATGGTGTAGTTGTTTGTTTGTCCTTTCTTTTGATTAGTAGCAAGGGCCCTCACCACAATGTCAGGTCGTCTTACCACGCACAAATCTCTCGTGGGGATAATGTTCCCTTCAATATATAACGTTCGATATGGATTGCTTTGCATGGTGTTAGCATGCACATAATCTGTCCAGAACATCTTGGCCACATTCATGAGCTTCATGACCAGGGAGGTGACCAATTTGTTTCTTTTCAAACCGAATTGTTGTTTTAGCTTACCATTGAATGACTCGTTCAAGTTGTTGGTATTAATGCTCTTCACATGACCCCAACACCTCTTCTTGTTTCGCGCATAGGTCGCCCACCGCATCTCATGCTTTTTCAAGTATTGGTGGTAGTATCTTTCGGTCGCTTCGAATCCAAAATGCTTGAGGTACTGCTTGAACTCCAATTCAACGTTCTCAAACGCAACCTTCGTTTTTGCATAGAGAAGTGCATGCATGAATTTCATGAGCTTTTGCCTCTCAACTTCTTTGCCTACGTTAACGTACTTCTTCTTCACATGTCTCAACAATGCTTGCTCCACGTGAAAATGGCACCAAATGCACGTAGCTAGAGGAAAATTTGATTCTACTACTGCGTGAACTAGTTCCATGGCGCAATCGCTTAATACTGTCTCCGGGCGCCAGTTAGGGCAAATCCACTTCACTAAAGCTATAGCCTCTTCATGTGTGCTTGTGTCTTCCAGGTCAGACAAGTAAAAACACACGGGGAAAGCATTGCCCATGTTAGTCTTAACCACCAGGATGGAGAGAGGGAACCCATACATATTCAAACGGTATGTAGAGTCGAAGCCTACCCAACAACCATACTTCTCAAGCATGTATTTTCCGTGCCTCGTCATCCATAGGAAAAGAAATCTTTGCCGCCCCTTTGTGTGACTAGACGCAAGTGGTCGTTCATACGGCAAAACTGTCGAGGATACATGAGGAACGGTACCCTTCCTCAAACCTCCATAAACCCAAATACTTTTTGGCCCGTCGTGGGATGGACTGAAGAACCCTAACTTCCCATGAATTGCATGTTGACGTTCTCTACTTTCCCGGAAAACAACAAAGGTGTCTTCATCTTTTGCCATGCCCAAACCTTTTGCTCTGAGATTAGTTTGATCATTACCTCTTCGCCACGTTTTCAATGCATCTCGTTTTAGGACATTCTTGATTTGATTTATTGTTGGCTTGAAGCGGGCATCCGGACCAAGTCTAATTTCCTCCTCCCCATTAGTGGCTAGAGATGATCCCTTCTCACAACAAAGGCGCTGAAGGTCGCCCATTTGCAAAGTCATGCACTTGTGTTGTAGGATGAACATTTCAAGGGAAGGATGAAGAGGTCGAAATATTCCAGATTGCGGAGATGTGCAATCATGTGAGTGACAGAAGTATAACAAGGGCAAGTCAGAAACAAGTATACGACCCGTGTCCTCGTCCACCTTTCCTTTTAGTGTGCACACAGATTTGCAATCACATTTGATGGAATCTTTCGCCCTTCTCTTCCTGACTTTAGATGATGGTTTCCCACGTGCCTGGCATGCTAGTCGGATATACCTAACGTTAAGGCAATCCTCAGTCTTGTACTTTGATCTCTCAATGTTGTACTTGTGATTGAAAGCTTGGCCTAGGTCATCAATGAGGTCATCCAGGAACAAAGATTCTGTCAAAGGTAACAAGTGTACTTCATTTTGCATTGCGCTCTCATGCAAGGCTATAGCTTGACAACTCCGAAGAAGATGTAAAGAGCTAGCTCCGAACCCATGAGTCCGTTCGAGTACATGCTCGCCCACCACAGGCGCATCACCCAAAGTAGAGCGCAAAAGAACGGCATTGCGTTCCATGAAATTTACTATCAAATGCTTATCCCGGCAACTCTGAAGTAAGCACATTAAATCACACCAAGATGAGATAGCTGCAAGGCAAGCTATCCTCCCCCCCTTGCTGATGAATGCTTCATATTTGAGGCTCTTTAATGCAACATTCTTCTTCAAGGCTTTGTATTTGGTAAGCTTCTTCGCAGCTTCCTTCTTTGTACTGAATTGAAATACATCTTGAATGACATCGATGGCACATATGTTTCTATTGCAAGTACGCAAGACATGATCACTCCGCTGCATGGTGCCTTGGCTGTGTTCACTTCCTGCAGGTGCAGATGATTTTTTTTGTCAGCACCTCTCTCTCGCGCAGTTGGCGTTGTTCTCCTTTTCGAGGAGTGCCACGCCCTCCAGTCCCTTCTCCTCTCTCACCTTCTTTCATTCCCCTCGCTGTTCGTTCTTCGCTTGCGTGAAGCTCGCCGCGCGAGTGCACGTCCGTACGTAGCGCACACGGGTCGTTTTGGCGGGATTCTGGCCGGATCCTGGCAGATCCTGCTGCATGAGGTCCAGTTCTCCCCGCTCCCCAGGCTCAGGAGAAACAACTCCAGACGACCCACCTCGGACAGAAGAGGACCGGCTCGCATCTGCGGAGATGCGATCTTTGGCGATGCGTCCGCAGCGGGCTTGCTCCACCACGCATTACACCGTCGATGCATGGTGTAGCAAGGCCGCTGACCATGGGTCGTTACAAGTGGGCATCACGGACGCGAACTTGGTTTGGACGAATGGATCTCCTTCGGTTTTCCAAAGCCGGTGCTTGTGGCCACTTGTGAGTGGCGTCAGCTTTGACAACTTTGGGATGATTGCGCTCCAAGGGCCTTCCGAAACGTTTCGTACGAATCCCGCACCGGCTGCCGATCAGGCCCACCGCGCTCTTCCTTGTCCGACACCATCACCGAGGTCGACCAGTTGGAGCGCCCACGCGTGGAAGGGTTTGCGTCCAAACGCCTCGTTGGAAGCATCAGTATCCATCGATAACGGCAGGTTTACCTTCCGTTTCGCGGAATACCAAGAGCTCGCGACGTTCTCCTTCGAAAGATGCCTCGCACCGCTCCTCCTTCCGGTGTGCTGTTGTCGGTGTCGGAGCGGATGTTTCGTCGCGTTCGGAACAAGCGTGGCTTCGAAACCGCGGTTGTTTCGGCGAGCGACATTCCGAGACGTTCGATGGATCGATCCTCTCGGAATATCGCTTGCACGTCGTGGCTTGCCGGTTTCGCATCGTTTCGGTCGCTTCGTCCGTCCGTTCCATTTCGGCAGCCGATCCGCAGCAGGGCGTGTCCTCTGCACGGTCCTGGGAATTCCGACACCACTGGGGACTTTCCCAAGGATCTTGTGGACTTGGGATGGATTTCGATCCAGCCAACTTCGGAAGAAAAGGTGGGGAAGAAAAACAGCGAACATTTCGATACCACGACCGAAGATCTCGATGTATCCTCGACGCACAACTGCGCTCGTACAACGAAATCGACAGAGAGGCCCCTTTTCTTTCATCGCCCCATCCACAGAGTCCGTGGAGCCAGGGCCCCCATTTGGAGTGGATGGGACTGCGTCCGCCCCTCACCCCCCCACCCCCACGCGCGCGCCCGACGGGGTGGGATGCGCCCCACGCGCGATGGCGATGGAGAGGCCCCGCCGACGCCCCCACCCCGCTCCCCGACCGAAACGACGCCCACGAACGAGGTCCCGGGGCGATGGCGGGTTCCGCGCCCCCCAACCCGAATCCCCGACGCCCGAAAAAAAAAAAAGGAACGAACGAAGGACGGGGGAGCTGCCCCACGAGAAGCGGAGGAAAAAAAGGGGGGCACGGACGATTTCAAAAAGGGGGGCAAGCATCTACTTTGCGCAACTCAGCTTAGTTCGACCTCCAGCAACTACTTTGCGCAACTCAGCTTAGCTCGAACCGTTTTGCGAGCCTCTTTTTGAAACCCTAAACCTTAATTGGTCCCACGCGCATCGCAAAAATCCTCTTCCTAAACCCTAAACCACGCGCCGGATCCGGCCTAGGCAATTGCACCAGCTACCCGAATCCACGTCTCACGCTGTCCTAGCGCGACGCGAAGAGCCACGATAAATCGGGCAAAATCACCTGCCCACGACCTGGACCCCCCTCTTCAACCCAAGGGACCAGACCGCCAAGGGAGGGGGCAAGAAACCGCCTGACGATCAAAGGACGACCGCTCGGGATCCACGCGCCGGATCCGGCCTAGGCAATCGCACCAGCTACCCGAATCCACGTCTCACGCTGTCCTAGCGCGACGCGAAGAGCCCCGATAAATCGGGCAAAATCACCTGCCCACGACCTGGACCCCCCTCTTCAACCCAAGGGACCAGACCGCCAAGGGAGGGGGCAAGAAACCGCCTGACGGTCAAAGGACGACCGCTCGGGATCCACGCGCCGGATCCGGCCTAGGCAATCGCACCAGCTACCCGAATGCACGTCTCACGCTGTCCTAGCGCGACGCGAAGAGCCACGATAAATCGGGCAAAACCACCTGCCCTCGACCTGGACCCCCCCTCTTCAACCCAAGGGACCAGACCGCCAAGGGAGGGGGCAAGAAACCGCCTGACGATCAAAGGACGACCGCTCGGGATCCACGCGCCGGATCCGGCCTAGGCAATCGCACCAGCTACCCGAATGCACGTCTCACGCTGTCCTAGCGCGACGCGAAGAGCCACGATAAATCGGGCAAAACCACCTGCCCTCGACCTGGACCCCCCTCTTCAACCCAAGGGACCAGACCGCCAAGGGAGGGGGCAAGAAACCGCCTGACGGTCAAAGGACGACCGCTCGGGATCCACGCGCCGGATCCGGCCTAGGCAATCGCACCAGCTACCCGAATCCACGTCTCACGCTGTCCTAGCGCGACGCGAAGAGCCACGATAAATCGGGCAAAACCACCTGCCCTCGACCTGGACCCCCCCTCTTCAACCCAAGGGACCAGACCGCCAAGGGAGGGGGCAAGAAACCGCCTGACGATCAAAGGACGACCGCTCGGGATCCACGCGCCGGATCCGGCCTAGGCAATTGCACCAGCTACCCGAATCCACGTCTCACGCTGTCCTAGCGCGACGCGAAGAGCCACGATAAATCGGGCAAAACCACCTGCCCTCGACCTGGACCCCCCCTCTTCAACCCAAGGGACCAGACCGCCAAGGGAGGGGGCAAGAAACCGCCTGACGATCAAAGGACGACCGCTCGGGATCCACGCGCCGGATCCGGCCTAGGCAATCGCACCAGCTACCCGAATCCACGTCTCACGCTGTCCTAGCGCGACGCGAAGAGCCCCGATAAATCGGGCAAAATCACCTGCCCACGACCTGGACCCCCCCTCTTCAACCCAAGGGACCAGACCGCCAAGGGAGGGGGCAAGAAACCGCCTGACGATCAAAGGACGACCGCTCGGGATCCACGCGCCGGATCCGGCCTAGGCAATCGCACCAGCTACCCGAATCCACGTCTCACGCTGTCCTAGCGCGACGCGAAGAGCCCCGATAAACCGGGCAAAACCACCTGCCCTCGACCTTTACCCTTACTGCTACTCTAAACCACGAACCGGTCGCGGAGCCGCCTAACCCCTACAAGAATCCGGTTGACCTATGAGAGAGGAGGCTTCTTCTGTGCATGGGTTCCATTTTGAAATAAAAGGAACAATAGTACTTTAATTAGCAGCGGAGATGTATTGAGCAATCAATTCCTCCTTCTGGTACACGTCCCTCGTGGTATGGAAGGAGACGACCCAAGAATTACGTCCTGCTGGTCCGATGCCATCAATGGAGGCGACCATCCTACAATTCGGCACATTTCCATCGTTGATGAGGATGACAATCCCCGATGCTTTCAGGTCAGGAATGATCAAATTGCCATCTGGCAGGTTACGCTCCCGAGCCAGTCCAGCCGGCAACTCCAAGCAAGAGTGAGTGATTGCCCACATCACATTTGGGTCGTCTGCATGGACCTCCCTCAAGTGCTGCACCTCCGCAGGAGTATACTCCATCCCATAAATCCCACCTGGTAGGTAGGTGCCCGCTGGGATGTATTCGTGAAACTGGCGCCCGGCCTGCACTTGCAAACCCCGACGCTGCGCTCGACTACTCAAACCTTCCGTCGACTTGGCCCTTCCGATTGGGTGCAGACCATGCCGGACCCACTCTCCTCGTAGCTTCGTCGTGAAGCATACGTCGAAGCGCGTCCCAGACTTTCGAACTGGCCATCGGTGTGGTGGTTTGAATGCGCCCTTCTGCGGACGTCCTCTACGCTTTATCCACGCGCATCCAGCCCCTTCCTCTTCACGTGGCGTACGGTTCGTATACTGAAACCGTTCGAACAGCCTGCCACTCCCATCCCGAACTGTTTCGTAGTTCGGTCTTGGCTGCCGCCGGAGGACCATGTTCCCAGCCCGGCGCTCATTCCCGTCCGTCATCTCTTCTGCCCAAACCCCCGTCCCAGGTCCTCCCCTTGAAACCCAGACGCTCGAAGGGCTTGGTGTTCATCAAAAACTTCGCAAAACACATGCACCCAAGATTATATACCCTCGTTCATAGACGGTTGCAGTCCAAGAGATTTAGAGCTAGACAATATGCGACTACATCGTCTCCACTTGAATGATGTCTGAACTTGGAGAAATGCTCACTGACTAGGGACGCAGAATAGAGACAACCATCCTGACACCCTAAAGATGGGGCCGCGTTAATAGCAGTGCCGATGACGACAGTGTCAGCGAAATGCGACCCACCTTAACACAAGAGATATCGTTGCGGTATTTACCTACAAAACTTTCAAAAGATTGCAAGCCAGGATTTGAATGACACTCAAGACGCGAAGTTAAATGGCAAAGCACTAGTAGGAGAAATTCAAAGGTACCGGCACTTGGATGACACACAATCACGGGTGGCGCGTCCGGAATTCCCGGACAAATGCCAGGTCCGGAATTCCCGGACAAAACCCAGGTCCGGAATTCCCGGACAAAACCCAGGTCCGGAATTCCCGGACAAAACCCAGGTCCGGAATTCCCGGACAAAACCCAGGTCCGGAATTCCCGGACAAAAGGCAGGTCCGGAATTCCCGGACAAAACCCAGGTCCGGAATTCCCGGACAAGTGGTAGGTCCGGAATTCCCGGACAAGTGGTAGTTCCGGAATTCCCGGACAAAACCCAGGTCCGGAATTCCCGGACAAAACCCAGGTCCGGAATTCCCGGACAAAACCCAGGTCCGGAATTCCCGGACAAAACCCAGGTCCGGAATTCCCGGACAAAACCCAGGTCCGGAATTCCCGGACAAAACCCAGGTCCGGAATTCCCGGACAAAAGGTAGGTCCGCAACTCCCGGACGAGTGGTTGGTCCGGACTGGGCGCGTGGTTTCGTGGATAACCAAAGGAATGGAAGGAAAGCGCTTGTTCGGTTGGTATTCGGGGAAAAGGTTTGTGATCGACCTTTGTTCAGGAGAAGAGGTTGGGTGTGTGGAGGCCCGTTGTGTATTAGACGTGTACAAGTTGGGTGGCTCCATGTATCCTGATGGAGTAGAAGGCGTAGATTGAGGGAAGCCATGCCAATGCCTTCATTAATAGCTGTGGGCATAGTGGTAGCGTAAACGTTCCTCTCGAGCCATTGGGTTCATTTGGAGAGCGTTGTAGTCTTGCAACGGATGTTCGGCGAAGCATAAGCACCCCAACGTTTCTTGATTGCATGGGGTCGGATGGGTCACAACCCGTGGATATCTCTTCTCAATGCTACATTGCGCGGAGCATCTGTGGAGCAACCCCTACACATCCGAATAACGGCTGTAAAACCCTTATGCGATAGATTCGTGAACATGGCCGATCCAACATGCAGCAAGAGGAAGCTTGCTTTGCGAACACGGTATCTCTCCTGGCCTCCCTTCGTCGCTCCAGGTGCGGGATGTCGACGACCCATCAGCAGGGTGTCCATTTCGTCGTTTCGACATGGATGGCGCTGAATTTTCGCGTGCGTCCCTCTCGGACCCATCCAACGAAGGTGGCAGGGTCAAGTTGTCCCGTTGCGATCGCTTTCGCTACCGACTCGAGGTCCCTCCTCGTCCTCCCCTCGTCGCGCCTGGTGCGGGATGTCGACGACCCACCTGCCCTCCTCCAATTCTTTCGCCACCACTCCAATGACGCTGAATTTTTGCATCCACCCGTTTTCGAGCACGTAGAATCCAGTGGTAGCGTTCGTTTGGTTCATTGCATCGCCAGTCGAAGCGTACGCGATGCCTGCTGGTCGCTCCATCGGATGTTTCGCCGACGAGGGACCAGGAGTCCACCAAAACCGGTCGAACGGGCGAGACGGGGACGAATATCGCTTCGAAACACGCTCTTGTATTACAAAGGAGAGATTCCGACGTTCGAAGCCCGAAAAACGATCGTTCGTATGTCCGTTCGATCCCGTCGGTCGCGGTCGGGCCGACCTCCGTGGCGTCGGCCGTCCGTGGCCCTGCGTCGCACGGGTCGTACGCGGTGCCACGGGCGCACGAAACGCTCCGCACGCACGCGTCGACCCCCCACGGAGGAGGATCGACGGCGCGTGCGCGTCGCGCGCGTCCGTGGGACCGCGTCTGTCGGTGTCGCGTTCGCGCGCTGGTTCGGTCGCGCTTCGAGTACCGCCTCTCCCCCTGTCCCTCTCGCGATCGCGAATGCCCCCCCTGGCCCCCTCAAACCCCCCACACACCCCCCAACCCCCTATGCCCCCCTTTCCCCCCTGCGCCTCACCCCCCCCCACCCCCCCGCGCGCCCGACGGGGTGGGATGCGCCCCACGCGCGATGGCGATGGAGAGGCCCCGCCGACGCCCCCACCCCGCTCCCCGACCGAAAGGACGCCCACGAACGAGGTCCCGGGGCGATGGCGGGTTCCGCGCCCCCCAACCCGAATCCCCCACGCCCGAAAAAAAAAGGAACGAACGAAGGACGGGGGAGCTGCCCCACAAGAAGCGGAAGAAAAAAAGGGGGGCACGGACGATTTCAAAAAGGGGGGCAAGCATCTACTTTGCGCAACTCAGCTTAGTTCGACCTCCAGCAACTACTTTGCGCAACTCAGCTTAGCTCGAACCGTTTTGCGAGCCTGTTTTTGAAACCCTAAACCTTAATTGGTCCCACGCGCATCGCAAAAATCCTCTTCCTCGTCCCGACCCTTCCTCCCATTCCGAGGCCGCGAAGGGACCCACTGCTGCCCGACGACGCCTCGGTCCCTTGGCCGCTGGGAGGTCGTCCACCCGGAGGACCCCTTCCAATTGCGTCGATTCGAGGAGAATGGATCCGAAACTCGGCAGACAGGCCTTTCGAAGCCTCCGGAGACAGGTGGAGGCCTCGTCCCGACCCTTCCTCCCATTCCGAGGCCGCGAAGGGACCTCCTGCTGCCCGACGACGCCTCGGTCCCTTGGCCGCTGGGAGGTCGTGCAGGAGGGAGAGGGTAGACAGCGCTAAAAACCCTGGCATTCAAGCGTCGGGATGATTGCGTCTTGGATCCTTTATCAATCGTAGATTCAGGCATCGTGGGCGCCTGGAAGACTCGTCGGAGTGATTTTGGACGAATTGGTCGTGCGTCCGAAGGGGTCGGGGTTGTTCCGACAGCTCGTTCGCACAGTACCCGAGGGGTTCACGAAAGTAGGAATGCCCCCCCTTTTCTCTCTGTCTTCGTCTCATTCGCGCTCCTGAATACCCCCTTTGGTTCCTTCATCGTGATTGGTCCGAAGTCGGATGTCGTCCTCGGCGGGCATGGATACTTGCTCGGGATGTCCAATGGCAAATCTGCTACCCAAGGCATTTCCTTTACAGTCCCCGCTGAGTCGCCCCAAGTATCGGGATTCCTTGCTTCTGAACCCAAATCGAGGGACAGAGCTTGGGAGGACCGCGAACTTTTGCAGCCGAACAGGGGACGGGAATCCCGGGTCTTAGTGTCGGAATTACACATTCTTACCGTACCGAGTTTCGGGGGCTTCGATACGGCTCCTCTCAAACACGGGGAAGGTGTCCCGTGGGGGCAGTTTTGTCCCGTGGGGGCAGACCCCAATTCGACCCCTAATCCCTGTTTCGGCACGGGCATTTTGGGGTACCCCTTCCGATGGAGGTCCCGATGGAATTTCGTCGTTTCGGTAGGAATCGATCCCAAAACACGGCCACCACCCTTTCGAAGCCAGCGGAAGAGGATGGAGGGGTCGGGAAACCCATCGGGGGTGCCTCGAATCGGCCACGGAGTCGCCTGGTGGATCCACGACCCTTCCGTCCCTTGCGCGCAGCTCGTCCTTCCGAAGGTGGCCAGGGGATTCGCACGATGTGTGGGAGAAGGCTTCCAATCACTCATCTCGAGCTGTTTCAACTTCAATAACCTTGTACTCTGGTATGGCTGTCATCTGAAGTTTTTCGAGATCGAATCGGCGTAGTTCCGTGATTCCAAGCTCGTTTGGCGCTGCTTGTTTCGACAACACGTTTGTAGAAGATCGGAGGAAGAAAACAGATCATAGTGCCCCCCTTTGTACCTCCCAACCGCGTCGATTTCGAGTCTCCAATACCCCCCTTCGTTCTCGCTTGCGATTGGTCCAGACCCGACGGGATCCTCGACAGGTTCCTTCTTCGAATGCTGGCAGCGATAGGTTTTATTCCACGATCTGGAACCAAAAGGGAACAACTACCGAAGAGAGACTCGAAGGTGCGGGATTCCTCCGTGGACCTCTCGATCCCCTCCTCTTCGGACCTCTCAACCGCGGTTTTTTAACCAATCGAAGAGAGGGAATCCCTACTCATAGGTGCGGATTTCCTTTTGTAAACCGTATCAAGATGGGGGGATCCCGGTAGGGTTCCTCTCAAATTCACACAAAATGTCCTCTGGGGGACGTTCGATGTCCTTTGGGGGACGTCCCCAAAACAACCCCTAATCCCTATTCGGGCACGGGCAAATAGGCTTCGTGAATTTTAATAGGACGGTTGGAAACATCCCGGCATGAGGGACTGTGGGATGGCCGATTCCCCAGATAGGCCCATCTCGGACATCGGTCCAGTCCCCCCCCTCTCGGGGCCCCCATGCGAAAACAACCCCCCTAACCCGGGTTTCACTGGGTTCAGGGGGGGGGGGTACACCACGAAGGTGCCGACCAGGACGACGCATCTGGTGCATCACACCACACGTGGAATCGTGGACAGAGCAGGAGAAGGTCGGACGGAGGGGATCGAAACGCTCGAGAGGTGGAAAAGATAGACAGGAACAAGTGTCGGAAGAAGAGAGGAGGGGAAGAAGCGCTTGGAGTGGAGGTGATCGTTCGTGGACCATCGGGATCCTCACGGGCCTGGACGCTGCAACACCACCAACGACGTGGCTGTCGAGCTGATGCGGGTTGCGTGGCCGTTCCTCCTGACACGTCCACGGGTTGGAAGGAACGGCAACGCAACTACTTGCTGCTTTCCATGCGAAAGAGGACGGAGGGGGGCGCGGAGGGGGGGGGAGGTGGATCCTGCTGCGAGAAACTGGTGGACAACCTCGCCGATTTCTGATCTAATTTGCATGCTGAATTGACATCAGAAAAAAAGAGAGAAGGTGATGACCAATTGTCTAGCAAGCTAGTGCTAGCTTTGCCAATTTTCTTGCAAGAAAAGAGACACATGGTCATTGCCTTCTCCTACGGAGAGACCAAGTGCACATTGGTATTGTGCAAGAGTCATATTCGACATGCACAAGTTCAAGACATCTTTGGCCTTACGTTGCATCTTTGCACTAGGCTTCGTGAAAGAGAACCAGCCTACTTCGGCGTAAGGCCACCATGGAGCCTCCTTGGTCAATAATGCCCTTTGCCGGGAGGACAACAAGATTGGCCGAATTCCTCCTTGCTCTAGAGGCAGGGCTTTAGACTTTCTTGGAATATCTGCCACGATAGCCTTTTGAATGTACCTGATTGTTGCACAGGTTAATTTCAGACCAAGAGTTCTTGGAGTGCCATTGCGAGCTCTCCTTGCATCGATCTCAACTTGCATCGCAAGGTGGGTGCGGATCATATCGGGCCCTTCTCTCATCCAATATCCTAGCACTGGCAAATGCTCTAGACTTTCGGAGTGGACCGATGATGCTTGATTGTCTTTGCATAACAACAAGACATAATGGAGGCGCTCTTCTTTCTTCTTTGCCCGATCGAGACTCTTCAAAGCATTGGCCAAATGCGAAAATGTGCTTGCCCTCAAAGGCAAGCCTAATGATGTATTGTGCATGGGTTCAACGTGTTCTCCTTCTTCAGTCATGTTTCAGCGATTCTTTACGACCGAACTACCCGATATGCACGGCGACTTCCTTCGCAAAACAATTTTGTAGATCTCCCGTACACCGCGCACCCGAGTGGATTGACCCTGCACGTTTGTGAGGGGATCGATGCCCATTGGTAGAACCCTTCCTGGTAAAGAGGTTCCTCTGCGGTACTAGTCATCATGGATAGTTCTCCAAGGTAACAAAATTGCGCTTTGAGGCATTTCTTGCAGAGCTCGTGGATTCCTGTCATGCTACAGGGGTGGCATCAAGAGACTCGTCGAATGAACTGGACCGACCTCCCAATGCGTCCACTCGAAACCTGCATCGCCTCGATGCGAGGCAGGTCGCGACGGGACGCACCTGCAGTTGGTATGCATTGGGGCGGAATTCGATCTTCCTGACATGCGCGACTTTGTTTGCATTCTGTCGGACGAAATGAAATCCACTGATCGCCTTAAACCCGCATTTCTCGCGATCTCGCTTTTGTGTGCCGATCCATGCAGGCCACCTATGCTACGAAAGTTGTCGATCCACAGGTTGTTCTCGGTCTCAAGATCTACCGCCCCTGTAGCACTAGCCTGCCCTTGCAACGGTTGCCGACTTCCACGTCAAAGGACGAAGACGCCGGACGGTCAACGGACGCATCCAACGTCTCGGTCAAAAGAACGGGCCGTTAACGCGCGCGAACAAGGAATACCTTGTACGTAGACAGCGTGTTGCACCACGAATGTATGGATGTGGCATGTGATAGAGGCTTGGTCTAGTTTCCCGTGTGGAGTTGAAAAGGCATGATACTCTTTTCGAAAGGCATGAAGCTAACGTGGCAACTGAGGATTACATTGCTCCTGCTAGAATAACGCTTACAAAGATATCGACGAAGCAAGCGAGGAAGTATCGGGCAAGAGATCCTCTTCGTTCTTGTTGAGGTGGTGGAGTTCTTGCATTCATCTTCGAACGTTTTCAATCTTCCACAAGGGCCATGCCAAAATACCTTGGATTCCGTAAGTCTCATAAGAAAAATTTCGCGAACCGAGTCAACGTAGGGAAGAAGCGGAAGCAGAAGTCCCTTGTTGAAGATGTTGAGGGATCCAACACGGAGGACCGTGTCATAGTAGAAGTAAGTGAGAGTCCGGGCTTGGGAGATGACGGTTTCATACCAATCGAAGATCTGGGAGAAGGTGATGGCAACGAATCATTGCGTGATGTACGTGCTGAATGGTCACATTCTGATCTCTTTTTTCAGTCCTACGTTGCTACAAATGGGGTGCCGACCGTCTACAGAAACTCAGAAGAGATAGTCTTTGTTGTTGTTGGGTTGTCAAGCAACAACGCACCCATACCACTAGGTATGTGCAGTGCAAGGAAGGTGGACGGTCTCACAATGAGCTATTGCAATGTGCATGGTTGTGGGGGGAGTGAATGGGCTTATATGGACATGGCGACCCGTGGAATAGGACAAATTTGTAGATGCACACAGAACTTATTGTCTATCTTTCCAAGCATCATCGAAGTGGATATTCCTTTTCAGAGAGGAATGGTATTGTTGTGTGATGGGATTGGTGTGGATGTACGGGAAGACATTCTTCAAGACGTTCGAAGTGTGGATGCTAATCTCTCTAGGGAAGATTTGGAAGAGCATGAGAAATTGAAGGGCATGGCAGGTTTGGTTTAAGAATTTGAATTGGAAGAAAAAGGTAACCTTTTCAAAGCGGTATGTTGTGGATCGCGTGAAGATGCACATGCATGGGGACTTACGAGGCAATACGGCTCACAAAGACAAGACCGCTGTTTGACTTGCAAAAGGCATACAACATCTTGGATACACACGAAGTGTATTCGTCGTTGTTGCACGGACATCCTCCTCGATAATGCTTGTGTGGGGAGCCGTGTGAGCGGGCCGGAACTGGAAAGAAATGAGGTACAAGAATTTGCAACAGTTGAAGCAGCTTTCAAACGAAGGCAACTTGGGAACTTCTTTCACAAGCCTAGCAAAGAAGTAGCGATTAGCATGCACAAGGTCACTGAAGCTATCGGCAGAATCATGGCTAAAAACTTGATGGAGGATAATGCGAAAGTGGTCCTAGACATGGACAAGTGCTTTGGACCCGTGTCAAGTGACGGTGGTTGTCGTCGGTGCAAAACACAGCATTTGCAAGCAATTGACAATTGCATAATTGTCAGTCAATATGGATTTGTGACAGTTATTGGGGCCAAGGTTTGTCCACATTGTGCATGTGATCCTCGAGCGTGTGCCTTTTTCTTTGTTCCACGGAAAGGTAGCGGCGAAAGAATGGAGTATCACCACTATATCTTTCTATTGCGTGACTTGATGTTGTGTTGGAATTCTTTCTCTGAAACCAAGCACACATTCATAAGTTTACTTACAACGCTTGTGAAGCAAGGGATGTACTCGGGGCCATCAGGAAGCGTGAATGCGAGGCAATTGATAAAGGCATCGAAAGATAGTTTCCGTCAAGCCATGCGAGGGATAATTGCCGCAATTGACATTGACAATCATCATCCATTTCAATGTGTCTGTGAGAGAGGAAAACAATGCAAGCGAATACATATCGACGGGATCGTGCTGGGAGTGAGGAGGAAAGCGGCAGACTTTGAGCAACCATGGCTGCGTTGTAGGGATCCGATACTTGTGAAGCCATTCGCACAAAATTACTTGCCCAAAAAGACGAGGGGGCTCTTGTGGGGGCTTGCAACTAGTGGAATTGCGTTGGGAGAAGTGTTGGAGTTGAAACTTCAGTGCCCTTGGGAGTTAAGTATCTTGCTCATGGACCAATGCCTCAACGAGACTAGACCAGGCCTTTGGCACTTAGTGAGAAACTTGAGAGAGCTAGGAATGGCCATTGGATCACACTACCCGTTGAACTCCCTCATACCAAGTGATTGCCGGGAATTATTGGCTAGAATTTGCAACATGGAATTGGCATGCCAACCAACCGATCTAGCAATAGCAAGCATGTTTCCAAGCAGTAGATTCTTGGGCATTGCTATGGAATACTTGACAAGACACACAAGCAAAGATCAATTGGACCCTTTCTTACAATATTTGCTTTTGAGAGTCAAGAAAAGCACAATCCAAGAATCTCTCGTCGAGCAAGGTGAGTGCAGCTCCCACTCCACATACTTGAAGTCTTTCGAGGGGATTTCCACTTTGCATTTGGTGTCGAAGACAGGTGCAATGGGTCCCAAAGGCAAATGGGTCAGATCAGCAAGGCATTATGGGAAGGAAAGTGTCGTAGAAGCAGAGAAAGACCATGCACGAAGCATACACTTTACCCCCGGACTAGTGTATTATCTTTGTGGAGGATGTCAACGTGTTGTGGGATTTCATGTCATCAACGAAAAAAATGCCGAAAGCACAACAGAAATTGTGGAGTACTTGTATGCATTCTTTCCTGATGCTCCTGAAGAGATCGTGTACGACAATGGAAAGGAACTTGAACTGGCCGCTAGTCTCCGCGAACCATATTTTTTTCGCAAGACCAGATTTTTTCAAGATCAAATGCATCATAGAAATCACACCACCGCTCCTGAGCATTACAACTCGAAACACAACAGGAGCATCATTGGCCCTCTGAGTGAGCAGTTCAATGCTTTTGTCCGCTGCCGGCAGAATAGCATGATGTTCAGCTCACAAGTAGGCTACATCACGTTGATTTGTGCCCAAGCCCTCTACTGGAACGCAAAGAAAAGAGAAACATTGGAGGACATGTAACCATTCTACGCGGCCCCCATTACTTGTAACCCCATAGTTTTGTTCCCCATTCAAGTGGGGTTGGTCAATGACAGCATGGCTTTTTCGCTCCGCAGGGCACATTTCCATCAACATGGTTTGGTCAGCACCTTCCCTCACACCTCTCGTTCTTCCATTGCGTTATCGTGCCACTTCGAAGTTGCGTGGTCTTTCTTCCCTTTCTTCGTCTAAAGCAGGAAGAACGACCACGCAACCACCAGCAGCTCGGCATCCCATCGGTGCGTTTCGTGTAGGCGACCAAAGGTTTCGTGCGTGCCTGCTGGTCCGTGGACGGCCGAACCAGGCCACGGTGTTTTTCCCTGCCCCTCCGATGTCCTCCTCGCTTCTTTCCTCTGCCCCACGCACGGTTGTCGATGCGTTGCGTCCGCTCTTCTCTCCTTCCTTCAAACGCTTGTGGCCTGGACCGACGTGTCGGACGCGCTGGAGTGGGTCGAAACCCTCGTGGTCTGTACCTGTGGCGAAGGAAGGGGGGTTGTTTTCGCATGGGGGCCCCGAGAGGGGGGGACTGGACCGATGTCCGAGATGGGCCTATCTGGGGAATCGGCCATCCCACAGTCCCTCATGCCGGGATGTTTCCAACCGTCCTATTAAAATTCACGAAGCCTGACTCGGCACGGGCATTTTGGGGTACCCCTGGGGGCAACTGTGTCCCCTGGGGGCAGTTGTGTTCCCTAGGGGTCGACCCTGTCCCCTGGGGGCAGCCGTGTCCTTTGGGGTCGACCCTGTCCCCTGGGGGCAGCCGTGTCCTTTGGGGTCGACCCTGTCCCCTGGGGGCAGCCGTGTCCTTTGGGGTCGACCCTGTTCCCTGGGGGCAGCCGTGTACCCTGGGGGTCGATCCTGTCCCCTAGGGGCAGTCGTGTTCCCTGGGGGCACTTGTGTTGCCTGGGGGCAACCGTGTCCCTGTGGGGTCGACCCTGTCCCCTGGGGGCAGCCGTGTACCTTGGGGGCACCTGTGTTCCCTGGGGGCAGCTGTGTCCTTTGGGGCTTGACCGTGTTCCCTGGGGGCAGCCGTGTACCCTGGGGGCAACTGTGTCCCCTGGGGGTCGATCCTGTCCCCTGGGGGCAGTCGTGTTCCCTGGGGGCAGTTGTGTCCTTTGGGGGTCGACCCTGTCCCCTGGGGGCAACCGTGTCCCTGTGGGGTCGACCCTGTCCCCTGGGGGCAGTCGTGTCCCGTGGGGACTTTCTGATTTTCTGAAAATGATCGAGAGTTGTCCTCACTACCAGGGCTCTCCCAAAGGCTAGAGCCGAAAAATCTCCTCGGGCTGGTCGTGGAATGGGAAGATCTACTATACCGCCCCTTGTAGATAGCAGAGATGTGCGTTGAGAGTAAACAGGAAGAATAGGGCCCAACCAGATTCTAAACCAGGTACATGCATCGGAAGCGGCACTTTCCGTGGATCACTCCTTCAACCATCTTGTCTAACCACGTCTCATATTTGTGGTATACGTTGAATTACTTTCTTGTTAATATAACTCAACCGCCCTTCCCCGAAGGCTCGATCATGCACAGACTGGTCGTGGATGTCTAGCAGGCCCACGTGACCATCGCCTCGGTCCCTTGGCCGCTGGGAGGTCGTCCACCCGGAGGACCCCTTCCAACTGCGTCGTTTCGAGGAAAATGAATCCGAAACTCGGCAGACAGGCCTTTCGAAGCCTCCGGAGACAGGTGGAGGCCTCGTCCCGACCCTTCCTCCCATTCCGAGGCCGCGAAGGGACCTCCTGCTGCCCGACGACGCCTCGGTCCCTTGGCCGCTGGGAGGTCGTCCACCCGGAAGACCCCTTCCAATTGCGTCGATTCGAGGAGAATGGATCCGAAACTCGGCAGACTGGCCTTTCGAAGCCTCCGGAGACAGGTGGAGGCCTCGTCCCGACCCTTCCTCCCATTCCGAGGCCGCGAAGGGACCTCCTGCTGCCCGACGACGCCTCGGTCCCTTGGCCGCTGGGAGGTCGTCCACCCGGAGGACCCCTTCCAATTGCGTCGTTTCGAGGAAAATGGATCCGAAACTCAGCAGACAGGCCTTTCGAAGCCTCCGGAGACAGGTGGAGGCCTCGTCCCGACCCTTCCTCCCATTCCGAGGCCGCGAAGGGACCTCCTGCTGCCCGACGACGCCTCGGTCCCTTGGCCGCTGGGAGGTCGTGCAGGAGGGAGAGGGTAGACAGCGCTGAAAACGCTGGCAGTCAGGCGTCGGGATGATTGCGTCTTGGATCCTTTATCAATCGTAGATTCAGGCATCGTGGGCGCCTGGAAGACTCGTCGGAGTGATTTTGGACGAATTGGTCGTGCGTCCGAAGGGGTCGGGGTTGTTCCGACAGCTCGTTCGCACAGTACCCGAGGGGTTCACGAAAGTAGGAATGCCCCCCTTTTTCTCTCTGTCTTCGTCTCATTCGCGCTCCTGAATACCCCCTTTGGTTCCTTCATCGTGATTGGTCCGAAGTCGGATGTCGTCCTCGGCGGGCATGGATACTTGCTCGGGATGTCCAATGGCAAATCTGCTACCCAAGGCATTTCCTTTACAGTCCCCGCTGAGTCGCCCCAAGTATCGGGATTCCTTGCTTCTGAACCCAAATCGAGGGACAGAGCTTGGGAGGACCGCGAACTTTTGCAGCCGAACAGGGGACGGGAATCCCGGGTCTTAGTGTCGGAATTACACATTCTTACCGTACCGAGTTTCGGGGGCTTCGATACGGCTCCTCTCAAACACGGGGAAGGTGTCCCGTGGGGGCAGTTTTGTCCCGTGGGGGCAGACCCCAATTCGACCCCTAATCCCTGTTTCGGCACGGGCATTTTGGGGTACCCCTAGGAGCCCGACGCTCATTGAAATTTCGCACCCTTGGCTCTGAAAGGATCACAATTTAGTTCAATTAAAACGTCATGCTCATGCAAATTCACAGCAAGAAAGCTACTCGGACCCCATATTTAAGCTGTAGAAGGGGATAAACAAACAAACAAAGAGCGCATCGTGACATGCAGACCTGCAGGAGTCACGATCATCCTATGACCAAAGATTACGCTCTCCCCATTCTAACATTCGATTCCCGAGCCTTCCGACACGGTACAATAGCTCTACTGCTCCTGAATGATCTGAAAAAAAGGTGAGAATCTGATCACAGAATCTGGGGTGAATTCATTTGTTTCCAAGACAATCCCAAGATCGAGTAGCGTTGATCCCTCCAATCTAACTTGTGCACCGACAGCAGAACCACTTTCAAATCGTCCGTTGGCGTTGAACTGGTTTCCAGAGACAAGGAGATCTGCTTCGGCTCCTGCATCACCAAGATTGGAAACGAGCAGCCCAATCTTGTTGTTCTGTATCAGATTGTCTTCAACAGTGACATTGATGTAGTCTGCTGGATCAGTAGTATCGATAGTGAAGTGGATGCCAATGTTTCCCTCAAAAGCAGGAATTGCTTGATCCCCTGTGATGACATTTTGTGTAATCGCTACATTTTGTACAAGATCAGTAGGAACTCCTGCAACACGGAACCAAAGGGCAGCTCTTTCCCTTCCGACATTAAAACCTTGCATCGAGTTCCTCTGTATGATGCCATTCTCAATTTCTCTCGCGTACATTTGAATGCATATCCCTCCGACATCCATGATTGAGTTGTCTTCGATGACAAAATCGGTCAACACGGTATCAAAACTGTCCTGCTGGGTGCTTATGGCTTGGTTACCGATGTCAACAAACTCGTTCTGTCTGATCACCAGTCCTTCCAGAGTTCCACTCGGCTCTCCCAGGAACACGGCATTGGCCTGAAAGAATTCAATCTCCGTGTTATTTCTACGGCGGATGAAGCTGAATTTGTTTTGCAGCAAAGTAGCAAAGTTGGCAGTGCTTCGGATATGAACAGCTCCAAACACATTATTCCGGGTTTCTCCTGAGAATATGTTATTCGCAACTAAAACTTCCTCACTGTCCTGTTGGATTGTTACACAACCGTCATTGAGTTCTATCAGAAAGCCGTCTAGGACAAACTTGTTCTCGTCAACATTGATGATACCAATAGTTTCCAGGATAGACTCAAATTCATCAATGTCTCGGTCACGTTCCCTTGCATCAATTCCAAACTGCGCACCGAGTAGTTGAACCCCTTCTTCATCCAGGCCAGAAAGATCAAATGTGTAACGCCCACTGCCCAAATAGATGACAAAGTCCTCCCCTGCAGCCTCAACAGCGGAGGCAATCGTTGGGAAGTCAAACTCATCGTCCTCTTGCAAGAGTCGCCTATTGCCATTTTCAACAGGTACAGGATTGCCTTCTGTATCAAACACAAGTATTTCCCCTGGAGGTGCAATGCACACGCCATCCACCTCGCGTGGTTCCAAGCCTTCTAGCTCACACTTGCATTCATTGTCTTGACAGACCAGGTTCATACCACAGTCATCATCCTCTTCACACTGTTCAGGAGTACAGCTTCCATCAGCTTGACAGAATGTTTCCCCTGGGCAATTGCCTTGTACTGGTGGTGCTTCAATAGGTGCACATGCAACACAGAAACCTGAAACGCACACTGGAGCAGTAGGTTCCACACAGTCCTCACTCGTGATACATTCCGGTTGAAGAGGCGGGGGCACGGGCTCGGGAGTGAAGACGCAGCAGCCACAAAGCCGGTTAACGATTTTGGGTCCATTGCAGCCCCCGGAGAACCAATCCACCACGTTCCCTTCCACAGACTGGTTGTTGCAGTCCTCTTCTTTGGAGTAGAAGAAGCCGTACGGGACGCCTGGATTCTGGTCTTCCAGCTCCTCCACGATCCAGTCACAGGCGCTCACGTCGGCCGCACCGGGTACGGTGCAGAAGTCTTTGTCATCCAGCAACAAAGCTTCATCCTCCATGCACCTGATGGAGGTAATGTAACTGAGGCAAAGAAGAAGGCCCAGCCAGGTTGCCCCCTTCAATGAAACACACATGGTGGTCTGGAGTCAAGAGATCACTAGAAGAGAAAGGTCTTCCACAGAGAACGCAGGAAAAAAGACAGGTCAGCCATTGCTTCTGCACGATACAAAATCAAGGCAAACTGGGACTAACAGTATACAGTGATCAACGGACTTCCTGAACTTGTCGCTTTGTCACCTCTCGAAAGACTGGATCCATCTCTGGTCCAATCGGTGTCGGAAACAGGGAGGTGACATTCACATTTTTGGGATTGTAGAACGCATAAGTGCGGCAGCCCACAGGATTATTCAAGAGTTGAATCACTCCAGGATAATTGGAATGCTGAATGTCCCAACGCTTCTCCCTCACTCACCACTTGCTACTTGCGATGGATATGCTAGAAAGGATGCACCGCTTCAGTTGTTGAACAATGACGATCGTTCGACCCCGCACCCTTTAAATACACCTTCGTCACGCATGCCGGAACGTATCTTTCCGGCAGTCCCGAGGGCCACATCCTTTTCTCCCGTCGTTCGATGGTGGTGGATGGGGCGCATGCGTTTTTGTCCTTAGAATGGACGTCTAAGTGTGCAATCCAAGTTTTATATCTTTGTGTGACCCAACTGTCAAGTCGGAGCAGTCGAAGGTACCGCGGGGCGTGGCTCGATCCCAAAAGATCGATGCGAACGTTGTTTCCGTCATCTCCGAGGTGAACTCGGGTAGATCCTGTACGGCACCCCAGATGCGTAGGGGAGCGTTAGGTGGATCAATTCCGACACCTGTGAGTTTTCGGGGCGACTCGACCGTCAGGGGGCACGAGGGAATGGGTTCATCTCCCACAAGTCGAGGAACCGAAGGGTGTTGTGCTCAAAGCTACTGGCCATCAGTTCCCTCGTTTCCACGTCGCGGGAGGTTGCCCGTCCCTCGATACGGTGGGGCTTCCTAAACAAGTGAGGTCCCCGCTGAACAAGGTAAAGCAACATTCCACGTCGAGTATTGGCTTCCAATGTGGCTGCCCCGACTTCGGTCGCCTGCATTGTTACCCCGCGGCCAGGTACACACTTCATTGGAGAAAATGGTCTCGCTTTCGAGAAAGAAGTGGGTATGACTAGTCGAGGATCCTCCTCAACGAATGGACGAATGATCGAATTTAATACCAAAACGAAGGACATACACAGGTGCTTCGCATTGACGGCCATCTCATTTTCTTGCAAGATCCGTAGTGTTCCAACATTTGACTTTGCCTCGTTGTAGAAGGCTTCTATCGATGAAGATGAAGTTTGCCGGGGAAGCAAGATTGCAAGCATGGCGAAGAAGCCTCCACATTCAAGTAGCGATAGCCGATGGCGTAGTCACTAGGTGCTAGGTCAGGGTAGGTCTCGGCGGATGATCTATTACCGTGTATGGCTATCGAAGCTGCAAATCCTAGACATGGATCATGGACAATAAAAAAATACCTCACCTTGTCTTCCTCCACCAATGGATTTTCCACTCTTGCAATCCCTTCACCAAGTAGAGACACGAGCCAACGAGGACTGCATAAGTGCGCTTATTTGCTCTTTGAAGTGGGATCATCATCATTTGTTCCAAGCTTTGAAGCCTTTGATCGATCACGTCAATCAACTTTTTATAGTCGTTTTGAACTGTTGCAAAAGCGTCCGTGAGTTTTGGACACTCACACACGTGCCTTGGAGGAGAGCGTGTGACGGGAAGGAGCCGGTGCACCGGTCTTGGGCGAGGGTCCTCGCACTCGCGGACAAAGTCCCCTTCTAGCCGGCTCGAGGCGTGGTGCCTAGCGAGGTCGACCTCCTGGTGGTTGGGCAAGCGCGTAGGCCTCAGCAAGTCGTCGAGAGAGGACGGAAGGAGGCGCGCTGGTGGTTGGCAAAGTCAAATTCTATCTCAAAGCAAAGAGGGACGATAGGTCTACCTCTCTCACCGCCTCTCACTGGCGGTTGGAATTGGAGCAAAGGGGGTGTCTTATCCGCCTTCGTCCTCCTCTAAGTCACACCTGACCGTCCATTTTGCTCGCCCCGGGGCGACTGTGAGCTGTCACTTGCTCGACACCGTTCAGCCCCACAGTCCCATCCGCAACCATTGTAGATAGGGGCGGGGTCGGCTGGTTCCTTTCGGTCTGTCTCGATCAAGGTCTTCGGATCTCCTTACAGGAAGCCCGTTCTGATCGGGGGCGACCGTGCTTCAATGCGACCCGGGGAAACTGGTTCTGGTTCCGGAACGGTACTGTCGTTGTATTCCAAAGGGATATCAGATCCCTTACTCAATGGGTAGCCCCGATGGTTCGGACCCGTAAGCCAGGGTCTCGACGGACCCTGGTGGGCCTCGTTCACAGGAGGAGGCACCTGCCCTATGCAACACTCTCCCGGCTCCCTGGGACGAACCCGGCTATACCTGAAAGTCATAGATGTATGCTATGGGGTCATACAACATTGATCTGATCTGGTCTGCAAGATAGTAGTCTTTCTTGCCATCTGTCCATAGCACCTCAAAGAGCCCATTGTCTTCATCTGTCACCAACCCCTGATAATAAGCTGACTTGTCCTGCCCCTCATGGAAAAGCTCCTGCACAACTGCGCCGGTTAGGTCGGTCCGTTGCGGCTTGCGTGGCCGCTGTCTGGTCTGAAAAGGTAGCTTGGTGAATGGCCAGGTGTTGATCATAATTGGGCTGGGTGACTGCAGGTAGGTAGTTTTCTTATGCGTCTGAACTGCTTCATAGTTAGCATCTGTGATACCCTGTTCTGGAATACACCCATTGTGTTCTTCCAGTGGTAAAAAGTCATCCAACAAAGCTGCTGTTTCATCCACCCAGAAGTAGCGTTGCGAAGGATCTGACAGATTGCTTTCCACCCAATAGCGCACTGGCCTCGCTGGGAACGCGGAGAAATCGCGCAGCAGGTAGCGTCGTATGCGGTACTGCCTTGACTCGGTACGCATAGCATCTGTATCCGGCAGCGGGGACGCTTGCAGTTGTCGATCTTCGTCCATCGGAAATAGCGTGAGGTCTGAATCTGTCCAGTGTTCAAGGCGATCAGCGTGGATTCGTTCTGAAAAAGCAGAGCCAGGTGGTAAGTCCAGTTCGTAACAGCCGTTCCTCAGCGCCCGTTTAATGACATAAGGGCCAACAAAGTATGGGTCCAGCTTATGTTTGTCAGCAGGCCCCTTGAGACCATACTGCACCTTCACCTTGTCCCCAGCTTCAAATGTTTTCTTCGGTCGATGCGCGGCAGCGGCGGCCATGCGCTCCGCAGCTTTACGCAAATTGGCCTGGACAGTATCGTAGACCGATCGGTGCTGTTTTAATAAACTGGTTACCCGGCGGTCGAATGTCGTTACGATGTCTGATTGATTAGTGCCCTCTATGGTTGGAATCTGCAAATGCCAGGGCAGTCTGGATGGACATCCAAATAATAGCTGAAAGGGTGAGAAGTTCGTAGCTGTATGCACCGAATCGTTGTATGCGTGAGCTGCTGCTTGTAAGAACAGATCCCATTGGTGCTTATCAGAGCATGTTGTTCTCAGCGTTTGCAGGAGCGTGCGATGCTGTCGCTCTGCTCCTCCCTGCGATTGAGAATGATATGGAGTGCCAGTAACATGGCGGACTCCCAAAGCTGCACAGAAAGCTTGAAACAACGATCGGTAGGCGGGCCCGTTGTCGGTATGTATATGAACTGGGGTGTGATACTTGTACACCAGGTTATCCATTAAGCACTGAGCCTGACGATGCGCACTCCATGTGGAGTGAATCGGTATATAGATAGCGAACTTCGTGAAGCGGTCCACCACTGTCAGGACAGCATTATGGCCAAGAGCAGTGAGCGGTAGATTTTCAACCACATCTATCACAACAGTATGGAAAGGATACGGAAAGAACCTGAACTCTGGGCAAAGCTGACTGTGTCGGGACCGGTTACTGGGCTTCTGCAGTTGGCACACAGGGCAGCGTGCGACGAAGAGTTCGATGTGTCTCTTCAGGTCCTTCCACGTGAAGTGTCTTGAGGCATCTGCATAAGTTCTCGCTGAACCAAAGTGTCGCTGATCATGAACCATGTGTAGCAGCTCCTGTCTGAGGCTATTGTCTGCAGGCACCACCAGTACTGGTTGTGCATTGTCACTGCTTGTAAAAAGAAGGTTGTTCTTGACAATATGGTCTTCAGTTGGAGAATGAAGAAGTTCCTGGTAACTGGCATCATTGTCGGCAGCGATGCGTATACGCTCCAGTAGAGTAGGTGGCTCCCCTTGCGTAGCGCAGAGCATTGAGCGCACCGATCGTGGCGTAGTAATTGACGCGATCGATCCACACACAGTCCTTGCTGGACTGCGGCATGCTAGCGGTCTAAGCGTCCGTGTGTGAATTTGCCAACGCAGCAGCATGTGGGCAATCCATCCAACTGGAAATGCATTACCACACATGCGCTGCCGGCTTGCATCGCTTACGTTCGCTGCAGCAGTATCACCAGGCTGCATCCCAACCAATCGCTCTCGTTCGTTAACGCTCAGCGGGCGAAGTTCGCCTCCTTCATCATGGACCCAGGTGGTTTTCGCACGATCGCTGTGCGACCGTGAGCTGGCCATCAAAGTTGGACATTTCAAGCGAGGGCGATTCAGAGCATCGCGTTGGACGGTTGCACCAGCATCCAAGCACTCCTGCCAGGTAAGAGGTATTGGTCCCATCGAGAGCTGAGGTTCCTGCAGAGGGGGTAGTGAGGTCCAGCATAACCTTGTACGAGCCTGCGCCCCATACTGTGACAGGTCCTCAACTACTGGGGATCCAAACCATTCAGCAATCGTGTCCAGGTGAGATTCCAGGTGAGTAGCAAATGGGGTGCACTCTAATATAAAGTCCGGACTGTTCAAGCGCTTGTGTATATTAGCAACTGCAGTGAACAGCTCTCGTTGGTCAAATAGTCCCAGGGGAGGTTTGCCTTGGTCTGTGTTCGCTCGCGAAAAGGGCTGGCAGGGTACTCCTGCTATAAGTAAGTGTACCTTGGGGAGTTTTCGCCGCTGCCCTAATATGGTCACATCATTGCCGTAACGGAATATGTCTTTGCGCGTAAACAGCCCTGGACGGGCGAGTCGTACTTGATTGAACACCCTCTGTATGACGCTGCGGCAATCTGGGTCCCTTTCGACGGCAATGTAATCGATCGTAATATCTGTGGATGGAGGCAGAGCAATTTCCAAAGCGCGTAGCGTTGTACCCATACCAGCACACAGATCCAGTATGCAGTAGACTGATCCACTGTCCACCTTAGCCGAATGGCGCGATAAGTAGTCTGCCCCAGTATTTTCTGATCCTGGTCTATACTCAACAGTGAAGGGGGCAAAGTAGGCTAATTTCTCAATCCATCGCATCTCGCGCGGAGACAGCTGCTCTGTAGACTTGGTGTTGAGGAAATGGCTAGCTTTGTTATCCGTAAGTACGCTGAAGTGCTGACCAAACAACAAGTGTCTCCAGTGCTGCAGAGCATACAGGATGGCACAGGTTTCCTTCTCTGCTGGATGATAATTCTGTTGGGCTTGATTCAGCTTCTTTGACCAATATTCAACTGGGTGCCACTCCCCTTGCTCATCCTGCTGCATCAGAACTGCTCCCATGCCGATGTCCGAAGCATCCGTCTCGACTCGGATCGGTCGGTCCTCATCGAACAGTGCCAGGACAGGTGGGTTCGTGAGTGCTGCAACCAGCTTGTTATAAGCTTCTTCTTGTGGGTCTTTCCAGTAGGATGTGAACCCATGTTTCATCGATGCCTGGTTCAGCTCAGTCAATGGGGCTGTAAGTTCAGCATAATGCGGAACGAATCGCATATAGAATTGGCACAGCCCAAGGAAGGCCATATTATCGCGTTGCGACTGCGGTCGCGGGAACTGCTGGATCTTGGTAAGTAGGTGGTTGGTACAGGCCAACTGTCCATTACGTATCCGAAAGCCTACCCACTCCAGAGTACTTCTGAAAAAGTGACACTTCGATCGTTTCAGCCGGATGTCGGCCTGTTCACAGGTAGCGAAGAATTCCTCAAGGTGTTGGAAATGCTGTTCTTTTGTTTCAGAATGCACCAATATGTCATCCATGTACACCTTTAAGTAGAGCAGGTGACCAAATATTCTGTTCATCATGCGCTGAAACATCGCAGGCGCGTTGGCAGCACCCATGGGCATGACCTTCCACACATAGGATCCAAAGGGTGTGACCACTGCAGTTTTATCGATGTCGGCAGGATCCATCCTAACCTGGTGGAACCCATCCAAAGCATCCAGCGAGGAAAAGTATTTCGCACCTCTCAAGTTCTGCAGGTAGTCATCTATACGGGGCAGCGGATATCTGTCCTTGACAGTAACATTGTTAAGCAGGCGGTAGTCAAACACGACCCGCCAGCCCCCGTCTTTCTTCGGTACTAGGATTACTGGGGCTCCCCAGCTGGAGCCAGCACAAAGGTCCATTTTACCGGCATCGACGTATTCGCTGATTAACTCCTTTAGGGCAGCCTGCTGGTGAGGGGATAGCCGATAATAATTCCTGTACTGCGGGGTCGCATTTTCAGTGAGCTGTATTTTGAAGGCCTCTCCGCTGACACGCTCTGGCGGTAGCTGCGTACGAGGCTCAAATAAGCCCTTATATCGGTGATTGATCAGTCGGTCCAGCCGGTACTGATCGCTGTGGTCCAGCTCCCATTCATCGCTGACTTTTGTCCGCATGTGGTCAAGGTCTGCTTCTTCATCGATGATTTCCGGTCTGGGATCCAGAGGCTGTATCATAAGCAATAGACAGCCTGGGTCCTGTACCGCCTTCCGAGCTTCGCATCTGGGGACGATTAAGTCCAGCTTTCTGGATGCGATGAACTGGTGATCTCCATACACAGTGTGCTTTCTGCCATTACTGTTCTTTAAGACCATTCGGTGGTTCTGCCAGTCTAGGGCCATCAGGTGTTTGTCACAGAAGGTCCCCCCTAATATGCAATCAAATGTCTCCAGTGGTGCAACTGCGAAGGGTACTTGACCACGGAAGCCATCGATCGTAACGGTGGCCTGAATTACGGGGGCTGTATGAACCTGCTGGCCTACGGCTACGGTGAACTGCACGGCATCGCCAGTGTTCTTCCAGGTCACCCCTGCTGGGTCAGTGGACTGCAGTTCATGAAATAGTTTCTCGCTGATGAATGAGTAGCTTGCTAATGTATCAAGGTAGGCTTGTGTCCTGATTTTGTTCGTTTTCTTTCCAAAGTAAGTTTCTGCAGCTAGGAATTCCTGTCTAGGCCTTATATTACTCAATGAGTTCAGGCAGACAGGAGTCCTTTCATTGGTAACCGGGGCTGCTGCTGGTTTCGCTCCCGGCTCCGCTCCGGTAACCTGGGTCACCGGGCGGAGAGTACTCAGTTTTTTGGGGCACCCATAACAGATGCCATTTTGCATGAGGACTGATCATGGCCGTAACGACGGCAGCGTTGGCACAGCCCGTGCGCAAGGCACATGTTCTTCTCTTCCTGGGACAGCCTGGCTCCGAGCGGCTTGTTCGATAGCTGAGTCTGCACCTTTATGATAGCACTCTTCTGCCCTTCATCGAGATCGTCGAATCGCTTTCGCTCTCTCCTTGCGGAGCCGCTGTCCTGATTATCCTTCGATGGCGCCGGCATCGCAGCAGCTACTGGCCTTCGCATCGGTTCCAAACGGGGACGGTGATCGCTGTTGCGACGGGCAGTTGCGTAGCGATTCTTCCATTGATCATCAGCTGTCTTGGTCTCTTTGCGGGGCTGTTCAGCAGCTTCCTTTTCTAGCTTGAATATGACTGATGCTAAGTTTCCTGGTTCCATGTCAGGAACTTTATCCACATCAATCAGGTGGTCCAGGTGCTTATACAACGCTCGCTGGAGGTAGGCTGGCAGCCCGTGCTGCAGCCTCGCTGATATATCGTTCTCCGTTAGCGTACGGCATACAGGAGACGTACTTGCGTTGACGACGAATGTCAATTGCACCAGCCGGTTCAGAAACTGTAACGCATTTTCGCTCCTGCGCATACGGGTAGTATGAAATTCGCGCCATGCTTCGGGGCCTGGGTCTTGATTCTGGAACGTACGGCGGAGGTAAGCGTACAATTCTTCCACTGATTTGAGGGCACCTGGATCGCGCATAATGAGATTCTGCACCATTGATTTTGCTGTGCCTCCCAAAGCTTGACTGATCGCAAGTACCAACTGCTCTTTCGGACGGTCGAGAGCGTATGCTTGGCACCAACACACAACATCACGATACCAGTAAGTTAAAGCATATGGATTTTCATCAAGCTCCAGTCCAGTAAATTTTTCAGGCTTCTCCAGGGAGACCTTTTGTATGTTCTTTGAGTCCTGGAGGGCTGTTCCATACAATGTGGTGAGATGAGGAAGTCCCTCTTCCTCGGAGGGCGCATGCGTCCCTCCTACGGTTGTCACTTGCTGATTTTCTTGGTTCTCATCGGTGATATTTTGTTCTTCGCCATCAGTTGGGTTTGTTTGCAAGGCTTCAAGCTGACCTTCGAGCTCAGCAATGCGCTCTTGGAGCGTGCTTCGCATGGCTCGTTCTTCTTCCAAGTCCCTACGGAGCGAACCCATTCGAGTTGTGTGCTCCGGATCTTCCATTTACTTGAACGTACGGCAGTCTTCTCTCAAGTACAAGCTTAGACAGTGTTGCAAAAGCGTCCGTGAGTTTTGGACACTCACACACGTGCCTTGGAGGAGAGCGTGTGACGGGAAGGAGCCGGTGCACCGGTCTTGGGCGAGGGTCCTCGCACTCGCGGACAAAGTCCCCTTCTAGCCGGCTCGAGGCGTGGTGCCTAGCGAGGTCGACCTCCTGGTGGTTGGGCAAGCGCGTAGGCCTCAGCAAGTCGTCGAGAGAGGACGGAAGGAGGCGCGCTGGTGGTTGGCAAAGTCAAATTCTATCTCAAAGCAAAGAGGGACGATAGGTCTACCTCTCTCACCGCCTCTCACTGGCGGTTGGAATTGGAGCAAAGGGGGTGTCTTATCCGCCTTCGTCCTCCTCTAAGTCACACCTGACCGTCCATTTTGCTCGCCCCGGGGCGACTGTGAGCTGTCACTTGCTCGACACCGTTCAGCCCCACAGTCCCATCCGCAACCATTGTAGATAGGGGCGGGGTCGGCTGGTTCCTTTCGGTCTGTCTCGATCAAGGTCTTCGGATCTCCTTACAGGAAGCCCGTTCTGATCGGGGGCGACCGTGCTTCAATGCGACCCGGGGAAACTGGTTCTGGTTCCGGAACGGTACTGTCGTTGTATTCCAAAGGGATATCAGATCCCTTACTCAATGGGTAGCCCCGATGGTTCGGACCCGTAAGCCAGGGTCTCGACGGACCCTGGTGGGCCTCGTTCACAGGAGGAGGCACCTGCCCTATGCAACAGAACGAACTTCTTGAGAGGAACCAATGAGCGTGCACTACCACTAGGCGAGGTCGGTCGAGAGTCCAAGTCCACGAGGTGGATTTGGTCAAGCACTTGCTTGAGTAGCGAGAGGAGACGGTGATGGAGAGGAACAAGTTCATGGAGGGACACATGAATAAGATAGCGAAACTTGTCTCTGAGTCATGTGGGCTCGGGGTTTGTTAAATGGAGACGCACAGAAAAGGAAAGCAACCCATTCTGGTCAGTTAGTAATCCATGCGTTGTTGGACGACAGTGTGTGTTGGAGAAATGGCATTGTGCCAAAGCCGGATAGTTGAAAGTAATGCAAAGAGCTGTAGAGGCGTGCATGCGAGCAAAAGTTGAATAGGAGGGGATACAAAGTTGTCGTTCTTAAACAGTATTGCAGGAGGCATGCCCCACACCCTCGAAAGGGCTCTCCAATAAGATTGTTCCCATCGCGGTGAGCTCGAGGATCCGGGGAAATGGAGCGTGATGGTAGGCTCAAGAAGTGAACGGTCAGTTTGGTACGGAACCCTGTCAACAAAGGGATCAGTCGAGTGGGTGGAGCTCCTTCAATTCGAAATAGATCGAGGATCCTCTAGGTGCGAATCTTCGAGAAGATTTGCAAGAGGGGATCCAAGGGTGGAGATGGTAGTGGAAGATATTAGCGAGCAAAACGCAACTCGCTAACTTTGCGATGCAGAGAGGAGTACACGTTAACTTCGCGATGCAAAGTAATTGAGGAGGGCTATGTACTGATTTCCTCCTTCGAGGGAGCCCATAGAGCGAGGGCCTCCCCTTATACTAGAATAAACTTGAGAACTTGCCAAGCAAGTTGTGCCATGCAACTCCACGTCCGAACTTGACCTTCCCATGGTGACACTACTTTGAGGACCCTCTAACGCGTCCCTTTAGATCCTTACACAACAGCCAGGGTCGGCCAAAAGACGCAAGAAGGAACCTCACGTAGAAAGTGAGACACAAAGCAAGGTCGTTCTTCCTCGGACAAACCTCTTCACCAAGAAAACGTGTGTTGAGAACTAACTTCAGGAATGCTTGTCTAAGAAACATACGAAAAAGGTGAGCCGTGGCCTTGCTACTTGTCCATGATGAATTTGGCAGCGCGAGAGTCCACCATCACGTGTGCCTCTTCCTTTTGTTGCGCGTGATCCGCATGGTTCTTAAGCTCCACTCATATGGAGGAAGTTGCATCGGAATTCGAGGAGGCAATTTGGCGGCAACTCCTCCTTCAAGGTCAAGATCAAGTTAATCACATAGTGTTAGGGGAATAGAATACTCCACCCCATCGAGGGATGACCATCCATTGAAGGGTTACTGTAAGTGAGGAAACTACTGAAAATATTGGTTCCTAACACTCTTCCCGTACCATTCCGAAATCATCCCTTGTTGTTTCATTCGCTTCCACTCAATGATCAAGCGGGTTCAAGCCTTCCTCGTGGAGCGTTGCGTACTCTTGGACATCGAGGAAGGCCTCATCAAGTTGTACCTCCGTGGGTGGAGATACAAAGTAACCGTCCTGGCCGACATTCCTTGATGTGGCCTTTCTTCCTCCATCTCCCGGCGTTGGGGTCCTTTTTCCTTTGGATACTCCACAACCATGTAACGGATCACCGTTCTCTCACATATCAGCCACTCCTCCGTCGAAGTGCGTGCCGCGTGGTAGCAAACGATGGTCGTTGGCTCTTCCGTGCTGAAGCTTACCAAGCGGAGCACCACGCCTTCCTACCACGTGTTGCTCCACGCTTCTGTTACGCCGGGTAGGCCTGGCTCTCCCACGAAGCCATGCCCCTAGAGTTCCAAGAGCAATGAGAGGCAGGACCCCGACAATCGGCCGGTCGATCGAGTGAGCCCCGGACTAATCCTCGGGATAGTCGGACGGAATAGTCCGGGCGAACCGGACTCAGACCGACCGATCCCCTGGGCCGAATCCTCTCGAAGAATCGAGAAGGGGGTACGAAGGGTGGAGATGTCATGTGGAAGATTCGGTCGGCTCACGAGCTGAATCTTGGCCGTTCGATGGATGACGTAAGCAACACGTGACCATCAGCCGCCGCAATTCAGTTGAGGGGGCTACGTACGAACCCCTCAACCTTCAAGGGGAAGCTCTCAAGGGGACCTCCCTAGCATGTAGTAGAGGAGAACTTGCTTGACCCCACGACGTCCACGGCGCCTCTCCCACGGATTTTCGCGAGCCATCAGCACTTTCCGCGCCGGAGAAGCAGCGCTCCAAGTCTCTCCAAGTGCCGGAGGAGGCACCACCGAGCCAAAAAGGGGACGGACGCCGCTCTCGCCAACGAGAAATGCGCCACCCCAAAGAAAAAGAAACCGCCTCCATTTCATGAGGAGTCGAAGTTTCCAGGAGCAATTCGGTTGTCTTACGTTCTTCATGGACGCTTTGTAACACTCACCATATCTTGGCAAATAAGGTGCGAGAGACCATCCACGCGAATGAGACCTCTATGCCCCCCCTCTTGAACCGGAAAAACGATTGGAACCTTCTTGACACTTACTCCCACGCGAGCACCGGTTGCCACACTTCCGGACTTGAGAAGACCTTCAACATCACGAACAGACTAGCAAGTTGCGATTGAAAAGGCTGTTTGAGGCACGAGACCGCAACACTAGTTGCGAATGGGGTCAATATGTCGCATTCTACGATTGCATGGAAGCAACCGTTCGTGTCCAAACCATTTTCATGTTGGTTGCTAAAATTTTCGTGTGGCTCGGCTCAGTCCTTCAAATCCCGGTGTTTCGTCCGGAAGTCAACCATCACGGATCACACGTTTCTAGGAGTCGAGCACTCCTCGATGAACGTCGATGCGGTTGCAAGTGGGCAAGGGACAGGCAGCACATTCTTTCAAACTTCTTTGCAAACGATCTTCTCACAATGCGGGATACGGTCTGTAACAGTCCATGATTGGGTGGTCGATATAGGGCCCTCTCCTCGGCCATGTGTCGGGCCCACCGCAACTTCCTTGCATCGTATTACGGGGGCGGTCTGACAACTCTGCGTCCTACTCAGGATCCCTTCATGTTCTCCAACCCCGCGGATCTACTTTGCATGTCCGGCCCTCCCTCTTCACGCTGACACACATCACCATGCCTCCTTGCGTTCCCATGGGCTTAGCTCTGGCCTGCCTGGACCCATCCATTGGGTTCGGGTGGTTACTTCTCTCCCTTTCCGTCCCTCATTTCGAAAGGAGAGCCCTTCGGTCTTCCCTCCCCAATCCCAAGGGGATCCGTCTCGGGTTCGAAAGGGGAATCCGTTCCCTTTCGGATCCACGTGCACGTCCAATCGCGCCGCATGGAATGGCGGATCACGGACCAAGCATGGCGCAAATGCATCCACGTGCGGCGAAGAGGAAAGGGAGATGCTTGTCAGGACCGTGCAGGAGCGGAAGGAGACACGCGTTTGCTTCGGAAGAGGCCAGACGGGCGGCTCAGAAGGGATGCGAAGCGGCAGAACGAGCCACGTCCAGGTGGACCGTGCACGCCGGCGATTTCTTGACGCCGCCACGCGCGAAGATGGCGGTGGAATGGATCGAGAAACGCACCCAGGCCAAGGTCTGGACCTGTGGTGGACACGTCCACGCCGAAAGGACCCGACTCGTCGTCGGACATCCGTCCAAGTTCCCACGTGGCGAAGACGCACAGGAACGAAACCGGTTCGTGGAACAGTACGTGGGCGCCTTGCGTGCGCGTGGGAACCTCGAGAAGCTTCGTTCGCCACATCGAGATGCGCTCGGATCGGTGCTGGGAACGGGATTGGATCGAAACAAAGTGGGAGACGTGTGGGTGCATCCCCATCAACAACACGTGGACGTAGTGGTGGCTGCAACACTTGTGCCTTATCTCTGCAGTCAATTGAAGCGGATAGGAAAAATAGACGTGCAAGTAGAACCCATTCCGTTGAGCGAACTGGAGGTGCCCGAACCCGTGGTGGACACCAAACGATCCGTAGAAACCTCCACAAGGATCGATGCGATCGCCAGCACGGCGTTCCAAATGTCCAGGTCCAAAGCCGCAGAACTGGTGAAGAATGGAGACGTACGCGTCAATTGGGAAGGCGTGGAGAAGGGAATGACCAAATTGGAGGCCGGAGACGTCATCTCCGTAGCCGGACGTGGGAGAGCGCACCTGGTGGACGTTCAACCCACAAGCAAAGGCAAATACTACATCACGGTAGAACGTTACCTCTGATTCGTTTCCGATGGCAGGGATCGAGCACCTGCACAACTACCACACCAAGGGATGCATATAGAACCCCCCAAAACATCACATCAAGCACGTGGAAGGTATTCAAGCTCGTGGCTGGAAGGTTGGGATGGACTGCGCGCCTTGGCGCCTGCAAAGTCTCTTCCTCCATGAAGGCGCGAGATTCTCGCCTTTTATCCCTCACACGCGCTGGAGGTCCGCCCACTGAATGCACTTTGCCCACAATCAGAGCTATCCCAACACATCTCAGGATGGCATCTCCCTTGTTCTTAACGGCCCAGGACTCTTCCTTTTCGCCAAGTCGGCCACATTTAGACGGAGAAAGAGTGCTGCGCAATGCAGGTATTGCGCTGGGAGCATGGCTGGGCATGGAGGGTATCAAGCGCTACCATGCTTTGTTTGGGTGGTTTTGCTGGACATTAAAGACCGAGGGTGCGGGAAATACAGGTGTTGGCTGTGATGCTCAGTACATTGACGGTGTGGGGCGCAATGTTGTCGCATTCGATAGAGTCATGATTTCCCGCTGTCCTGGCTTTCTGGACTCTGGCAGTGATCTACGTCCAGACCAGCGGTGCTTCGTCTACGCGTTCCTCGAATCAAAGAAAAGCAATGACTTTCCCGTGGCCTGGGATCTGAATTGTCTTGCTGGGATTTCAGGGATGGAGAGATCATACTTGCTTCGCCCAGCGAAGGCACATCATGGGCTTTCCCTTTGTCAGCGCAACCTGCCAGGGATGCTTGTCCAGCATTTGAAGTGGCGTTCAGTGTGTGATTGCATCAAGAAGTCAAATTCCTGTCTTTTGATCCACTTGCTATAGTTGACAGCTCCATGTTCCTGCAAGGGTTGTCCTCATCCTTGAGCTACGGGGATGAAGTAGAAATGCTGAGTTGCAAGCGGGTAAACCGTTGCCTTGGCTCACCCACGATACACATGCAAAGACGTCACACGCTCCTGCCAAACGTTGGATGTGCGCCTAATATGCTTCATTCTGGCAAGAAGGAGAATTGTGAAGTAGTGGACTTTCCAAAAGTACCAAAAACAGTACCTATTTTGATAGTCTGCTGTTGCGGATATGTTTCTTCTGGCCGTAAGTAGGCAGATATCTGTTCCCCCCAGGACCATAAGCGCACTATTTCTGAGAAGGAGTTAGAACTGGCCCGCAGATTCCCTAATTTGGAAAAGCATCTGGTCATGCACAGAAAGGAGCGCTTCCTCTTTGCCAGTTTTCTTACGAGGTGCCGTGCCCATGGAAGCAACCAGTCTGACAGCAGGTGTCACCAACCGCCTGCGCGCTTAAGCCACGGGATATGTTCGAGCACGGTGGAGGTCAATAGGCCACGCGATCGAGCTTTTGGCCAGGTTGTTCCGGGCAGATGCAGAAGCGTTGCAAAGGAGGGGACGTCTGGAATCCTGGATCTGCTGCGAGGTGCCGCGTTGCCATTTTTTCAGGTGCGAGCGTCAACGCAGCATGCGGGCACCCAGGCCTATGCCTACCACGATGCACACACCAGAAAGGATCCACAGCTTCCACAGCTCCATGAGAGACAGTTTCTGGTTGGTCAGCTCTTTGAGAGTTGACAAAGCGGGTGCGAGCTTGTCCATCCACAACTCATCCCACAAGTTCAAGGGCGGCGGAACTTTCGACACCTTTGCATCCTTGTAACCGCCTTTCAGAAAGGCTTCCACTTCATCTTGCGTCGCACCACCCTGATACTCGTATTGCACTCCTTCAGCAAAGTACAGAGCCGTGGTGGATTGTATACCGAACCTCTTTGCCAAAGCTCCCTTTTTATCTTCCAGGTCTGCACAGGCAAAGATCGTGCCTTTCTTCTTCCATGCCTCTGCCATGTCCGTCCATACGTTTTCCATGTTGTTCCAGCCTTGTTTCGTTCCATGGCTTCCTCGAAAGAGGACGAACCATCTTCCTGCAGTTTGTCCCGTCGATGCTTGCGTGATGCGTTCGAAATCGTCCGCGAACAGCACCACAGGACCCTCTTGTGTTTGGAACGCAGATCCCACCGTCCAAGCGCCCAACACGTGGAGAAGCATCCACAACACATGCATCCCTTTGACTTGCGACATGGTCCAACCGCGAACGCGTGCGTGACCTTCTGGTTGTGTCCCAATTCAGGGATGGGGTTGCTCGTTTCATACAAGGGTGTACAAGCACAAGGTGGGGGGGGCGATCCATACTTTCCTGGAGGTGGAGATGGATGGATGGATGGATGGGGAGCAGCACCTTCCCAGATGGAGATCCACGGAGGAGATGGATGGAGAGACACGTTCCAGCGGGATGGAAGGAAGGCAAGACTGGGCCACTGGAGACGCGCACGAGAATGCAAACCACAAGCATCAAGAAGAATGCAACGTGAGCAACGAACGTTATGTTCGAGTGCGCCCTCCCGTCGGCACCGAATCCAGGACCATGGTACGAGAATTGTGACACCCGGCGTTCCATTCTTTAGGAATGGTGCAGGTTGTCCCCCTGCAAAGAAAAAAACGAACATCACAGACACCCGCCAAGCAAAGAGAACATGTGCTTTCATAAATTGCCTGCCTGTGCCAAGCTGTAACTCGCTCCCCAACGGCACATGGCAAAGCACTATGCCGCAGCTCCTCGGTGTAAGTGGTGCATCCTTTCCCCGGGAACATGGCTGCAGGCGCTGCGCCCAGGGGGGCGCTTACGGTTGGCATGGTGGAGACCTACTCCCTTACACCTTGTAAGAGGAAAGGGCGATCCCTTTGGCGATCCCTCTACAAAAGTGGAGCAGAATCAACCAGTCTACCTGTGTTTCCCAGATTCCTTGATGCCGTTCAAAGACGCAGAAGGTTGGATCCGTGGAAGGGATGCGGTGGACCGTAGAAAGGTGCTGTGCACAGAGCACCACCGCCATCAAGTAAGAGCTACGACTGGCCCGAGGAATCCTGTGGGTAGTGGCCATGGGCTGGGACTGAAAGCCTGAGCATTGCCTTTGGCATCGACAAAGAGAAAGTACCTCTAGCACGAAACCTCTTTCCAGCGCCCAAACAAACCGGCATGGTACAGTTCCACTAAAAGCTTCGATGCTCCCCAACAAACCTTCACCCTATCTCATAGAAACGCCCTTTGCCTGGATCTTTGGTTTCTCCTGTGGGAGGAAGAAGAGTAAAATCGCGCTCCTCCGCCACCAGGGATGGAGCAGAGATTCATTCGTCAAGGCCTGCCAGGCTAAATTTATACTCTTTGCTCGTTTTGAACGCGAGCCTTCGCTGAATCTCTCCTGTACATAGAGCTGAACCCTGGAAGGCAGTCGCCTCCGTTCGCGCCGACAGACAACGAATAGCGATCGGAGCTTCAGGGCCTGCAAGGAACGCAGTCAAAGCAGAAGTGCGGATGGTCGAGGGGTCCGGGTTGGTCGTAGGTCTTGCTTGTTCTTTCGGCTACCGAACGACGATCCGTAGGTAGGAGCGTTCAAAGGAACCCTGGGGCCAAAGGCAAGACTGCCCGCTGTTCAAGGCAATTCTTGCAGCATCTTTTCGATCTTGTCCTTGCCAAAGGGAACGTAAAGGTACTCTTGTCCATCTCCACCCCTTTTCGTCCGAATGAGCTCGTGGTCTTTGAATTCGGTGAGGTGCGTACGTAGCGTGAGCTCGCTGCTGACGAGGAACTGTTCCCTGCACAACGAGTAGAACTGCATGAAAGGCAAACCTTGGACGGCGCCTTGCTTGGCGAGCTGGTTCTCGGCCAGGACTCGAAACACCCCTCTTGTATTGCTGGTAAGGGACTTGAGGACTAGGGCGGCTCCTCGCATGGCGGTTTCGTCCGCGTTCTTGCTCAGCAGCGGAGGGAGGAATTCTTTTTCAGCGGAGTGCGGTTCCCAGGTCGGCACCAGTTCCCACACCCAATTGAATGCGGCTGCCATTCGTTTGTCCCAGAGGATTGGACAGTTGATGTGATCCACTGAAGCCACGAGATGCACGGCGTTGCATTGGGCCAGCCGGCTGAACACGGTTTGCACGTCTCGTCCGCGCACGGCGTTTCCATCCAAGCTGTGAACGACCAGCAGCACTTTGGTCCCGTCCATGCCTCCGATGGCGTCCAGGAGGGATTCCACGTTCATGTTCTTGGTGGCTTCCACGGTCGTTCCTCTCAGTGCGGCGTGGATCGCGGCCAGGAGGTGTTTCGGATTCATCGGTGCGGCTGCGTATCCGCGGACCGCGACGATTCCGACGTCCTCCTGCAGTTTGGCGAAGCGTTCCAGGACGCGTTCTTTCGATCCCATCCCGTGCACGACGACGTTGAATCCCGCTTCGAGTTGTTTCTTCCACCTTCGGAACCTCTCGTTCGTCCCTTCCTTCTCCGTCGGTGGAACGTCGTCCTCCTTCCTGATCCGTTCCATCTTCTTCCCACCCTTCCTTCCGTCCTCTTCCGTCCCGTCTTGCCTCCTCTTGCTTCGACGTGTGCGCAGTTCCATCCCGCCAAGCGTCTTCCCAAACCCGCGAAACCGCAAATGCTTGGATCCTTCCGATAAGGCTTCGTTCCCCCCTCGCCCGAAATTTGGCGGGAAAAGGTGAGGGGGGATCGACCGTGCCCGAAGGAGAGAAAGGGAGGGAGTTTTTTCTCTCCGGGTGGGGCGGATTCGAGGGACGTTGTAGAGGAACACACAACCGAACACGTACGGATCGGGGCGGAGGGAGGTGCAGCGGAGGTGGAGGAGCGTGGGCCAAGGAATACCATCTCTGCTGGAGAGGATGCACAGATGGACCTCCTACGGGAGAGAGGTGTTCCGACCGCCGTGTAGTTGGTGGATGGACACGGGAATCCATCTCGTGCCATCCGCAAACGAAGCAAGCCCACGCGAAAGCCAAAGGTGGGTGGTGTCTGCCCCGACCGCAGTTTGCATTGGGAACGATCGAGATCCCTCCCTACGACGACAAATGGACGTGCTTGTGCCCCTTCTTGGCGAACACAAACACGGACAGCCAGCACGCTCGAAAGCACCCCGAACGTGCCTGTGGAAAGAGCCGAGATGTGATCTGAAGATAACCATGCACGGGGTGGTCCTACCCCAGCTCGATCCTCCATGCCACGCAAGGCCTTTGCACAGTAGGATGCATTGGCCCGGCTGAATTGAGATGGAATCAGGGGAGATGTGGACCAGCAATGCGCCACTTCTCAGCAACAGTCAAGGAACCAAGCACGTGCGGACGCAGAAATTGTCTCGATCGATGATGGCACGTACATTTCAGTACTTTAAATAATGGCATGACCTCACATGCATGTCCCTGCTGCATAGGACGAAATTGCGGAGGCTTCATTGGAAAAGGAACTCACAAGAGAATGGGCAGCACCAAAAGGATGGTGGAGAACAGTATGCTTGGCAGAAATGCAGGCAACTGGGCATTCGAGTTGTCGTGCCTGCTGTCGACCAAAACCCTGACAAACAGGTTGTTGTTGCAATGGCTTTGGGTAGGCCCACCTTCTTGGCTCCTGCTCTGAATCCATGGGCAAGCCAGAACGAGTTCTTTCTTCCCGTCCTTCACGCGACCAAATTCTGCAGTGAGCTCGTGCAGCTCAGGCGTGGTGTATGTGATGTACCCGCCGTTCCCTCTCACCTCCACCATGGGGAACAGGGTCCGGTAGCCTGGACAGCTTGTCTCGTTCAGCCCTCGAACGGTGACTTGACAGGGCTGTTCCTCGGTCCATTCTAGCGGAGGGCAGGGGATTTCCTCGTCGTAGACATCGAGATCAGTGACCACATAGACGCCATGGCGTTGGACGTTGTCTCCCTCCATGCCAGCATCGTTACGTTCGATGGGCCTGGAAATGAAGGAAAGACGATCGGACTCCGTGGCTTGGATGGTTGGGTATCCATCGAAATTTCCTGCTTTGCCCACCGCTTCCAGCGACTGTGCTCCTTTTGGCGGTCGTATCCACGGATCCACCACGTACAGGTCGCCTTCTGATGCTGTTTGTGTGTGTTTCTGGACGGGATTGATATCTTCGGCCTGGACTGTGCACAGCAGAACCAGGATCATCCACATGACGTGCTTCGGATTCATCTCTCTCTCGTTGGGGATGGGACCTGGGTCTGTGGGTCGTCTCTGATGCTTGGACACGTGCAAATGACCTGCTGTTCGTCGCCTTGCTCCTTGTCTCCCTCGATCCATCGCTTATGTGTCGGGTACGGGGCGGTGACCACCCGATGTCGACATCCGCCCCGATCCATTCTCCACCCTGGACAGGGATTGGTGGAGGTTCGTCAAGGGCGGGGTGTCCACATCCCATCGAACGAACCAAAGCGTGGGGGAAGGAAGGCGCACGTCGAAGCATCGTTTTTCCGCGACATCGATTGGTTGATGAGGAAGGCGGTCCGTCCGTGTCGGTGACGTGCGACATGGACGATCGGACAGAATCCGAGACGGTGAGGACGAAACACGCGATGTACGCATCCGAAACGTCGAGTTGATGGAGGTTCACGGGAAGGTTTGGTGGGCGTTCCGAACCGCCATCCTCGCTTTCCTCCCACGTCGGATTGGATGCGTTCAGTTGGTTCTCACGCCGGAGAAGGACGGATGCGCTCTCGTTTCTCACCTGGACGAGGCTCGTTCCCGTTCGTTCTTGGAGCGTCTATCGCTATCCTAGGGATCCCATCCCCTTTGGGTTGGGAACCTTGGCGTCCTTGCTGATTCCTCCCATCGACGAGGGCCAGCATCACGCCTCCCTTCGATGGCGTCATTCGCGCCGTCCCGTTCCGCTCCAGTCGACACGAACCCTCGCGAAGGAAACCAACCCCAAGGGAGTTTCTTCTCCCCACCTCCCTCCTCGACCCGCAGCCCCTCCTCCCCTTCTCTCCCGGTTGTGACGTCACAACGGTTCCCACCGGGAATAAGGAGTTTCTTCTCCCCTCCTCCCTCCTCGAGAAGAAACTCCCTTTCCCCTTCTCTCCCGGTTGTGACGTCACAACCGTGTTTCTTCGGTGGGGAAGGGGTGCAGGTCTGTGTTCGTTCGTCGCGTCGTTTCCATCGCTTCCCTTTCGGATCGCGTCGCATCGCACGCGTCCCTTCGTGCCTCGAAAGTTCGTCCAGAGGACGTGAAGACATGTGGTCGTGTGCACTGCGAAGCCACGCCGCCCGTGCCTGCGCCGTGGCCGGTGCAGGTTGGAGCTTGGTCACTCAGCCAACCACCAACGAACCTGCCACAGAAGGGAAAGAACCAGGCGCACATCGCAAGGATCTGCCCACTTATCGGAAGGAAGACGTGGCCAAACACGACGGAAAACAGCAGGAAAGAGTGTGGGTGACCTATCGAGACGGGGTCTATGACATCACCGAGTTCTTGCAAGCACACCCCGGGGGTGCAGAGAAGATAGGATTGGCCGCAGGAAAAGCGGTGGATCCTTTCTGGAAGATCTATCGTGAACCACACCAGAAACAAAGCACGTGGGAAATGCTGGAAGGCATGCGTATCGGAAACATCGATCCGAAGGATCGGAAAAATTCCACCACACCAGAAGACGGGGAAGAGAGCGATCCCTTTGCAAACGAACCCGAAAGACATCCCGCGCTGGAAGTGCACTCTGAGAAACCATGCAATGCAGAAGCACCCGCGACACTGCTCCTGGATTCCTTCATCACGCCCAACGAGCTCTTCTTCGTGAGGAACCACCTCCCGGTGCCCAAGGTGGACCTGGACAGCTACCGCCTCCTGGTGGAAGTGCCCGGAAAAGGACCGAAACCATATCGACTGCATGAACTCAAGGAAGGGTTTGATCAAGTCAAAGTAGTGGCCACACTGCAATGTGCTGGCAATCGCAGGGTGGACCTGGACCGAGCCAAACCTGCCAAGGGTCTGCCATGGAGAACAGCAGCCGTGAGCACCGCAGAGTGGACCGGGGTTCGACTGAGAGACGTCCTGCTCGCTGCAGGACTGCCGGAGAAAGAGGTAGACAAGACCATACATCACATCCAGTTTGAAGGTATGGACTCTGATCCCAGCGGAGATTGCTATGGGGCCTCCATTCCCGTGGGAAAGGCGATGGATCCACGTGGGGATGTGATATTGGCCCACGAGATGAATGGGGAACCGATACCCCCAGATCACGGCGGGCCGCTGCGAGCCATTGTGCCCGGAGTAGTGGGAGCGCGGAATGTCAAGTGGGTGCACCGGGTGGTGGCCAGTGAGGAGGAAAGTCGCAGTTTTTGGCAACGCCAAGACTACAAAGTCTTCCCTCCCCATGTGAACTGGGAGAACGTCTCTCAGCACAGTGCTCCATCCATTCAAGAGACTCCAGTGCAATCGGCAATTTTGTCTCCTTTACCAGGCGCCACAGTTTCGAAGTGGGATGAGGAACTGGAGCTGAAGGGATTCGCGCTTAGCGGGGGTGGTCGTTCCATCCAAAGGGTAGATATCTCCGTCGACGGCGGGCAATCTTGGAAGCAAGCGGATTTGCTTCCACGCCCAAAGGCATCGCACAACCAGGACTGGGCCTGGACACTCTGGACAGCGACCCTGAACATGGCAGATGTGCAGGAACATTTCCTCCCAGAAACAGAGGCCGATGCGGACTCTCCGAATGCCAAGCTTGGTAGTGGGGCAAGGAAGGTCAGAGTGATCTGCAGGGCGGTGGATTCTTCTGGCAATACCCAGCCAGAACGCCCTGAGAGCGTGTGGAACCTTCGTGGGCTTCTGTGTAACTCTTGGCATGGTGTAGAAGTGCTGGTATCTGACGAAGAGTGATTGGACACTCTGACTGTGGGGATTCAGGACGCACACTGCTTGGTAGGTAGTGTTTGCAGGAAGTGCCTTCGGATTTGCCGTAGGGATGCCTATTCGTTTTTCGTTGCTTGAGTGGCATTGCATTCAGCAAAGACCCTCAGTCGATGCAACTCGTTCGCAGTCGAATGCAGGTAAAAAAAAAGAGGCACATGCAACCAATGGCGTGTAAACTGGGCTGCCTTGCCAGCGGAGGCATGGTTCCTTACAAGTTTAAAGGTACAACAGCACTTTACATTGCAAGCGTTACAGTTTGGGTTGCTACATGCCTGTTTCACATTCGCTTTGATAGACCAACTGGCGAGTCTTCATGCATTCACTTCTCATGTCTTGCGAGCTCTTCGTCCATCCAAGCAACACGTTCCAACAGCCAATCATGCAATCTTTGCACTTCCTGGCGAAAACTGCGGCCCTGCAGCTTGTCGGGCCAGCGCTCATAATCGCGCTCTGCAGCCTCGCTCAACAATTGCACATTGTAGTCGATGATTGCAGTCAGCCTTTCATCGCGCAGTTCGTCTTCCCGGAGTTCTTTCCATTGTTCTGCAGTGGCAGCTCTATAATTCGGGTCTTCCCATAGTCGCTGATACCACCGAGAGATGCCGTCGATGGGATCCGCTTCGCACCAAGGTCCGTTTTCCTCGATGCAGACATCGAATCGCCATCCTGGCGCACCAATGGTGCGTTCGCGCCTTTCTTCGCTGTCTGGCTCCTCCGTGTTGTATCCTCTCAGGGGAAAACCGCAGCACAGCCCATAGGCCTCGTTGAAATCCCAAAGCGGCCCCATGGCCAGAGGTCCATCCCTGTCCTTGTGCATGAAGGTCGATCCCCTGTACGAATCAGGATTTTTGCCCACTTCAGCGATCAGCATGTAGTTGATGAACGCTTCCTGGTCAATGTATTTGCGGTAGCCTTCCTCTGGATCTGCAAAATTGTCCGACCACAGTGCCTGCTCAAAGTCGTCCACATACAACACGATGGGGTTCAAGTCATCTGCCCATTGGACCCTCCTCTTGGGGTACGCCATAACCATGTCCAACTCACTATACAAAGTCTTGAAGACAATGTTGTGCGATCCGATGTTGTTGTTGTCGTACTTGAATATGTATCCCCCACTCGGGCTGGTCTCTGGATCCCATCTGCTGACGTCAACTCGGCCAGGTCCACGAGATACCTTTTCCATCGCCACGTAGATCCCGTTGTAGTGCTTGTCATAATCCAGCTCCTCGCTGCCATCTTCCATAAGGAAGACTTCAACGAAGTGGGTGGTGGGAGCCCATTCTCCGGTTTCCCGACTGAGGTTGTATGTGAGCACGTTCATGAGCAGCGAATTGTCATGCTCTGGGCCGTACAGAACCCAGTCATCGTCCCGTGACTCGCCAAACCAATTCTCGTCATACTTTTCACCATCCTCGTCCCAAAATTCGACGGCGAAGGATTTCTTATCAAAGTTCAAGCTGGAACTCCCCCTGTGGCGGATGCCAGCATACCCGTTGATATCTTTCCAACCTGGTTCAGGGGCATCACAAGAAAAGGGTTGCATGCACTCGCAGCTGCAAATGTCGCTGAACCTGCGAGTGGGGCGCTGGGTAAGCTCTTCGCCCCTGGAGTTGATGACGACCACGGGCAAATCCGTGAAGAAATCAGGGAGCTCGGTGCGAATCTTTTCGCAGCAATCCCCTCTTGCAGAAGGGAACTTTTTGTTTGGCTCACCGGGCGTAAGGTGAGTCGTGACAAACTCTCCGCTTCCGTCGGGAATGCGTCCCCAGGAGAGACCGTTGGGACCATCCCCCCTCTCCCAGCTCACATGGTCGACGATCCTTTCTTCAGGATCGAACAGCGTGACTTCTTCTTCGGAGTGGAGGCCAAAGTCAAAGCTGCAATCATCCTCTTCCACGAGGATGAGATACTCTCCCGGCTCTATGATGGTGAGTCCCGGTCCCTCGCACTCGGGCGTCTCCCCGAACACGAATCCTCGGTCCATCTTCTCGTCTCTCATGATGAAGCCCTTCAGGTCCAACGCGGAGTCACCGATATTCTTGAACTCCACCCAATCCTTCTGATTGGAGTGACGGTTGGGCGCGTGCACCACTTCATTGATGACCACGGGGAATTCGTCGGTGGTAATTCCTAGCATGGCTCCGTTGGTAGCTGCACCGCCATCTTGCGATCTGCAGACGGCCCACTGCTCGTCACGCGTGATGCACCATTCCTGGTCGTTGAACTCCACGCAATCGTTCTGCTCTTCTCCATCGAATTCGAAGGGAAACACGCAGGGTTCACCGATGGCGGTCACCCTTTGTCCTTCTCCCACGGCGGACGCGCTGGCATCGTCTTCGGCGAAGGCTCGGCTCCACGTCCACGCTGCCAGCAGCAGCTGGGTGGCCACGGCCTTCATTCGTCTCTTTGCTCCTTTGCACCGGATGGGTGCGTGCACGTGGTCACCACCACACTTCTGATGAGCTTGTGGTGTGTCTGCCACCACTTATACCTGCCCCGGTTCGCATCCCCCCGTCTGTCCCCTTACGAACCCGGACGATCCCCGATGGCTTCGCCCTTTGTCGATGGAAACAGTTGGGAGGACGTTCGGGTTCCGAACCGGGTGTCGGTTGGGTTCGTGGATCGGTCCGAGGGAGGGACGTGCCCCCCCGATCCCTCTGCGTGCGCCACGTGTCGCACGCAGACGGGGGTTTCCCCTCCCTGGTTCCCCCCGAGGGCCGGGGAGGGGGGCCCTCCGGGTGCCACGTGGCAGGAGACGGGACGAGGACGGGGGTGTGCTGCACCTCCACGCCCCGGATCTGGGCCTCTTCCCCCCTTTGCAGAGGCACACAGGGAGGAGCGACGGTTCCGGGGAACCCCCGAGGAGAGACACGGTTGTGATCCGTACCACATGGTCTTCCCGATGGCGTGCTGCAGGATGGACGGAGGGGTCCGCCACCACAACAGACCTGAAAACGAGGGCGGTGGTGAACGGAGGAAGGAAGGCCCAGGTGATGGCTGCTTGGCCTGCCGAACGCTTGGATGTGCTGGGGAATCCAACCACGGAGAAAAGGGCTGCACTCCGGATCTTGCGATACCGCCATGCATGTGCGATCTGGAATCGGAACGAAAGATGGAGCAGTTGTGCGTTTTCGCGAAAGCATGCGTTCTCAAGAACGAGGCACACAGGACGCGATAGCCCCCCACCTGTACCTCTGCCGATCGTTGCTCGGGTTGTTCTGCGTCGCTGAGAATGCATGCGCATGCATACGGATACGCTACGCTGCTGCCTTGGCCTAACACTGTCTCCGAAAGAAGAAAGCATGAACGGAAGCGTTCCTCTCCATGATACGGCTCTTTCATAGCATTGAGGTACTCTCGTACCTCAGCGACAGGTGTCGCTCTCGTGGTCGACACCAACGGTGCAGATTTGGCGCAAGGGATCGCCGCATCCTTTTGTGGCTGCGCTTCCATTGCGCACGGTCATGCTCATCGTTCCATGAAACAAGCAAGGAATCGCCGATCATGCCATCTGAATGGATCAGATTCAATGTTAGAACTTGACATGGGCCGAACTGTGAGGTTGTCCGTATCGTGTCGCATTCACCCCAGCGCAAGGAGGAGCTGAAGTAATGAAAGACATCATCCACGTTTCCTCGGCGCCACAGAAAGCACCATACCTGCTCGGGACTGTGATAGATAGTCCAACAGGACCGTCGGCGGTGCTCGATGAAAGCGGTTCCAAGGGGGTGCTGGACGTTGGGATCCTGAGTTGCCGTTCGGAAGCAGGTGATGCAGCAGACAGAGAAAAGGAACTGTTCAATTCTACTTTTTACAGACGCCGAAAGCACATACTCGCATGTTGAATATTGCTTGCGGGCGATGCACAAATGCGGAAACAGATGCATGTCGATTTCTGTGTTGGGAACCATGGCTCCACTACCTCCTCAGCAGCAGGTTTGAACGACGACGTACAGAGATTCCTCATTCATACACTCGCAAAAGCACACCACAGGCAGATGGGGGAAGTTCGGCTGGAATTTCTTCACCAGACTTGGTAGGAACGGCACAGGGCAGTAAGGGCTCTACCGGATCCCTCGGTGCATTGTCCAATCTGGGCCAACGCTGGGTGCACGGTTCATTCAACCCTGTATTCTGTATAAAGATTCCACAGTCAGCCACTTCGCAAAAGCAGCAGACAAGCTCAATCTCGGGAACGTCCACCGGCCCGCAGAGGCGTGGGTTGTCGAACAGCCAGAGCACTTGGATGGTGTACAGAAACTCAAAATCTTGAGGCAGTGGTCCATAAAAGTCGTTCTCTTCCAGGCGTATGATGCGGATGTTGTCCATGCTAGCAAACCCTTCTGGAACGCGTCCAGTCATGTTGTTCGCTTCAATTTTGTACTCTTGCAGTCCCCTCATCTCTGGAAACCAGTTGGGAATCTCGCCGGTCAGAAAGTTGTAGCTGAGATCCAGTTCGCGAAGGTACTCGAAGCAGGAAGGGATCCAGCTCGGTATCTCCCCGATGAGATTGCCACCGTCCAGATCCAGTTCTCGGAGCTTGGTCAACAGGCAGAACTCTGGAGGGACCTCCGTGTCCAATCCTCCTGGAGTTATGGTGGACTGATCTGTGACGTGAATGTTGGTGACGTATCCCGCTGGTGCATCGATGCCATAGAAGGATCGATCTCCTGTGTATTCTCCTCCTGGCCCTCCCCTACACCCCACGTGCTTCCAGTTTCCCCAACCTTGGTTGTCATCGCCGCAGGGGTCGCAGGGGTTGTCCTCCTGCAACCTTCTGCGACCAGTCCCGAACCAGTCCCTGAACAGACCTCCTCCAAACGTGCTCTCTTCCCTCTCTTCCGCTTGGGATTCTTCTTCTTCTTCGACAGCATCCTCCGCTTGGGTTTCTTCTTCCTCTTCGACAGTATCCTCTGCTTGGGTTTCTTCCTCTTCTTCGACAGCACCCTCTGCTTGGGGTTCTTCTTCCTCTTCTTCGACAGCATCCTCCGCTTGGGTTTCTTCCTCTTGCACTTCTTCTTCTTCTTCTTCTCCTTCTTCGGTGCCGTTCTCTTGCGCCACTTGCACCCTGTCACCACCGTAATCGACGATTCTCGTTTCGTCGTGGTCTTCGTCACCAGGACAGGTCCAGGTTTCCACTGCTTTCACCCATCCTGGTCCTCTCTTTCGCAAGGCATCTCGCAGCACCAGCAACCGTTCCAGTTCATCTGGATGGGTGTAGGCGATCCCGAACGTGCAGCAGAGTGCGCAGCAAAGCGCCAGGACCAGGTGCCTTGCACGTGCCATCTTTCTCACCACCTCCTGCGTCGATGCGAAGCGTTTGTGTCCATCTCGAACGAGTGGCGAACGTGTGGTGGTGGTGAAGACGAATCGATTGCGTCTCGGAAACGTCCCAACCACCTGGGACGTGGAGAGGCTTTCCTCCACGGCACATGGTCGATGGACGCGTACGAAGGATGACGGTCTGGGGAAGAGGGGCGAGGAGGAACGTGCGTCGAAGAGGCACCTCGGACGGTCCGAAAGGGGTTCGGGTTCGGGTTCGAACGGGATTGGGGTTCGGGTTCGAACCGGTGGGGGTTCCTTTGGGGATCCCCGTTTCGATCGGAATCCACGAACCCTCGGAACGGAAGGGGAGCGTCCAGGGATGGACACGTGGCGACAGCTGGGAGCCTTGGACGCGTCCGAACCCCAACCGGAGAGACCCCCCTCCCCCACACGAACCGTCACCCGATCATCGATCGAGAGGGGTTTGGGGCGGGGAGAGAGGTGCAGCAGGGCGAACGGGGGATGGTGGGCGATGGTACAAAGTGGGGGGAACCCCACGAGGGAGCCACGTGGCAGATCCAGGGCGAGGGAAGGTCCAGCACGTCGGACGTACCAGAGTAGATTCTCGAGTGGAGGAAAGGTATGGGATTTCCCGAGATAGAAGTCCGCCTGCTCGGAAGTAGGGGAGTAAGCTGCCCCAGCTGCATCCCCAGCAACGCAACCGGACCGTAGCCAGCCCATCGCCGTAGCCCGGATCTGCTGCCACGGCCAGGCATGGATTGTCTGCATGCGAACGACTGTGTTTGGTTCATGCAGAGATGTGCCAATGTTGAACCAAGCAAGACAGACATGGAATGGCGCCCTTACGCCTGGCGTTCCATGCCATGCAAATATAGTGCATTACCAAACGATGCATGAAAACGGCGACAGCGTGCATTCAAAGGTTCTGGATAATTTCGCATGCAGCTACAGGAAGGTCCATCTTGATTGGCCGACCGTGCTTGGACTCGAACTCGCATGGATACAAGGTCTCCACCGGAGTGATTTCAGCCACTTCTGGCACATCGGACCGACATCTGCGACCAATCCTGGTGTTCGTGGTGACGATTCCACACTCCATGAAACTGCATCGATCCGCTTGGATCGCTTCCATGGGACCGCACAGATCTGGGTTTTCGTGCAACCAGAGCGCCTCGATGACGAAACCATCAAAGTCGTCAGGTAGCCTCCCAGCCAGCTCGTTGTGCTCCAAGCGAATCACCTTGATGCTCTCCATCTTGCTGAATCCTTCCGGGATGCGTCCTGTCAGGAGGTTGTGTTCCAGCTTGAACTCTCGTGCGTGGGGTAGCATGTCCATCCAGGAAGGGATCGTTCCAGTAAGCTTGTTGTAGCTGAGGTCCAACTCGTCCAGGTGGGGAAAGCAAGCAGGAATCCAGTTGGGGATGGTTCCGACCAGATCGTTGCCATCCAAGTCGAACTCACGGAGTTCGGTCAGCATGCAGAACTCGGGTGGCACCTCGGTTTGCACGCCTCCGCGTATCCCAGTGACCAGGTCGGTGACGTGAACGGTGGTGACACGGCCGGGCGGAGCACCTAGGCCTCCGAAACACGCGATTTCTCCCCAGTTTCCCCATTTGGTCGGATCAGATCCACACGGATCGCACTCTTGCCTGATCTGTCCGTCCCACTGCACCACCATTTCTCCTGGTGGTCCTTCGTGGCCTGGTTCACCCGGGCAGGTCCACGTGCTGATGGCATAGTCCCACCCATCGGTGAGCCTGTTGCGGAGGGCTTGTCGAAGCAGCAGGAGCTTCTCCATCTCTTCCGGATGGGTGTACGCATCCACATGCCTCATGGATGCGATCATTCCGTAGACGAGGAACGTGAGCAGCCACATCGATCTGTTGGCCATCTCTCTGTCTTCTCTTTTCTTCGATTCGATCCAGGACCACACCTCCACGATCGTCCGTGCTTTCGATGCACCTCTTTCGACGGTCACCGCTTGCTTCTGCTCTGCAATGGCTGCAGTTCCTGGTGTGACCTGGCCTGCCCCCCTCGCCACGTCTTCCGTCGAACCGTCAGGGCCATTTCCTCCGCGGTACACGTCCCCAGGCGCGGCCTCCGAACGGGGCTTGTCCCCCTTCCTTTGGGAGAGATGGGTCGTGGTGCGTGGAGGGGGGGGGGGGGTTCCCCCACATCGATCCCCTCTCCTTCTTTCGGGAGGCGAACCCGGGTTTCGATCGGACAGTCGGACCCGATTTTCCCTTTCTTCAAGGGTTCGATCGGGGATCTCCAGTCGGGGGAACCCGGACATCCGAGGGAGGGATTCTCGGAACGGCACGGATCCGAGAGGGTGACGCATCCCTGGGTGAAACACCGGAGGGAGCCCCTTTTTTTGGCGGGAACGCCCCGGATTGGATCGGAGGGTTCCGAGAAACGGAGGGGCGGAGGGGGGCACGACGAACACGTGGAACACAACGAGGCAGGGTGGGGTTCACGTGGGGGGATGCGATTCCTTCCGTATCGCCCTCCCCTCCCCACCACACGAGCGATCCAGGCACAGACCTGGTGCAGCGACGTGGAGATCCTCATCCCATCCAGCGGATTCGCCACGGGAAGGCGATGCATCGACGAAGACGTCTTGCACTCGACCATGCACCGTTCGAAACAGAGGAAAGGTGTGCAGCAGATCGGGACGATGGGTAGACGCATCCGAAGCCATCGAACCGGACGGACCGAAGAGGACGAGGAACACGGCGAAACGTCCAGCCATCCCGGTCGAATTATGGGTGATGCGCCCGACGGTCCGCGCCTCTGGACGTATCACGCGATGCAAAAGGTGCCGTTTCGAAACGAAGAGCAGGCGCGAACGATCCGCCCCGTCCTTCGCATCCCATCGTGCGTTGAAGTCGAGTCTCCATGTCGAAGAATCGAAGAAGACCTACCGCGTCAAGAATGGGTGACTCCCCTCTCCTCGCATTGCCATCGCAAAGAGGAGGCAGGACACAGCTGGGCGTAGGTCACGGAACAGGACGAGACTCGCGATCACACATGGGCAGGTGATTACTTCTCAACCCTCGCACGTGAGAGCCCAGACACTCGAGAATGGCCCTGCATCGATTTCGCCACTCAGCGTGGGGGTGCACATGGGTCCGTGCTCCCGCCAGAGGAACGTCAAGCCACTGCGAATGTCTTGCGATTCGCTGGTCATTCGCCGGCAACGGCGATGGGGGGATAAGGACAGAGTACTGAGGGTGGAGGAAGCAGGACCATAGAGTTGGATGTGAAACTGTATGCGCACCCATTCGAGGCACACGGGCAAAGACGAAAGGAACACTGTAGGAGAACAACAGCACCTACCCTGACCACATGGTCAGCGACTTTCCAAGGCCGTCGGCGAAAGCGTTCCTTTCGAGACAGAAGACACCGGTCAATGTAAGTGATTGCTCCCTTGCGGTCAGAGAGTGCAACACAGGAGTAGTTCAAGACTCACGACCATTCGAGAGGGCACAGAGGAATTCACGAGTATAAAAGACAAAAATAAGGTTGCAGCATTTTTCATGCGTTGCACGCGGTCGATGGCCCGTGCGCCGTGTTCCTTCGATGCGTTCGATTGCCTTCAATCGTCTCCGAATCCGTCGTCTCCCTCGTCGTCTCCGTCGTTTCCAGGGATTGTATCGTCGTCATCGCCGACCGAGTCATCATCGTCTCCAACGGAGTCATCATCATCTCCAACGGAGTCATCATCGTCGCCGACGGAGTCATCATCGTCGCCAACGGAGTCATCATCGTCGCCGACGGCGTCATCGTCGTCACCGACGGTCACAGAGTCGTCGTCATCGCCTTCCCAATCGTCCTCGTATTCCGGAGTTGGCGCTGGAGCGGGGCTGTAGTAGTAATCGATAACGTCTTCGACATCGTGTTCCAGAACACGGTTCACCTCGTCGAGATCCAATCCGTCATGCTTGTCCCACCATTCTGCTTCGGGTTCACCTCCACAGTTCCCACAGAAGGTCACGTCCATGCGCACGATCCCTCGTGCGTATGCACACACGCCGTTGCATTCGTCGATCTGTTCCAGCGTGCCAGGGAAGCACATTTTCTGCGCCAGGTCCAAGCTGTCGTAGCAGATCTCGAAGGAGACGCCGTCCAGGTGGTGTCCATGCCTGCCGGATTGGACCGTCCCGGCCAGGAGGACCAGGAGGGCGGTGGCTGTCGCAGGAAGGAGGTGCATGCGCGCCATGGATGCAGGAAAGATCCGCCTTCGCGTCCACGCACTTGGCTTCTGATGCTTCCCATTAGATTCTCCACTGCTGCAACCTGGCCACGCCACCCGGGATCCAATGCCCCCCTTTCGGTCCCGCCATCGACCGCGATCGAGTGGAGTCGAAGGACGTCGAAGGGGGGCATTGCCCCGACGGCGCGTGGGGTCGGCTTTTCTCGTTCCCCCCGGGGAGGTCTCCCATTGGTGGAGAGGAGGCACGTCCCCGAGTCGTACCTGGGGATTCGACCGTTCGAAAGGGATGGATCGGCGACGAACAAGGGGGGTGCTGAGGGATCCACCCAGGAGACCGTGCTGAGCACAGCACGAAGGGGAGACGGGAGCGAGGGGGGTGGGGGCACCTGCAGCAAGAAAGCCACGTGCAGGTCAGAAGGGGGTGGTCCATGCCGAGGGAGGAGTGGAGGATCGCTCCAGGTTTATTGACAAGCGTGATGGAATCGACCCACACCACCGATCCGTCCAGGGATGCCATCCGACCTCCTCACGCCAGTGCAACCAACTCAATGGGCCGCGTCCAGCGCGCGCCCGGCGTCGTACATGGCCTTCTTTTCCGGATCTCGGAGGACGGTGTAAGCTCGCTGGATGCGCTTGAACTGGTACGATGCCTCCTCCTTCGTCTGCTCCGCCGTGTACATGTCCGGATGCCACTTCTTTGCCGCCGAATGGAATGCCTTCTTGATGTCCTCCTGAGAGACGACCTCGGGCTCTTCCAGACCCAGGACCCGGTAATATCCGAGGTGGTCCCGTCGGCCCCGCCAATGCCATCCCACCTGGTCTTGGGGACGGTCTCCGTATCGTTCCCTGTGCCTTGCTTCCCGTGCCATCCTCTCCCCGTGAATCCTCCGTTCTTTCTCCATCCTCTCCTCGTGGTGAACGCGCTGCAACCGCCTCGATAGCTGGCGTTTCCAAAGGGCCTCTGCCCACGCGCCTCGCGTTTCCCCTCTCCAGTGGTGCTTGTCCTGCTCCATCCACCTCACCCACTCCAGCCATTCCATCTCGAGCATGCTGTCTTCGTCTCGTTTGCTGCGCCCAGAGATCTCCTCCGCTGTGCGGTCAAAGGCTTCCTCCTCCAGCCGAAACCGTCCGCGTTCTTCCAGCCTTTGCTTCCAGGCGTGGAAGTGTCGGGAGGCCACGTTGCCCGCTGCGGCGGCCACCGCTCCAAAAAATCCCACCTCTAATGATGCCAGCGGCGACCCTATCAAGAGTTCTACCAGACCCGTGGCCGAGAGCACGGTGGCTCCAGCTACCAGGCTTGCCTTTGGTGGGGACAGGTGCCGTTGTGCGGCCACCGTCCCGTCTACGGCGCTCACCATGGCTTGGAAGGTCTGTGGCACAATTTCGCCCGCTCTGCCGTGTTTCTCACCAAACTGGTACTCGAAAAGGTACACGGGTGCACGCACGATCCTCTGCGTCCTCGTCAAGGTCTTCAGGGTCACTTTGACTCTGGCTTGAGGATCCGTTGCCTTGGCTCTTTCCAGCCTGGCTTCTTTTTCCTGGTTCCTGAGTCCCAGCAGTGCGAGTTTCCAGGCCATGGAGCTTTTCATGCTCCATGTTTCCCGTATCCATTCCTTTCCTGCCGCTCCGACGTGCTCACCTTGTGCGTGGATTTCGGTTTGGTTTCCACGAAACGGCAGGGTGCGTGGGACCATCCACTTTCCCACGGCTGCTTGTTGTGCGAGGTCCCTCCTGTGTTGGAAGGAGGCGTAGACGGCCATGCTGGGTGCGTTTTCCACGTGGTATTCTTCGGTCCACGTCTCTTTGGTGCACGTTCCGTCTGGATACACCGTCTCTGCCTTCCCTTCCAGTTGGGCACGAAACACGCGAAAGGGCAGCATGGAAGGGACAGGTTCGCGTACGTTCCCTTCCATGCTTCCTGGACCCATCCAATGGCTCGCATGCCATCTCTGCAGGTCCAACTTCGCCTGTTGTGCGCTGCGAAGGACACCGCGTCCAGGCATGTGCCACGTCGAATCCTCCCCTTTCTCTCCCTTTCCACCTCCCTTTCTCTCCCTTTCAACCCACCCTTTCAACCTCCCTTTCTCTCCCTTTCTGTTCCCTTTCTCTCCGCCTTTCCGTTCCCTTTCGACCTTCTCCCAGTCCCCCCTTTCGACCCTGTCCATCTGTTCCCTTTCGATCGATCGATCCACCCCTTTCAACCTTTCTCGTTCCATGGGTTGGAACCGATCCCTCTGGATCCCACCAGAAACGGGACCGGAGACGCGTGGGGGGGGGGGACCCTCCCCTGAACCCTAACCCTAAACATCCAATGCCCCCCTTCATGATCCCTTGTGGATCCCGTCCTCCCTGTCCGTCCCACAATCGGCCATGGCCAAGGGGGGCACCTGCGCCTCCGTGTGGGAGAAGCGCGTCTGGGACGCTTTGGACGCGCAACTCCATCGCGATGCCGTGTTCCTCGCCGAAAGGATGGCTGCAGAGACGCCAGGACCCAGGTCTGCACATGCACTGGCACGGGCACACTACGCACGAGGCGAACTCGCCTCCGCCAGACACGCACTGCTCGGTGAGCTGGGATCGGAACCAAACCCACACCACGCCACGAAAACACGAACACAGAAGGAAGAGCAACCAACGAAAACAGACTTCGTGCGAACGCAAGCGAGCTGACCGGAAAACGACGCATCGCGACGGCCAGGACACGAAACGTCCGAGTGCAGGTATCTGCTGGCCTTGTGCTGCTACGAGATGGGGAAACACCTGGAAGCAGAAAACGCACTGCTGATGAGAGGAGATGCAACCAACGTGCCCAAAGGAGCAGCAGGATACCTGCTGCTGGGGAAAATATGCAGATCGAGCGGACGCGTGGCCGATGCCGTCCAACACCTCCGAACCGCATACGCCATGGATCCGTTCCTCTGGAGCGCCTTCGAAGAACTGTGCCACCTGGGTGCAGAGAACGAGTGCAAGGAGCTCCTGGAACTCAACGCCATGGACATCGAGAGCACCCCGGCGGTGTGGAGGACAGAAAACATGGAGTTCAGCCAGGAACCCGCCACGCCGTGGATGGGAACCGGAGCCGCTTCCACCTTGCGTGGTGGCTATCCCAGGACAGGAGAGCTGGAACCCGCTCCCAAGACGGCCGGACGCCACGGGGATCCCTCCCCGTCCCTCTTCGTGACGCCGGTGGTGGCTGGAGATCGCAGGGACAACACCCAAGGACCGGGCGGTCCTCCGGAAGGCGCGGGAAGGGAAACGACCGGCCACCACTCCATGCGTTCCACGTTGGCCGCACCGCGTGCACCCCCACGCAGGAAATTCACCACCAGCATCCATCCACGCAAAGTGGCCGGGGCGCTCTTCCAGGACGAGATGCAGACCCCCGTGGCGGAGGAGACGGGGGCAACTGCCAGCCCCATGCACAGGGAAAGGCTCAGCCTGGCCGTGTCCCCGGACGCCCTCATGAGCCCCCAAGACGCACAGAGGCAGCACCTGTTCCGTAACGCTTCCTCGGCGGAAGAGATGGCGAGCATCCAACGGGCCCTGGGCCTGATCCAGTCCATGGCCGAAGCGTACCTCCACCTGTCCTTGTATCATTGCCAGGAGGCCACGGAGGCGTTCCTGAAACTGACCCCCAACCACTACGCCACGGGATGGGTCCTGTGTCAGGTGGGACGTGCGCACTACGAGATGGCGGATTACGCCGAGGCGTCCCGCGCCTTCCAATGGGCCAGGCAGGTGGCCCCCCATCGTCAGTCGGGGATGGAATACTACTCCACGGCGTTGTGGCACCTCAAGCGGGAGTCGGAGCTGATGTACCTGGCGAGGGAGCTGACCACCCTGGATCGATGGAGCCCCATGGCCTGGTGCGCCATGGGCAACCACTTCAGCCTGCAGAAGGATCACGGCGCGGCCATACGTTTCTTCCAGAGAGCCCTGCAGCTGGACGAGAACTTCTCCTACGCCCACGCGCTGTGCGGGCACGAGTACTTTGCCAACGAGGACTTTGACAAGGCCATGGTCTGTTACCGTACGGCCGTTCGCATCGATGCGCGCCAGTACAACGCTTGGTTCGGGTTGGGACAGATCTACTTCCGTCAGGAGAAGTACGACATGGCGGAGTATCACTTCCGGCGGGCCCTGACGGTGAACGGCAGGAGCAGCGTCCTGTACAGCTACCTGGGGATGTGCCTCCATCGCCTGCATCGCTTGCAGGAGGCCTTGGCCCTCCTGCAGGCGGCGATCGCGGCGGATCCTCAGAACCCGCTGGCCAAGTTCGAGAAGGCCAACGTGCTGGTGAGCGAGGGTCGGGAGGAGGAGGCCCTGGTGGAGCTGGAGATGCTCCAGGAGTCCATCCCCAAGGAGGCGAGCATATTCTTCCAGATGGGCAAGATATGCAAGAGGCTCGGACGCCTGGACAAGGCGGTGGTCCACTTCAACACGGCCTTGGACCTGAAGCCGTCGTCGTTGGACGCCAGCCTCATCAAGTCGGCGATGGAGAAGCTTCACCTGGACGAGGCGCACGAGGAGGCGGAGTTCTGAGCGGACGGGGGGGGGGGGGAACAGGTTCCCCAGCGCCGGCTCGCCTCTGGTTCCGTCCGCCTTTGGAGACAACGGCACAGGGGAGGGGGAGGAGGGCATCGTCCTTTTTCTGGTTCTCGATCTCGTTCTGCTTACATGGCGCCGACCTCCTTGTTGAGGATGACCCCGTCGTACTTGGTTTGGAACCATTTCATGGCCTCATCTTTGGTCACGCGATGCTGGCACCCGACCTTGTTCTTGATGCGCCTGCGACGCGAGACGCGGTATCCCGGCCTCTCGAGCACCACGTAAAAGTCCATGCCTGTTTCGAACGGGGCGCGCGGTGGCATCCGTCGCATCGGGTCAGTCCATTGGTCCATCCTTCCCTATCGATTCCCGTACCCTTGGTTCCTTGCGACCCCGGGCGGAAGGGGGAGGGAGGGCGCCAACGCGCACGCGCGGGGGGTCTCGACGGGCGTGGCTTCACGTACCGTAGATGCCGGTGGACGGATCGTATTTGATGCCCAGATCGATGTGTTCGTTGATGCCGAATCCGAAGTTTCCGGTATCGCTGAAGTTGCGTCGGATGAGTTCGTATTCTTTGACCTTGAGTCCCGAATCGAGCAGTTGCAGTGCTTTTTCGCCACGCACGGTGACGTAGCATCCGATCTTTTCGTTCCTTCGGATGCCGAAGCTTCGCACGGTGTACCTGGCTTTGGTGAAGACCGGCGTTTGTCCGGTGAGTTGTTCCAGCACTTTGGCGGCTTTGGTCAGTCGATCGCCGGACTCTCCGACGGCGATGTTCAGCACCATCTTGGCCACCCGGATCTCCCGCATGGGATTGGCGCTCTTGTTGTCGGACACCTGCGTGCGTTGATCCCTCTCTTTCGTCAGCTCTCTTCCCTTCTTCTTTCTTCTCGTGTCTCTTTCTCCTGATACGTCAAGATCCGCGGTGGTCGCGAACCCCCACGTCGGCGGTGTGGGATCGAGGAGGGTTCGGCGTCCGTTCTCGTCCGTTCCCGTTTCTCTCTCGTCGTTCTTCTCCCTCCCCTTGGCGCGACGTCTCGTTCTCCTTCGTACGCGTCTCGCGTCGTGCGCTTGGGTTTCGCGTTCCCCTTCCCACTTTGGCGGCGGCGGCCGTCCTCCCTCTCTCTCTCTCCCTCCCTCCTCGCGGTCGAATCGGACTGCGTGCACGCCCACACACGTGCATCCCTGCGCTTTTCCTTCCCTTCCTTCCATCCCCATCCGTTTCGCTCCTGTCTCCTGTCTCCATCGCGTCCCACGTACCATCTCGCGTGTGATGCACACGTGGTGCACAAACCCCAGACCACAATGGCCCCCTCTGTCCCTCGGTCCCCCTGCCTCCTGGATGGGGAGGGGGATGGGGAAGGGAACCCATGGGGAAGGGAAGGGAGAAGGGAGAAGTTAGAAGGGGAGAAGGGGGATCAAGGTTCGTGGACCTTCTTCTTACGGGATCGTTTGTCCACCCGACCGGGCGGGGTCAAGATGGCGTCGTCGAAACGACTGGGCGGCTTGCGCTTCTTCCGTGTGGAGGTGTCCGCAGACACCAATCCCATGATCCCCGTCCCACCCGATGCACCACCCGGTAGGGGGGTAGGAGACGCCAAGGACGTGCCCGGAGAACCACCGCCACGTGCAGGGACCTCGACCCCGACCCAAGCATCCGCACCCGAAGGATAGGACGGACGGAACGGGACCTTGGGATCCGTTGACGTCCCTTCCTCCTTCGTGGAACGTTGGTCCGAAACCCCGCGATGGGCCTGCTTCTGGACCAGCTTGTGACGCAATTCCAACATGTGTGCGATCTCCTTCCGCAGCAACAGGTACGATGCACACGTGCGACGGGTGGGCACGCGAAGGCCGTCGATGCCCAGGTCCAACAGCTGGACGTCCGTGCGCTTGGTCAGGCGGGATGCACCCGTATGACCCTCCAACAGCTTCTCCGACAGACCCTGGGCGTGCTGACCCCGCACATAGACCCCGGGATGGATCCCCGATGGATCGGATGGGGTCCCGTTCACAAACGGGACCGTCAGGTCCTTCGCGTTCTCCACCTGGGCGTGCATCACCGCCATGTCGTGGTCGGCACGTGGACCCCAAGGGGCCTCCAGCTTGGATGGACCGGCCGCGATGGCCGCCGCGGTGGCCATGCGTTCCATCTCCGCCTCCTTCATGCGACGTTCCTCGATCTGACGCGCACGGGCCAAGATGCTCTCCTCCTCCCGCTCCTCCCTCCCCGAACGGGACAGCATGAGCCCCAAGGCTTTCTTGCGGGTGCGCTCGTGCTGGGCGTTGTACGCTTGCTTCACCAAGGGATGATGGGCCACCGCTTGTGGATCCCCTTCCCTGGCCACCACCAATCGACGGGCCACGGTGTAGTACCGTTCCTTCAAGTCTTCCACCGACCTGTCCTTTCCCGGCCAACGGTAACGATCCGCCAGGACGACGAAACGCAGGTCGTACGTCTCGCACATGTTCAGCAGGTGATCGGTCTCCTCACGGGACCAATCCGGATCGTCCGAGAGCAGCTCCTTGTACTCTTCGTCGTTGTATTGGACGAGCTTCACCTTCTTGTTGTACTTGGCGAAGGCGTACTCCCCGTCCTCGTTCATCGTGCCCAACCTGCCCATGGGCGTGGGACTGGTCCTGGCCCAGTGGTAGAGCTGCAGTCCGTCCTCCCGCGCGGCGTTGTGGAACGGCATCCAGCTCCACGTGGGCGGTGCGTCCGAAGGCCTTCGGTTCCTCGTTCGCTTGGGTTTCTTTCCTTCCGCAAGGCGCTTGGTGTTGGCGTAGGAGGACGAAGGAAGGGCGTGCTTGGCGCTGGCGTCCAACAAGGCGAAGGCTTCGCGTGACATCCCGTCCGGTTTCTTCGGCGCACGTTCGCGACCGGATCTCTCCCGCTCCGGACCAGCATCGGTGGGACGGAGTCCCAGTATGTCTTTGACGGCCTGGGCCATCTTCCACGGACGCTTCGCGGGGCACGAAACGCGCTCGGGTCCCGCTCCAACGCGCGCTTCCTCGCTTTCTTTCTCTTTCTTTCTCGCTTCGTCCGTGGGGAAGATCGATCGCATATGGGGATCCTGGGTTCCAATCCCCTTGTCCTCTCCCCTTCTCCTCTCCCTTTCTCCTCCTTTCCCCTTCTCTCCCTTCCTCCTTTCCCCTTCTCTCCCTTCTCTCCCTTCTCCTTTCCCATTCGGGGATCCGTCCCCCTTCTGTAGGTAAGGAGAGGAGCAGGGGAGGACAAGGAACAAAAGGGAGATGGTGGGGGATCCACGTGGGAACACCGCGGTGGGGACGAAGGATGGACACGGTACGTGCAACGTCCATCTCGACGAGACGGAATGACACGCGTCCCCATCGCCACGAGAAACGGGCCTGCGCGCATCCGAAAGAAGGAACGAAACGTTGGGTCGACGCGTCCGCACAAGACAGGAAGGAAGACCGAGTCCCGAAGAAGGAAGAGGTGGAGGAAGGCGTCGCGTCTCGGGCACGAAACAACCGAAACCAGGAAGAAACGAAGCCTCCCTCCTCCACCCAAAAAGCACCTCGGTCGTCGCGATGCGGTCGGACGAAGGCCGAGCCAACGTGGATGAAACGTCGGCGTTCTCTCCCTCCTCCCTCCCCCTTCCTTCCACGGAGAGGAAGAGTAACCGAGGTTTGGGCGGGTTCACCACCGCGTCGTTCCCTCCCCCTCCTCCCTGGCCCATCGGGCCTACGAGTGCCACGATGAGAGGGGACCTGAGGAGCAGGATTGGGCAAACCAGAGCGTGGAAACTAGAACAAAGAAAGGTCAAGGCTACACTACAAAAGCCCACGGTTTCGTTGGGGCACAAACACCGAAAGGAAAAAACAAGTCCTTCCAACGGCATCTGAAAGATTAAGCTACGTCCAATAATTTAGTGGTGATGGGCCAAAGCAAAGGGACCGGGAAGGTCTTCACGGCCTCAGCATGTCACCGATACTGGGGATGTTGACGGGGAACAGGTTGCCCACGTTCTTCAACATCTCGCGCAGCTGCCCGTTGGGCTCGTAGGAAAGGTCAATCTTCGAGATCTTCTCCAAATTGTCGGCCAAGTGCTTGGGGGCGAATGTGAACGTCTCGGAGTAGTCATCGAACTCGGGAATCAGGCCCTCGAACACATCCATGAGCTTCACGTAGGAATCGGGGATGAACTTCTCCAGGCTGAACTCGTAAGTTGGCAGGTCTCCGCAGTCCACATGCTCCTTCTTCTTCAGATCCACACATCCGCTGACGCCATCCTTCTCCGTGGAGAAGAAGCATTCCTTTCCAGTGAACGCGACCGTGACCGTCTTACCGTAGAAGGCCTTGGACATGTAGAACTTGGGTGTGTACGAGTAGCTCATGTACGGCTTCACGCAGGTGAGCATCTTCTCCTTCTTGTCCAACTCGCAGAATCCGCTGTCCAGGAAGATGTTGAGCGTGTGTCCCTGCACGTACTCGGGCTCCACGTAGGGCTTGGTGATGCTGATGGTCAGAGATGCGGGTGCACAGAGTCCGGTCTTCTCGTCGTCCTTGGAGCCGTTCTCGAACACGGCGGAGAGGTAGTCGTACAGCTCCTTGGGGGACTTGCCCCTGAGCTCGGCCAGGTTGACGCCGGGGAAGTCTCTGAGGTCATCCACCATGGAGCCGAGGTCGGTCACGCTGTCTGCAGCCTTTCCTGCCAGCTCACCCCAGAAGGGGGCCCTAAACCAAGGCACATACTGGTGCCCGTTGACGGACCAGTCGAGTCCGCTCTTCAGGGCATCTTGGATCATCTCACCGGGGTTGAAGTCGTCGAACATGCCTGCATACTCTCCAATGACGGATCCAACAGACTCTCCCACGTCCACCACGTCGGTGTGGTTCTCTTGCATGACGCGTGCGCGTCCGGCAACTGCACCGTCCAGGAATGCAGCGCCCAGCACCACGGCTGCGAGGCATGTGCCTGCGGTTCCGGTGGTCTTCATCTCGCTTCACAGGTTCTTCTTGGTGGAGGGGTTGGCTTGGTGTCGCACTTGGGCGTCCAGCGGAGGAGTTGCAGCCTTTGCGTGGGCGCTGGTTGCGTTCTGATTTTGGAATCTGCCTCGAGCTGGGTTTTATGGCCTTTCCTGTCCCCCTTCCTTCCCTTGCAACCTCCGACGTCGGTTCGTCCCTTGCCTTCGCGCGACCTCCGAGGTTCCCTTTCGACCCTCCGGTCTGTCCCTTTCAAGGGTTCCCGATCGAAAGGGAACCCGTCCTCCGATCGAACCCGCCCTCGGGACATCCGAGCGGGGGCGGGGCGTGTCCGCGGGTCCACCGAGGGGTCCTTCCTCCACGCCCACGGGTCCGTCCGCCCCACCCTCTCCCTCCCCCTTCCCTCCGGATCGGGACGCATCCCCCCATCCCCCGGCGAGGAGATCTTCCGAACCCTGGGTTCCGAACCCGAGTTCGTACGATCTCTCGAAAGCTCCGACACGTCCCACGTGGCGGCGCGCTTTGAGCATCCATGGAGGCGTAAGGCGGACCGTCGGTTCCTGTTTCGAGGAATCCGAGACCCAGCACAGCGCGTGTCCTGCGAGAAACACGAGGTGCGGGACGGGAAGGACCCCCGACCGACGGCGTGGAACGGTCCACGGCCCCTCGTGGAATTCCGAAACACCTGGAACGGCAACGCCGTGCAGGAGATCGTGCGAAGGTACACCTGGTCTTGGAGGGATCTCCGAGGTTTCCAGGACCTCCCAGGCGAACGGGAAGACGTGCGAGGGAAGGACAGGCGGGATACGCCGCACCCGCCGTCCCTCCTGGATCGTGGACGTGGAAGACATCGACTCCGGCGTGCAATACGTGGGAATCTACGAAGCCGTCCACGAATGGGTTCCACCGAGCTTGGCGGCGGAAAAAAGACAAGGTCGACCACGCACGAGGGAAGGAAAGACAAGGTCCACAGGGATTTCGACCCCCACGAAAAGCGAGGGCAGGAAGGCCAACGCCATGCCCACCTCCAAGCCGTTCGGTACCATGCCGACGGAATGAAGACAGAGAACGTCCAGGAAAGAAGCTGCGAAGGAGTTGCAGGTTCGAGAACGAAGGAAACGCGCGTGGCAACGCATGAAACGATGCACCCTTCGATCCCTGGGATGAAGAGGCACCGATACGATCGACCCATCTCCTTCCCGACCTCAGAGCACACAGGCGACGCGTGGACCTTGAAGATCCCAGCTTTGCGGTGGAAGGCCATGGCTGGAATGGACCTCGCCGCAGAATTACAAGGAAGAGGGAGACGTGCATGAGGGTCTCCAGCCCCGTGGCAAAGCACAAGACAAGCACGCGTTCCATGGCCCTGCATGCACATCCGAAAGTGTAGCCCGATCAGGATCGAAGATCGCAAACAAAGGGGATCACTCGCAGAGCATGTACACGGTCTGATTTGTCAGGGTCCCACCCGTGTTCGATGCTGGACTTGCAGCTACAAGAGCCCTCTCGGCCCGTTCCTCGTGACGGCAGAGGGCTGTTGTCGCTGCAAGGGGTTGCCTTTCGCCAGCTTGGGATGGAAAAGGTGTGCAGTCTGTTCTCCTTCCGCATGCATGAGCTACGGTCACTTGATTGTGCCACCAGCATCAACAGCAGTGGATCGCGTTTCGAGACCACGCCTGACTTGTTCTCCACGGGAAGGCAGTGTTCATCGTCGCACGGGAAACCGGTGAGAGAAATCTCCGCACCCTGAGCAGGAAGCTTCGTCGGCCGTCCTGGTTTTGCCTCTTGGATGGAAGAAAACGCCTTGCGCAACAAGGCCATGCAAGCACTTGCCTGTTCCTGACCCTTCTTGATTCGCTCGACCAATGGCCGGAACGAGTCGGGCATTCCTTTCGCTTGTAGAAGACGGCGGGTCTTCCGGCCCGGCGTGTGTCCCCTGGTCGTGGGTCCAGGCCCTCCCAACGCTGCCCAGCACGTTGTGCGCTGTCCTTACAAGCTCGAGCTTGCGACACCTGATGTTCTCAAGAGCAGAAGATTCGTACGTCGATTGGGCTTCCGCTCGACTGGTCGCGCAGGATCCCGGCGCACCGCTGCGATGCCATCCGCTCTTCACCTCTCGCTTCCGTCCTTGCCAATCTCGTGGCCTTTGTGCTGTTGCCTTCCTGTTGTATGGATGTTTCCCCATCGAGCTGGGATGTTCCTCTCCGTTCTCCACCTGTAAGTCGGGGGTGAGGAATGACCGTTGGAAACGCCCCGGATTTGTCCGTTGGTGGGGCTCTGGGTGAGGTTCAAAATTCGAATCCCGATCCGACAGATCGAAGCGAGGATCGGATCGACACCAGAAGTGCGCAGAAACTGCACCTTCGCATCATGGCAGATGCACTGGGCATGCTTCGGGTGCTCTCGAAGGAAGGGAAGGACGTGGGAAAGGTCCTTCCTCTCCGAGAACAAGAGGTGCTGATTGGAAGGTGCGAGACGAACCACCGTTGACGTGTAGCGGAGAAATCGCTGCTGAAATCAAACAGCGTCGAAGCGCTTCCGGTCTGGAAGGAATCCAGCGACGACCGAAAATCCCGCATGAAGAGGAAAACTGACGTCCGAAACATCGCAGGAGTGCCGAAAGTGACATCCGGATCGCGGAGCAATCGGTCTCTCGCAGGCAAGCTAGCATCCAGGCGAAAGAGGACGGATCGGTAAGAATGCGACCAGACACGGTGCAGAAACGGCGAACCAGGCAAGCGGAAGTTAGGAACGACGCAACGAGCTCAGTCCTGCGGAAACAGCGCAAGGCCAAACGGTGAATGCGGAGAGCGTTGTCGCTGACCCACGGTGGGACATTCGTTCATAGACATGGCTGCTGAATCTTGGAAAGGCCAACCCTGTTGGCCTCAACGGAAAGCAAGTGCTGGGATCAGAGCCCATCCGGCTAGAGCATGGAGATATCATCGAGGTTTATCTCTCCAAATACAAACGATGCTTTGTATTTGAAAGTTCTCCTGCACAGTCCGGTGCATCAAGTGCCAAACGCGATCGTAAGGCTCTTGCGCCTCTCAACAACACGATGTCATCCGCCGCAGCAACTTCTGAAAAGGTGGAGAAGCCATCGCCTCAAAAAGCGTCCCAAGTATTGCCACAGGAACCTAACCGTGGCAACCCATTGTCTGAACGACAGGATGTAGTAGCGCCTGATGAATTGCCAGAATCGGTTGAAAAGGTGCACAGCGTTCCCTGTGGCAAGCGGAAACATGATTTGGAGGACAAAGAGAACCTGGAGAGCTTAGTGCCCTTGCAATCTGATCCAAGTGATGACAAAAGGCAGAAAATTGATGGGCAACCATCTCCCAGATTATGTATCCCCGTGCATCCGGGTCACAACACTTCCCCCCATGCAGACGGAATGCCGCTGGAACACCTACTTAAAGTTGGCGAGGTCGCGTCCCACGCCGATCCAAGTCCTTCCCATGTCTCAGTACCATGGGACCAGAAAGAATCCGAAATCTCTGAAGCACATTGCAATAAAGCGGTAGCCAGTGACCAAGGCTATGCTGTCGATAAAATAGACGCAGAGATCGCTTCAATTGACGGGACCGGTGGACAACTCGTACATTCAGGAGTGGTCGATGGTTTGCTTCTGTTTCAGAATGGCATGACCCATTCGAAGGACCACTGTGATCCAGGTTTCTGTGGTCCTCCCAAAGCTTTAAACCCGTCCGGCAATGAACTGCTGCTCGCACCAAAAAATGAAAAGGAAGCAGAAACATTGATTCAAGTGGATGGCTCTGGGGTGCATAGGCAAAACAAAGAAGGTGGAGCGGTAAAGACAGACCAAGTGGACGCATTTACCATTGTTCCAGAGAAGGACAGAATGGTAAATCTTCAGCTGAAGGTAGAAGAGAATGTAGAACTTGTCACAATCAAGTTGCTTGTGGTGGAAACGGTGGAGCCCGTGCACATGAACATGATCATCGAGGAGAAGGTGGAGCCTGTGCACATGAACATGATCATCGAGGAGAAGGTGGAGCCCGTGCACATGAACATGCTCATCGAGGAGAAGGTGGAGCCTGTGCACATGAACATGATCATCGAGGAGAAGGTGGAGCCCGTGCACATGAACATGCTCATCGAGGAGAAGGTGGAGCCTGTGCACATGAACGTGATCATCGAGGAGAAGGTGGAGAACATACCTCTCCACCTGAATGTTGTTGAAAAAATAGAACCTGTCCTCCTGAACATGCCTGTGAATGAGGTGGTCCAGCCGGTTAATGTCAACCTTAGCGTGGTTGAGAGAGTTGAAGAGGTCAATTTGGTGATAAACGTCCTTGGATCCTCTGAAACACCTCCTTGCAGTGGCAAAATGCATGAATACATGGAAAGAAACAGGCTTCCTTCGGACCATGTCATGGAAACTGGGAAGATTTCTTCTGATATTGCATTGGAAAAGGATAGAACGAAGAAACAGCTTCTCAAGTCGAAAAGAAAATTCAAGGCTGCGCGTTTAGGCACAAGGATGGCAGCCAGCCAGCTTCGCAAAGCCTTAAACCAACTCCACTCGACCAAAAGAATGCTCCTCTCTCTAACAAGGAAATTTTCCAGGCAAAAATTTTCAAAGGAATGCTTGGAAAGAATTGTCCAAAGTCACGTGCAAGAAATTGTCAAGTTGCAAGGGGAATTGGAGGGCTCACATGAAGTGGGACAAGGAACACACAAAAATGTGGAAGAAGGAAAGGGGAAGGGGCGTGAGGATTCGGTAGAAGAAAATAAAAGTTCAGGCCCAGACCTTTCACCAGGTCCTGCAGATACTCAGCTTGCACCAAATCCCATGGATGCTATCAAGGGGTGTCTTCAAAAGTTTTCTTACCCTACAGATGTGAGAAATCAGAAAGACTGTGGATGCGAAACAAGTAGATCACCAAATATTAGTCCAGGAAAGCATTCTCCGCATTCAGACGAGAGCCAAGGTCAAATTGAAAATACAGAGTTGGAAGTTGGTTCGCAAGTCATGGAATTTGAAGGAAGGCACAAGTTTGAAGCCGCAGACAATTCGCCATCAACAAAGAGCGGAATCGACTCTGTAGACGATGCCTGCTGGGTCTGTGGCTGCTGTGAAGAAGGGGAAGAGCTCCTTCTCTGTGACCAATGTGATGGTATTTTCCACCTGCAGTGTGTGGGACTCCGGCACGTGCCAGCTGGTGAATGGTTATGCAAGTCCTGCAAACCTTAGGCAATGCAAAGTGTAAAATGAGATGGTTTTGCTATTCACCATATACCTGGACCATTGTAAAGTTGCTTACACCATTGGTGGTCTTTTCGCATTGCGAATTAATTTAGCATTGCTTATCTCTTGATCCATCGCAGGGACCAAAATCATCCTGTGAAACAAATCAAACCACACATATCGATTGTGTCCAGCCTCAGAGCTCGTGCCCTTACACAACCATCGCACCTGCATTGCCTGCAATGGCAATAAGTGCATCCCTGACAAAAGGGACGAACACGTATGCGGTGCTTGCAACTGCAATAAGGGCATAAGCTAATGCGCAGAATGGCATGGCTTCAGGTTCGGTTGCCGCAAGCGCTGCTGTTCCCAGACCATGCGCAGAGGATGCAGTTGCCAAACCACGGATAGGATCAGGCCGAACACCCATCTTTGTCAGGATTGCTTGAGCAAAGTTTGCACCAATAAGACCGGTCACCACAACGCATGCTGCGGTCACGGGAGCCAATGCTTCGGCACCCAAGCGCTGTGCAATGGGTAAAGCAAGGGCCACTGTCACCGACCTAGGTGCAGCAGCAAGGACCAAGTCCGGTCTGAGCCCGAGCAGCCTACCAAACACCACCGTACCAAACAAAGAGATGAGAGGAGAGACAGCAATCGTTCCAAACACGAGCCGCGCATTTTCACGAATGAGGTCCCGTTGGGCATAGACTCTGAAGCCGAAGCTCCAAACAACACTGCCCAAAAATCCCATCAACAGATCTCCTGCCCCTACACCCAAGCTATTCTTTCCTCTTGATAAAAAAGAAAACAGCACAGCATCAAACGTCTGGCCTGTTGCCGTTGCTAGTGCAAACGCAACGATGTCGGCTCCCAACGCGCACGCCGCGATGGGGTGCATGATGGACTGCAGGTTCGATGGCGTGGCCTTTCCAGCCAGGTAGGATGTAACCAACGAGCCCAGTAGACACAGCTGAGTAGCCCAGTGCCCAGCTTGCGCTTGCCCAAGCTTCGTGAAGATGGTGGCTGCACCAAACGAGGCCAACGTAATTCCCAGCCACAACTTTCCCAGTTCACCGAGTTTTTCCATAAAGACGGAGAGCGTGAAGGGCGATTCGGTCGCGCCAACCGCGGACGTTTCAGCTTGGCTTGCTCTTGTGGCCACCCCCGCAACATCGTCTTTGATTCCTCCTTTCGGAGGACTTTTTTTGGCGATGGCCGTGAGTAGTGCAGCCGTGCTGGTCAAGGAGGCCACCGCACCACCGGCGATGAGCAGGACCAGTCTGGCCGCTTGGTCGCTGGGTACGTCCTGTGCGGCCAGTGGCAGGGCTACGAGGGAAGGCACGTAGAAGAGTGGCATCCACTTTTGGATCCAAGCCAATGCAGGTGCCATGGATTTTTGGACGGCCACTCCGGTCTTGGGTGCGTATTTGCCGGAGATGAGGAGGGTGGTGAGCACTGCGGCCATGCCCACCAGCGGTGCAGGGAATGCGATCCCACACGCATCGCACAAGATCTTGGTTCCTCGATCTGCGACGCGGAAGGCCACCACACCCGCCAAGGCTTGTCCACCGGTCCACAACTCTTCCTGGGCTTTCGCTTCGGCTTGCACCACCACACCCCCGCGTCTCCCTTTCCCTCCGCCCTTCCTTTCGCTCCCTCGGGCGTCTCTCCCTCTCGTGCAGCGCACGGAGCTTCGAAACCCGTCATGGCTCGTCCCAAACGTCGTGCCGACGCGCATCTTCGACGCCATGCCTGGCACACCTTCTCCTTCTCTCTCCCTCTCTCTCTGTCCCTCTCTCTCTCTGTCCCTTCCCAACCCTGGACCGTACCGTACGGACCTCATCCGAACGCCCCAAAGGGGGAGAATGGAGGGAGTTTCTTCTCGGGGGTCCGAGGGAGGTCCAAGGGGGAACGGGAAGCGGGTGCTGGATGGAGAGGGGAAGGGTCCAGGACCAGGGGAGATGGCCCCACAGCAACAACGGACAGAGGTCGTGTGCAAACCACGACCTGGATGGAACACCAGGACGACGAAAGAGGGAGGGAACGAATGGGATCCAAATGAAGACTAGCAAGCACGCAAGGACGGTCCGTGAAGCATTCTGCGATCAAAAGCTGTATGGGGTGGAAAGGAACCTGCGAGAAGGACAGCCCGGTGGTGCGCAGGGAAGAGGAAGCGCACTCTGTCACCCCGGATCCAGGGATCTAGGCATCCTCTGATGAGGCACACAAGCTTTGACGCGTACGCCGGACACTTGCCCAAGTAGAAAATCTCAATCAAACAGTGGGAACCATTGGCCGTTGGCCAGGCTTCACGGAGGGCATCAACACATCCCCTGCTCGAAAGATGCACACCTCTTTCTCGAGATTGGCTGAGAAACGAAGGGTCAAACCAAGCATCTTGGGCCAAGCAGGATAGGCACAGGACCGAGGCCGGTCTCCGCGGTCAAGGCAGAGAAAGCAGGCCACTGCATGGCCTAAAATCAATCGCTCTCCTGCCGAGCTTCGCCCAAGACCTCTGACGGCCCCTTCGCCGTCCTCTGAACTCGTCCAGCGTATAGTGTTCGAGGTCAACAACTGGGTTGCAGCATTGTGCCTTACAAGAGCTGCAGCCAAAACCCTCAAGGTCCACGGGTTCGGGAGCAATGCTTGGATTCCACGCTACTGCGAGCACAGAAGTTCTATCCTCCGTGGACCAAGAAAAGCGAGTGGTTCAAGCGAGTCGCAATGACCACATTATTCAATAATTTTAAAAGTGTCAGGAGCAAGCTCCCAGAGGAGCAAGATGCAATCAACAGAAAACCTGGTTCAGGAAGGATTCAAAGCGCTGACGATATGTTTTAGGATCTGCCGCTGAAATTTTGAGCTTCCCATACACACTGGCTTTGAAGCTTGCTTCGATGTGCTTTCGAGCATTGAATTCCTGCAAAATATCGATGATCCCGCAGTAGAGCAATACCTGCGTGGTGTGCAACAGCGGACACTCCACTGTGGGTCCACCCTCTTCCCGGACCAGAGATGGCGGTCCTGGCACAAGTTGGGCAGACATCTGGATACCCACGGATCTCGACTCGGGAGCAGATTGTCCAAGCAGGCTAAGCTTCGACAGTTGAGTGCTTGCTATAGCAATCTCTGCATTGGCATTCATGGAAAGAGGCTGTTCATATTGCTGGTCCGCACACTCTCGCCCTTCCTGTTGGTCCTTGTCCCGGTATCGCATCATGGCCCTAGCTGCATTTCGGTCAATGAAGTGGACACCAACAAGCAAACTATAGTCCATCACACTGAGCGCTTCTAGTAGTTCACAATCCAGCGCCAGCTGGTGCAAGAACCGCTGCCTCACGATGGGATTCAACTGAAATCTACAGTTTAGATCCAAGTCTTTCAATGTACAGGTCTCGTCTGAGTACTTGTGCATGGGTGAAAACCGACCCAATGTGGAGCCTTTTAAGTCAAACCTACGTTGAAGCTGCAAGTCTGTCCGAAAGAGGTTCCCCATGACCACAAAGCGCACCTTTTTCCCATGCTGGGGTTCGATGCGGTGCAGCCCAAAGAACTTGGTCACCAATGTCCCTCTGTTCATCTTCACATGGCGGTAGTAAGTGGGCAGCATGGAACGCAAGAAGTTTACTTCCGCTCTGCATATGGTCTTGATCATGAACCTGCCGTCTCTTGTTAAATAAAACATGCTGACGCTTTTTCCTGGAGATGACATTTCACGCAACGAGTGCTCACCACACAATGACTCGATGTATTCCTTACCATCGATCCCAAAGTGCGTGCGGAGCTGCGAGAACGCCATGGGACAATAGTCCTTCCACTTGAAGTCCATGCTCCCGACCGACACAAAGTCCTTTCCGATATTCTCGTCGGGCAGGTTCAGCAGGTTGCTGTCAGCCACACCGTCGGTTCTGGTGACGCTACCCTTCGGTGGGGACATCTTCAACACGCTGTAACGAAGGCCCAGCTGAAGGCTGCGCACTAGGTCATAGCTTCGATGCCCTTTGTATACGGTCTCTCCTGGGATCCTCAGGCTGTTCCTCCTAGTTCCCAGTTCTTGGCTGGGCGGATAGGTGCGTCGCAGGACACCCTTCACGTCTTCTTCAGTTGCCGGTGCAGTCCAGATCAGCTTCCCATTTTCGTAGTGTTCGATTCGCGGCTTAGGTCTTTGGGTGGAAGTTCCTGTAGCTCCATCACCAAAGCGGCTATCGCTACTTTCGCTGCGTTGAGAGACTCCTGTCGATTTGGTATTTGTCCATGGAGAACGGAGCGCACTTGCAGGCACGGCCTCGGGCATCCAGAGCCCCGTCCCATGCCTTTGTCCATGGGACCAGGTGCCGTGAAAGGCGCTGTGATCCCTGCTGTCCACATACATTCCTGGTCCATGCTCTTGGTCGTGTTCCCAGAACCCGTCGTAAAGGGCTCCGCTGGACCAGAGTTGGGTCCCTGCTCCGTGCCTTTTACCATGTGCCCATTCGCCGCTGTATTCGTCGTGGTGATCCAATCCACCACCCAACGCGGCGGTTCCCCTGCCCCCCAGTTCCCTGGGAAATTTGAATCGGTCTACGTTTCTGGACCACGATCCAGTGCGGAACTTGTCCCATTGGATGCGTATGCCGCTCCCGTTGCCACTCGTGGACACGGCTCCTTCCACCTGGTTTTTGGTTCCATGGTTGGATGGACCCTCCCCGTTGGTTTCCTGGTGGTTGATCTCGTCCGCTCTGTGTTCCTGCGAGCCTCTGGTATCCTCCCGCCTCGTTTCCAGGTTTGGATCCCGACCATGGTACGTGCTGGCATCGTTTCTGGACGGTTCCTTCTCCCATTCCAGGGAAGGATGGCGGTGGTTTTTCCTCGTTCCACCACCTTTTCGTCCGCTCGATTCGCCGTCCTGGCACTTCCAGAGGTACTTTCCGATACCGTGCGGGGCTCCTTGGTTCCACGCGCCTTCGTAGACGTCTCCTTTCGCGTACACCACTTTCCCTGCACCGTGTGGTTCGCCTTCCTTCCAGGCACCCACGTATGCGGCTTCATTCCCTTTCCACGTCCCGTGTCCGTGCGGTTTTCCACCCTTCCATCCACCCACGTACGTTCCACCGTTCGGCCACCTCCTGGACACGCGAACGTGCTTCTTTCCGCCTTCGCTTCGCGTCTCCGACGCGTCCATGCCATCCCGATGCGCCATGCTCGAACCCGACCCTGTCCGACTGAACCCCGTCCGAAAGGGAGGTCTGACCGGTTCACACGCCCGACAGAAGGGAGTGGAAACGGGTTCGAACCGAACTGCGACCGAGACGAGGTGGGGAGCCACCAGGTCCAGACACGACCCCTCCCGACCCACAGGGAACGGGGGAGGGATGGGGATCGAGCCTCCCCACCCACCCACGGGGTCCCTCGTGGCTCAGGGGATGAGACCACTTAGGCGAGGGGATGGAAAGAGGGGGGTGCCGATGCCCCAGGGAATGGACCCCGTGTCCAATCGAACGGGATGGAACCGATGCCGGTGCACAGGTCGAGACCTTGGACACCCGCTGCGAGGGGAAAAGAGAATGAAGAACGCAAGGAAACGCCATGGAACCCACCATACGTGCCGCCTCCCGTTCGCTCTCTCGTGCCGTCCTCCCGTAGCGCGGCCAAGCGTGAGGGAGGGTCATAACGAATCCATTTATCCTATCATCAGGCCCCATCCACACCATCCAAGACAAATCGCCACGAAACGCAGAGAATCCCCCTTGTCAAATGGAGCGCAAGACAAAACGAAACACCCTTCCCTCCCAAGGCATCCGTCCCCGTACTTTTGAAAGAGGCTTCAACGGAAGAGGCGAGGGATGGACCGTCGAATGCTTGCCTCTTAAAATTCAAGGCATTGAAATGCGGCCAAACTCGTCCGGTCCATCCTATAGAACAATCCGTCCAAGTGTTAGCAAACCTTTCGCTCTTGTGTTGAAGGAAATCCCGGCATGAACTAGTTCTCTCACATGGGTCTTCAACCTTCTCGTAGATGCTACGAAAGATGGAGTCGCGAATGTCGATTTGGCCCGCTTCCTACCAACATACGTACCCTTGGTCAACGCGGTCCACTCGACGCCCCACCTCCGATCGGCTCGGAATATACCTGGAGTAAAAGTCGCTTTTCTCATGCACCATTTTTAGCGTACAAAACTACCCATAAGCGATCGGACGAAAAGCTTTGCCAAGTTCTACAAGGTCAAAGGAGGCTCCTGGGAACAACATGCTTCGTGAGTTATAGAGACTATGGTGAGGCGTTCCGCACAAGCCATCGTTTGCGAACTACTCCGAAAGGAGACGTGCCCGTGCGGAGATGAGCCTTCCACGGTGAATGGAAGTTGTGTAGAGACGGAAAAATTCCCTTTTTCTTGAACTCGCGAGATGATCTCGAGGACGTACCATTCCCTCGCGATTCTAAGTGCAAAATACTACATCCCATGGGGAACATGTTCCGTCGAGCATCCCAATGCGCATTCCCCAAACAAGCACACTCAGAAGACATCTGGTATGAAAAATCTCCCACCAAGAAGGCCTTCCCCTATCCACAAAGAGGCCCTCGGGTTGAGAAATTTTGGTAAAAAGACCGGAGAGTGGGACCGTGGTGGAGCTCCTTTCCATGCTTTGTGTTTAAGCATGCGTTCCAAATACTCCTCGTGCGTTTCTTGGGTGTTGCTTGCATTTGTGGTGGCAAGGCCACGTGTTTCTCGGAAGTAAATAAAATTCAAGGAAATGGATGGTGGGGATCCAATATAATACCCAATGTTGGAGTGTGTTCTTGAAGTGATGGAGGCGTTGCACCCACGTTTGGCACGAAACTGCTCCTATAGTCGAAACAATTTTCCGTTTAAGAGAAGGTACAATGTACACTCCACATCGGTTGTCAAGAGGAATATCCAAAAAGTCAATACAGGAAGTACTCCATGTCTCCCTAGTGATGTTGAAAGTGGGGACTTCAAGAGATGCTTCTAAGCCGTAGAACAAAAAAACACAATTCCTTACAATTATCGAAACGAAAGGTTAGAACACAAGAGCGACGAAGATGGTTCATGGCCACGGGGGAACGGTTGCCAAGGCTCAAAACGAGTGACAAAGTCATGTTGATCGCTAAAGTGGCCACATGCATATACGCAAGCATTGCACTCGCTTTCGGTGTACGGCGAAGGAGCTCATTCAACAATTCATTTTTGGTTGTTGTAGCAAAGCTTGCGCTATACCGTTGTTATCCAAGCCGAAAAGCTGCATCTATAGAATTGAACATCATTGGCGTGGAAAGCATTTTCTTTGTATGTTGGCAACATAGATTGGGGCCTTAAACCTGTCGAATCGTACACACTTAGATGCACGTATATGGGATTTGTTCCTCGACCATTCCAATGGCTGTCGGCTATTTCATCTTGGAGATCATCCCATCGTGGTCGGATCTTGTTGAGGTTGTGCTTGTAACGTTGGTAAAGAGAATGTTGGAGTCTAAGTGGAGACTCCTGAAACAGGAAGCAAGGAATGGTTCTTGAAGAGTCCAAGGCAAGATTCTCAATGGTACATCCCGGAATGCACCGCTCCTTGAGCAAGATTGGGCCCCCAAGGATGGCCCTCCCCTTGGTGTGGGGCGTGGAGAGGAGCTCCTTAGGGCTCAAGAGGGGTCTCCTTAGGGCGAGGCTCTCAAGAGAGCGTTACAATTTTGTAGTGGACAAACTCCTCACGGGATGTGAGAGAAAAGGGGAGGGCAAGACGCCCTAGGCACCATTACGTCATGGAATCTTGCGTAGGGGTGCAACCCATGTGCACATCACGGGGCAGGTCCCTCGTGGACCCTGTTGGGCTGGTGTCCCACTCCCCTGTGGTGTGGAGAGCACTGTATAAGGCGAGAGCCTTTGCATTCGCAATTGAGGAATAGAAGAGAGTTGAGATTGAAGAGGAGAAGTCTTAGCCTTTCCTATGCCCAGTGCGAGAGCATTTGATTTGGTACCGGGATACAAGGCTAGGAGGCGACATAAGAGAGAAAAAACGAACCTATTGGGCAAGAAGGAAAACGAGTAAGGCTTGCGCGGTCGCACCGAATCGACGCTCACATGAACCAAACGAGTTGGAGCGCCACCGGCGACCTGTCGCCCACGATCATACAAATTGAGACTTCGAAGAGAATCTTCACATCTATGGGAGGTATCTTAGTTCTCTTGGGATGGCTCGCACCGTTAGAGAACCAGTATCACATGAGTATGACAATCGAAAGGCGCGCGGGTGGTTTGTCCGAGCTTCACAACTACATGCTCGACCACATCTACTTGTATGCGAAGCAAGCTTTGCGACATGAGGTTTAGGAAGGCGAACTCCCACGTTAAGTCGACGAACTGCATGCGCAAGGTTGTCTCATTCCGACGTGTTGCGGCTGCATTGTTGGGACACTCTTCAAGACTCGCAGAATGACAGAAGGGGAGGACGCAACCTTCACCGGCTGGACGTGCATGCATGCCACGAAGTACCAGGCGGTGGTACTTCCTAACTTGATGATCGCCAACCACGATGGCCCCCATTCTGGACTAACAAGCGACACGAATCTTCTACGGTGATCATGTATTGTGGAGCGTATGCCTGAGATTGTCGAACGGCTTGGGTGGTGGTGAGCTCGTACGGCAATGCGGCCTACCCACTTGCGACGACCCTCTACCGCCCATATCGTGGAGACCGTGGGGACCTACCATCTACCAAGTCGACGTTCAACGAAGGGATGATTCGGTTTGAGATCGGGGTAGAGTGGATCTTCGGGTGGCTTGAACAAATGTACCCATTCGTGGACGATAAGACGCATTCTGCGGTCATGCTACGCCAAATGGGAAAAGAAGATTTCGTAGCGCTGTCGTTGGCGAACATTCACACATGCTTGTGTGGAGGTGTGACGATTGACTACTTGTAAATAGCGGCTCCGACGTTGCAGGAGTACAAGTAGATGATTTCGAGGCGTGCGAGTGGTGAGTAGAAGCATTGTCGTCTACTTTTGGCCGCAAATTTGCTGCAACGGCTGACGCTTAGGTTTTCTACATATATAGTCGTGTGAGTGGACGCCGCTTCACAAGGCATGGTATCTATCATGTGTGCTATATACTTGGTAGAGGAGATTGAGTTGAAATAGTAATGGAAGCATTTCCTTCATCTCTCCTAGAGAAAGCATGATTGTGCGGTATAGATGTTGCCACTTGCCATGTGAATGGGCGTGCAAACTAGCAGATAAAATGGCCGTGCAGACTCGTAGATGGAAGTACCTTGCATGTGAGAACAACGATTGTTGATGCAAAACACATGCACGTAAGATTTCTTTAATGCCTCGACATTCAACCGTTAGACTCCTTCTCTCTTGTAAGAGAGAAAGACAATGAACAAATTCAACGATCTACAGGCGTGAGTGGCAAGACATGCTACGCTACAATACTTGGCTTGTAAGCGGGTCCTTGCTTGGAGATTCGAACTTGTCTTCCTCTAGCGGTCAAATTGGATCGGCCATTGGTGAATTTAGCATAGACGAAGGCTGCGGCATGTGCCGCATGACGCAACTCTCCCAAGGTCCGGTATGGGGGTACTCAAAGGGGTTTCGGTCATGCGCCTTGGCTTGTTGGTTGCATGCATTGGAGGCTACCTCGTGTGCAAGTCGATGGAACCGGACTTCAACTGTTGCGATCAAGATCACAACACAGTGCGGCATCGAGCTTGGGAATGAGCAGCATGCATTCACCGTCTGCACTTGAACAGCGACGACGTCCAGCCACAATAGTATGGCTGTCATTCGGCGAGTTAATCGAGCCCACTTTGCCTCCGACATGCTTACCACCCGTCTACAATTGTTGCTCTCGCAACACTTCGCATGCAAGTTCCTTGTCTTGAACTTTGGGCACCTTTTGCGTTCGCTTGTCCCCTATCATAGCCTTAGCTTCCTCGACATGTTCGCATACCGGTTCGCACAAATGTGCGAACTCCTCGTCCATGATCCCACCACTCCGTCCAATCGCTCGCACCGCACCCTTCTCGTTGTTGTGGTGCGCGCGCAAGAGATTTGTGATTCGCCTGTGCACTTGCTTTCGATCTAGTTTTCAATCCGCAAACAATCTCAGGTATGTTATTCGAGGGCATTCGTTGAAGACCTTCCATGTTGCATCTTTCTCGTGGTTGCCTTGCCTCTTGAGATAGCATCCGTATGGATCTTGGACGATAGTGAGAAGCGCCTTTTGATGCGCTATCGTCCAAGTTCAATCTCGGTCGGCATGTACCAGCCTCGGAATGATTTCCTCGTGAGCGGATCCACGCTCGTCCATCTCGTCGATGCCGATGTTTCCAACGTTTACAGTAGTTGGTTCACCGACTTTTTCCCTAGATGCTCTATGGCCAGTTGGTTGCACATTTGTGACAACAACACCGTTAGTTTTTGCACGGTCACTCGCCCTTCCACCCATGTCGGAGCCAACCCTTTCATATACTTTTTGCACGTTAGCGATCCAAATTGCGACAGTGAATCCCGCTTGCATACTAAAACCTCACACACACTCGAATAGGCGATGATAGATCCGGCAGATGTGCATGTCGGTCGAAACGAGGGACGATGCGCCTGAATTTTTTCTTTCCTGGGAAAACTAGATAGTTGAAAAAGCCACACACACCATAGAAGACGAAGCACTAACACCTCTTTCCCTCGATCCGTTTACAGAACTCCCTTGACTCAAAAATCAAGGGGAGCAAAAATTGGAAGAGTCTTGTGAGTCTCGTCTGTCCTGCATGAAACGGGATTCTGAATCCCCTAGCCGATCCAAGTGTGGCGGTTTCAGGCGATGGATGGGACGATGACGTGGTGGTCCGAGGAGGTGCTTGTCGTGGATACCAGAGGGTGTAACACATGCATTAACCCACATAGTACATTTAGAGGGTGGTAATCCATCAAAGTTAAGTCACGCGCATGATGAGGCGTGTATATACGTTGCTTGGTTCTCACGAACGAGGTCCTCTCCTGTGGTAGAGAATCATCTGTCACAGAGGCATCTTGCACCCCTTTTCTCAACAAAGGAGCCCTCACCTCGTTTTTCACTCTGACACCACTATGCATATCTTCTCTCTGCGGAGGTTCTGGTGGAATACCGAAGTGCAGATGGAGTGACAGCTGGGGACACCCTCTTTTGTTCCGTGGTTTGCATTGTCCACAAGGAAACAGCCGAGACCCAGCCGACCTTCATTCCACCTTTGAACATCACGAGGTAGGATCTGGATACAGACACAGCACCAATAGTTGGTATCGGTGGATCCATTTCGCTCCATGCAACAAGCAACATGGCGAAGGGCCCTCAGATGCAGGGGAGGGAAAGGTTCCATCCCATGGTAGACCAGGCTTGCACGCAGGAATGCAAGGCAACATCCCCTTCTTATGATTGTCTGAGGTGAAGTTCCCGTTGGTTCTCTGCCACGCATGATAGACTTTCTCTGTCGTATTCCGCCGTTCCCACCCCAGCGCAGTGTGTTCGTCCGCCACGGACCCGGGTGCAATTTGACGTTGCCCAGCGGTCGAAGTTCGCGTTTCGTTCATTCCCTTCCTTCTTCCATGACGGCGTAGTGTATTTGGACGTGCAAGGAGCACAGCTCGCATCCAACGACGACTTGATTTTGTTCTTCGTTCATCTCGTCTTCCCAGAGCAGGTAGGTTCCACCGCATCGACAGGTTTTCCGGAAGGCGTGTGTTTTCCTGGCACCACACCAGGTGCTTTCCATGTCGTCCAGATCGATTTGTTCTGCCACGGCAATCCTGGTGCACATTTCCATTCGTTCCAGTTGTTTGTCGTAGGCATGTCTCTTTTCTGGCGTCTTCAAGTTCTCCCACGCTTCTTGCAGCTTCTGGAATTCGCCATGGGCACCTATGGGATCTTCGTGACGATCTGGATGTTTCTGGCAGGCTTGTTGGAGGTACGCTTTCCTCAGCTGCTCCTGAGAAGCATCTGGTGACGCACCAATCACTTGGTAGTGCGTCTGTCCATGGCCTCGACCGCCCATCTTCTGCCCTGTCTGGGTTCCCCCTTCACTGGGCAGGAGGTCCCCCACCCTCGAGAAGAAACTCCCCCCACGGGATCCCAGAAGGTGGGGGAGGGATCCTCCGCGCGGAGGGATCGGACGGTCGACCTGGCTGGGTCGACAAAAGGGAGATGGGTCCGAAGATCGCGTCTCCCGCAGAGGATGCGCATCGGGAGGGGTCTCCTCCCCGGACGGGACCCCCCGCGATCGTCCGCCCCTGTATCATGGGGATCGGTCCGGTTTTCATCCCTCCCGGGAAAGGAGTGTCCCGGTTTCAAACCCACTGGGAGATCCAGAGGCCGTGTGGGACAGGAAGTTCTGGGAGAGGGAGAGGGAGAAGCAGAGGGAGAGGGAGAGTGAGGGAGGGGGAGAGAGGGAGGGAGAGGGAGGGGGAGAGGGGGAGAGAAGGAGAGAGGGAGAGGTAAGGAGGGGGACAGAGGTAAGGAGGGGGAGAGAGGTAAGGAGGGGGAGAGAGGTAAGGAGGGGGAGAGAGGTGGAAGAGGGAGAGAGGGAGACGGAGAGAGAGAGAGGGAGAGGGAGAGGGGGAGGGGGAGAGAGAGGGAGGGGAGAGAGAGGGAGGGGAGAGAGAGGGAGAGGGGGAGAGAGGGAGAGAGAAGGACATCGCGCATTGGACCACGTCGTCTGGTCACGCGTCTCTACGCCATGGGTGCGTGTCTCGGAGCGAAGGGTGGATGCATCGGGAAGGATAGAGGAGACGAGGGAGGAACAGGAACGGGAAAGATCGATGCAGTTCGCGAAGGAGACCGGAGTGGAAACGGAACTAGGGTTTGGAACCCAACCCAACCGTGTCGACGACGAACGGATGGGTTCTGCACAGTGGAAAAAGGGTACAAATCACGAGGAAGCAAATGCTGACCCGAGACGATCGATGCAAATGCAGGGTTCCAAGCCTTCCTCGGACGCGTGCTTTTCTCCGCCGTGTTCCTCTCGGCGGGGATCAACAAAGCACAGGAGCTCTGGACCAACGGAGGCATGCAAACCATGCAGTACATGAAACCGAAGCTGGACGCGTTGGCCGTCCAACTGGCTGGAACCGCGGGAAAAGCAGCCCCACTGGCGACCCTCGCCGAATACTACCAGTACCTGCTCGTGGCCGCCTGCGTCATGGAGATCCTGGGACCACTGCTCTTCATGCTGGGATCCGACCTTGGCGCCAAAATCATGGCCCTCTTCCTCCTTGGCGTCACGCCCATCATGCACAACTTCTGGAACGCGCAAGGGATGGAAAGCATGATCGAAATGATCATGTTCATGAAGGTGAGGGGAACGGCGCACGCACGAAGGAGGCGTCGACGTAGGCAAACGATAGCAACCTGCGACTGACTCGCTCCAAACGCACGGAACGGCCAACGATACCTACGAATCCGACAGAACGTGTCCATGCTGGGTGCCTTGCTGATGTACCTGGGCATGGCTTCGGACAAATCCAAGAAGGAAAAGGAAGACTAGGACAACACCATGAACGAAAGGCGTGGAAGGACGAATAAGTGGGTGTGCACGTGTGCGTGCGTGTGTGAATTCAATTGCAAACCCTGACAACGACCGCGACGAACCCCAACGCCCGGTCCCACGAGCAAACGTCCTGGACGCGTAGCTTCGCACGTTCCTGGTGTCCCGGTGCCGCTGCGACCGTCCGAACGATTCACTGGAGGTCGCGCTCTTCCTCGAGCGTCTCGTCCGTCGGACCGCCCAGCTGCTTGTGGACGAGCTTCTTCAGGTCGGTGAGCAGCGATTGCTCCCTTTCCTTGCGTTGCTGCTCGTTCATCAGGGCCATGGCCGCCTTCTCTTCGGCCGTGTACACCTGTCCTTCCTTGCGCATGCGCACGGCGTTCATGCGTGCGTGTCTGCTTCCGCTCATGACGTATCCCAGGTCTTCGAAGCGTTCGATCTCGTCGGCAGACATGCCCACTTCTCCACGCCTCGGAATGCGCTTTCCTGCCTGCACGTAGGCCGCCATGGCGGTCCCTTCGCCAGGCAAGAGCGCCTTGCCGTATCCTTCCGGTTGATGGCCGCGACTGGGGTCCTCTTCGGGTCGCATCGGTCCGATGCGTCGAGCTCTCTTCCCTTCTGCCGTCGGTTTGGGCTCCGAACGATCCACCGACGCTGTTTCGTCTGGATCCAACGGCGTCGACACGTGCTCTGCCTCCCTGGTTTCGTGCCGTTGTCTCGTGGCATGGGTCTCCCGATCCACGTGCACGTCGCTTCGTCGCTTCGTCTTCGTCCTCCGTCCGTTGGAACGTTCCCGAGCGGACGGGACGCGTTCGAGGGACGAAGAAGACGACGGCGAAGGGGTGTCCTCCCAGAACACGCGCGGATGTTTCTCCGCACGCTGCAAACGCTTCTTCTTTCGAAACTCGGCGTGGTTCCTCGCCTCGCCGATCTCCTCGTCGCTGCTTCCACCGGGTGGCAGGGACCTGCGAGACTCCGTGCACCTGCCACGGGATCCATGGCGACTTCGGACGTCCGTGGACATCCCAAAAGCGCACGCGAACGCGTCCAGGTGCGCCTCGCGTTGCGCTTTCGAACCAAGCACGCGCGAAGACGAGGATCCATCCCGATCGAAAAGGTGCAGCTACCGACGAGGAAAGCAAGGGGCGAGGAGGGAAGGTCGAGTTGGCAGGACCCCGGGCCCGGGGGGCAAACGAGAGGGTTCCTCCCGGTCCGGGACCCTCGTGAACCGACGAGGAACAGGGGCATGGACCTGCTGGGTCCGTCCTCCAACGTGGTTGGCCTCACCGATCGATGGGAAAAGAGGGCCCGGTCCGAGGCCGAAGAACGGATCGATGGCGGGATGCTTCGGACACGATGCCAGGAGAAACGGAAGGACGTTGGGCAAGCCGTGCGTCTTTCGAAGGTTTGGATGCGAACGTCCGAATGATGGCAACCGGAGAGGTCGCTCGGGATAGGGCCGGTCGGACCCTGTCGGATGTTGCGCGTGGTGTCTGCGTCGAGGCTTCGTTGTGGAAGCAGGAACTGCGTACGCCCGTGCGCCGCTCCTCGGCATGCGATCGATCTATGCAGACCGTCGTTGGATCGTACCCTCGGTCGTCCGTCCCTGTCCGCCTCGCCATGTCTCGTCCCATGCGGAGTACCACCAAATCGCATCGCATCCATCGCCACGAGATGAACCAAGGACACGTATGGTATCCTTTCCATCCTGGTGGCCTTTGGTGTCGAATTTCGGGACCGGACCGGACAGGGTCGGGTGTTCTCCTTCTCCCGCAGTGTTTCCTCCCTTGCACACCTCTCCATCCACCACGCGGGGCATCCTTTTCCCCCGTTTCCGAACGGATTGGATGGGATCGGTTCCTTTCTTTTCCCCCGTTCCTGAACCCGTTGGGTGCACGAGTTCTCCGAGGACCTCCTGTACCCGAGGCGTCCCCTTCACCGAGGAGGATGGGGATCTCCTGAAACTCGACTTGGATCGTGCGCGAACGGGGGAAAAAAAAGGGAGAATGATCCAATCGGATCCGTTCGGGTGGGGGATCCCCCGCCCGGGGTCTGTAGCAACCCGTCCTCGCCTCCCCAGCCTCCCTCGTTCCCTCACGAACCACCGGATGCCGACGAGGATTCCCTTACCCTTCCCCCTCCGTCCTCTGCGCGTCTCCTTCCTCGTTTTTTCACTTCCAATACCCCCCTTTTCGGGCAAACGAGGGGGGCATTCGACTTCGGCGTCTCCTCCGAGGTTCGTCGACCGTCGTCGTCCCCCTTTTCGGAGGGGGTTCGTTTTTAACCTTCGTTCGTGGATGAACATCTCCTCTCCACGTCCCCACGATCGAGGAGTTAACCTCGCAGACGAGACGAAGTTCACCACGTGGGGAGTCCACATTCGTGCTTTGGAGACGAGGCGCAAGACTGCGACGAAGCACGAGCGCAGCAGGCGCCGACGTCGCGGATGCGAAGCGAAGGAGCGAGCAGAGAAGCACCGGCACAGGCTGGGATGGAGAAGAGATGCGCGCTGGTCGAAACGGGAAGGAACGGAAGAGAAGAGGTCCGACAGGAAAGGGACATGGTGAGGTGCGTGCGAGCGATGACGGAGCGACTCGAAGGCGAAGGAGTGCGTCCAGGCGATCGTGTAGGAGTCATGGCCCGTAACTGCGCGCAGGTGATCGATCTGCACATCGCATGTGCACGATTGGAGGCCGTGGTGGTCAACCTCAACACCAACCTCGTTTCCAACGAGTTGGAACACATACTGGAAGATGCCATGCCCATCTGTCTCCTGGTCGATGAAGAGGGACAAAAAATGGTCGAAGAATGCCGAAGGATAGGAGCAAAGTGGACGGAAACGATACGCTGGATCCCGCTCCAACATAAACGCCCACAAGCAGCTCCGAGCGAGGGATTGGGACACCAGGATGAAGGGGACACACGGCAAAACGAAGGAACATCTACGAGGAACATCCGTCAGGAAAACGGAGAACATGCAGGATGCATGGACGTGCTCGTCCAGCGTAACAATCTCTGGTGCAGGCGTGGAAGACAGTCGACTGTCCATGGCAAACAAGTTGGATACCAGATGTACTACACCTCTGGGACGACCGGACTGCCCAAAGGGGTGCTCCTGAGCCAGCAGGTGGTGCTGTCGCACGCGGAGGGGACCATTGCCGAGATGAGCCTCGGGAGGGATGACGTTTGGGGGCACTTTGCACCCATGTTCCACCTGGTGGACGCCTTTGCGATCTATGCCATCACCTCCTTGGGGGCAAGGCACGTCGTCCCAGGGCCGTTCAATGCGAACTCTGCTCTGACCCTGATTGAGCAGGAAAGGATCACCTGCGTGAACTTTGCCTCCACCATGGTCACCATGATGATGTCCAACCCGAAACTGGACAGGGTGGACTTGTCTAGCATGCGGATTCTCTCCTGCGGAGGGTCCCCTATTCCTCCCGCCAATGTCCTTCGTGTGTTGTCCCATGTTGGGTCCGAGTTCTTTGTGTCTTATGGCATGACCGAGTGCTGCGGGAAGATCTCGATGTCCCTGGTTTCAGAGGAGCAGCGCTTGGCACGAGAACCGGAAGGAATCCTCCGGAGCATCTGCACTTCCGGACGCCCGTTCGTGCTCTCGGATGTGAGGATTGTGGACGACGGGGGATTGGACGTCGTCCCTGCTTCAGCCCAGGTGGGCCACGTTTGGGTGCGAGGTCACACCATGTTCCCAGGCTATTGGAAGAACGACAGTGCCAATGCCACCTCATTTGTGGATGGATGGTTCTGCACCGGGGATATGGGGCTGGTGAACGAGGACGGTTACGTGACCATTGTGGATCGTGCAAAGGATATGATCCTCTGTGGAGGAGAGAACGTGTACTGTGCCGAGGTGGAAGCAGCGTTGCATGAGCACCCCTTCGTGCGCCAGGCGGCTGTCATCGGGGTCCCGAATCAGGTTATGGGGGAGCTGGTGGCCGCCGTGTTGGTTGTGTCCGAGCCTGTCACTCAGGCAGACATTGTGGCCTTCTGTCGTTTACGATTGTCTGAGTACAAGGTTCCTTACGTTGTAGAATTTGTGGATCAAATGCCAACCACTGGATCGGGCAAAATCTTGAAGACAAAGCTGAGGCAAGACTTTGCGAGCATGCATGCATCCTTTGTGCCGCAAGTAGCAAGGAAAGAACTGCCTTCGTCTTGCTTCTCTCTGGAATGGTCTGGTTTTGACCAGGCAGCTGCACCCGAGCAGACCAGCGACACTTGCTCTGAGACCTGGGCTTTCTTTGGCACTTTGCTTGGCCCTGTGCAGGACCTCGCTCACGAAATTGTCGATGCGGGGCAGTCCGCAGTGGTCGTGGATAAGTTTTGCAAGAGTGGAGGCAGAATCTGCCCTGGATACATGTTCGATTTGCACGAAGGAACATCGAACTGTCAACATGCTATTGCATCCTCGAGAGGACTTCTTGAAATGCTTTCGGACGAGCAGCAGGATGGCGCTCACATCTGTTTGGTTCATAGGATATTTTTGTGGGCACAGTCCACACCCCGGCTGCGCAGCCTCATGCTGGTATGCGAGTCCGAGGAACATGGATGCCGTTTCACCGATCCAACGCAGGCAGGCATGTCGGGGGCCTTCCTGTCCCTTATAGGAATGCTGCCTCATGTATCTGTTGTAGCGTTGATTGTCCCTGCGGGATTCAGCAAGGTCAAGGGCTGGAGCTTGTACAAGCTAGTACTGCAAGCCCAGCACCATGCGCGAGATTTGCCGCCCCTAGGGTTTTGCCGCACATTCTGGGTACAGGAGGGACGGCTCCAGGTTCCTCGTCTCTTCCAGCATCCACGAAGCTTGCCCAGCAAAGGAAATGACACCACAATCTCTCGAAAATCCTTGCAAGCTGTGGTGGGTGCCGGAGAATTGGGTCTCCGTCATGTGGAGTGGTTGCTGTTTGAGTGTGAGTGCAGGAACGTTGTCCTATTGGGCACCCTGGAGGAGGAACAAAAAGTGGAACAGCTCCAGGACACAGCCACCCCCACAGGCTCGGTGTTGCGAGCATTCCTGTGTAGCACTCTGGACACGTGTACTCTAGAGCAGATTTTCAGGTTCCTTGCTACAACTGGCAGTGTGGATAGCATCTTCTTTGCTACGGAATGCGGAAGTTCCCGGGAAAGCATTGGTCTTACCACTCGCTGCATAGCGGAGCAAACTGCCCCACGCATCAGCACCATCAAGTGCCTGCTGGCTGCCTTGCGCCGCCTCAGTGTCGTTGTGGGCACGTTTTATCTACCCATGAGCTCTACAGCCATGCCTCCCTCGTTTTGCTCGACAGTACTGCATGCAGCAGATCAGGAAGCAGCTGCCCTGCTTGCTGGAGCAGGAGAGGTCTTTTTGCGCTGTTACTGCCTCTACTGGGCAGTTCAAGAGTCCTTCGCGGACCACGGACACGAGGGCTTGGATCTGAGACTGCAGTCTAAGCTGGATGTGCCAACAGCGTTGGAGTGGTACTCACATTTGCCATCTTGTTCCCATCAATCAGTGGACACTGTCTGCATACTACCTGAAGACTGGGGGAAGTTCCTTGCAGGCACATTTTCCGGCGATGGGGCCCAACAACCTGCAACGGTGGACCCCACGAGAACGCCGCAGAACATGAAGGCGACAATCCACAAGATTCTTTCCGAGGTTCTCGGTTCCTTTTCAGGATCCGACAGTGAGCCACTGATGGCGGCTGGGTTGACCTCCTTGGCAGCCATTAGGCTGACAGAGCTGTTGGGGGAAAACCTGGGCGTCGAGCTGCCCACCACATTGGTATTTGACTACCCTTCCATTGAGTTGATGGCACAGCACATTTCTACTTTCTACGACATCGATCGCACGGAGGCTCAATCCACAGGGGAGGGGCATGTCCTCGAGCGCGTGTTAGCTTGCATTGAGGAGTTGGTGGGGCGACCCGTGGAGAGCTCGGAGCCCTTGATGTCCGTGGGTTTGACGTCTCTGGCAGCCGTGAGACTGGCAGACAGCCTCTCTGAGATATTTGGCAAGGATCTCCCAACCACGATAGGCTTTGACTATCCTACTGCTGCAGCCATCAGCGCTTTCGTTGCCGAGCAAGGGCATGGACCATCGACTATTTCACCAGTTGCGAGGGAGGCGGTGCCTGCCCCTACAGAGAGCAAGGCATCGTCCGCAGCAATTTGGAGCACAGCATCGCACACGCCAACTGGATACGAATTCAACAAGCACAATGTGACACGCTCCACAGATGGTATTTCCTGTGTGCCATACGAGCGCTGGTCACTTGCCGAAGGAAGCATGCCCTTTGGTGGTTTTCTCACTGATGTGGACAGATTTGAGGCTCCAACGTTTGGACTCTCAACCGCAGAGTCCACAGTGATGGATCCCCAGCAGCGGCTTCTTCTTGAGTGCTCGTTGGAAGCTTTGATGCCTGTTTCATCGATGTATGAGGAAGTCGTAGGGCGTCTCGCAGGCTCCTTTGTTGGTATATCCATGGTGGAGTATGCTTTGCTCCTGCGCCTCTTCGGCTACCCTCTGACAGCCTACACTGCCACTGGTGGTCATCTGGCTGTTGCAGCTGGTCGTTTGTCCTACACCTTTGGCTTTCGCGGACCCGCACTGTCAATTGACACGGCATGCTCAGCTTCTCTGGTTGCCGCTCATCTGGGTCGGGAAAGCATCTCGTTGGGTAGATCTTCCTCCGCCCTGGTGAGTGGCGTGAATCTGATGCTGCATCCTCACTGGACGAATGCTTGCAACCAGGCCGGCATGTTATCTTTGGACGGGCGGTGCAAGACCTTGGACCAAGGTGCCAATGGATATGTGCGCGCAGAGGCATGTGTGTCGATGCTGTTTGGGCGACCGGACGATTCACCTTGCTCGCACGGTGTAGTCCTTGCTGCACTGCTGGGATCTTCCGTGAATCAGGACGGGCGTTCCAGTTCCTTAACCGCTCCTAACGGCCCATCCCAACAAGATGTCATTCGCGGGGCACTCTCAAGCAGTGGTACCTTCCCTGGAGAAGTCTTACAGCTCCAGATGCACGGCACGGGCACTGCACTGGGAGATCCCATTGAGATTGGCGCAGCCAGTGCCGTTTTGCTTCAAGGTAGGGAGGGGTTCCCGCTGTCTGCAACGTCCAAGAAGTCTCATATCGGACATGCAGAACCAGCTGCAGGCGTTGTTGGTCTGATGAAGCTGGCATCAGATGTCACGAAGAGTACACTTGGTGCCACTCTCCATCTTCGTGCTCTGAACCCGTTTGTTGTGAGTGCCATGGATAAGGGAGGCTGCATGGCGTTCCCCCGGATCGACAGTGTTTCTGTCCGGGTTCAAGCCAGCCCAGCTTTTAGCATCAGCGCGTTTGCTTTTCAGGGAACAAACGCCCATGCGATTGGAGGGTGCCACGTCCAGGAGGTGCTCAGTGGGTCTGAGGTTGCTCCCAGCTTGCGCAAGTTCCCAGCCAGCGGTTCCAGCTTTTGGGCGGTCCCCACCCCTCACCCTCTAGTGGGGCAGTTTCTCAGCAGTAGCTTGGCCGTGGGCAACAACGTAGCGGTGTACGAAACCCAGCTTACCAGTCCAAGCCTTGCCTACTTGTTTGATCATCGGATTCGTGGGAGGCCCTTGTTTCCAGCAACTGGATTTCTAGAGAGTGCCCTTGCTGCCTCGCAGACATCTGTTACATCCTTGCCACAGCGTGTTGGTGTTGGCAATGTGTCTATCTCGTCCCCCCTGATCATGGGTTCTACACCTGGGCAGACCACAAGCTGTGTTGTGTTGACCATATCTGAACATGGACATGTTTCTACCTACTCATCCGCTGGAAGGAGTTCATCCACTGAAGGCTTGAACGACCCGCACGCCACCGGTACTATCCACTGCATCCTGGATAGAGCACAGGTCCCAAATGGTTCAAAGCCACGGGTCCCGGGGATTCTGCCAACGCAATCACCCATGCCAAAGCAAGCAGTTCTAAGCGAGTATTTCAGTCCTCGCGAGTCCATCTCGCTACCTTATGGTGCCCATCCTGCAGTGTTGGATGCGGCATGCTTGCAGCTCAATGTTCTGAGAATGGGGAAGGGTGAGACTGCGCTTCCAGTAGCGTCTCGCTTCTACTCGGTGGCCGAAAGCATGAAAGACGTGGCAAGCGGCCACGGCTTGAAGGTGGATGCAAGCGAGCAGACAAGGGGTTCCCATACAGAGAGCTTGCTTGCTCTGCTACGTCCTAGTGGCCCAGCTGGTGCGGTATTGGCAGGCCTCCAGGTGAGATCCGTGCGGCAGCAACCGGTGAGAGAAACTTCCCTGCAGCGTGTGGATTGCTTATACGAGACAAGCTGGGAAGTTTCATCACACGACCACCCCCAACCTCCTTCAGAAACGGCCATGCAGAAGCAAGCTTGGTGGACCAGTACCATGAAACGGAACAGTTTGTGCAGGCATTTCGCATCCATGTTTTCCTCGATCCAGGCTGGGCTACCAAGTCTGGAGGAGAAGCACACCATACAAGCCCCTGAATTTGCAAACCTTTCTCATGGGCTGAAGCACTGGACAGACCTGCACAGCCTATCGGGAAGTGGCGTAAGAAGCCTCTTACGCGTCCTTGCTCAAGAGGACAAGTCTTTGGAGCTCAGCATCAATGAAGACCCAGCAGCAGATACAATCCAAGTCGATTTGTGCAGATCAACTCATGCAAAAAGTGGCTGCTTTTCTGACATCCGCAAGGCCATAGGAGCCCTCCTCTGCCACGGACACCTGCACAAGAGTCCGAAACAATACACCCCTGCCAGGTTCCAGTTGCGTCCCTCACCACGTGGATCACTTTCAGGTCTCAAGCAGATGTTGGAGGCACCGGAGCCTGGTATGCTCGAAGTGCGCGTGATGGCTGTCGGTTTGAACTTCCGTGACGTGTTGAACGTTTTGGGCATGTATCCTGGGGATCCGGGTCCTCCCGGTGGGGACTGTTCCTGCGTCCGTTCCTCTGGCGGCGGTTTCCACTCGGTGGGCGAGTCCGTGTTTGGTCTCTCTTCGGGTTGCCTTGGCACGCACAGCGTGGCTTGGCGCGAGAGCCTTGCTCCCATGCCCTTGGGTATGACATTTGAGGAGGCGGCCACCATGCCCACTGTGTTTGTGACGGTGGACATGTCTCTTCGTCGCTCTTGTGGCATGTTGCCTATGGACGGCGTGTTGGTCCATGCCGCTTCTGGTGGCGTGGGTCTTGCTGCCCTTCAGTTGGTCCCCTCGTTTGGTGCCCGTGCGTTTTCTACGGCGGGTCAGCCCACGAAGCGCGCTTTGCTTCGTGGTTTGGGTTCCGTTGGCGTTTGCAGTTCTCGCGACACGCGTTTTGTGGATTCCTTCAGCCAATTGGGTGGCGTTGGTTTGGTTTTGAACTCCCTTACGTCTACGGGCCTGGTGGGTGCTTCTCTGTCTTGCCTTGTCCCTTGCGGTCGTTTTGTGGAGATTGGCAAGCGCGACGTGTGGAGCGTGGCGGCTTGTTCGATGGAGCGTGTTGACGTGAGCTACGGTTTGGTTGCGGTTGACTTTCTTCCCCCTCGCGTGGTAGGGGACGCTCTTTGCAGCTTGTCTCGCGCTTGCTGCCTTGGTTTGGTCCAGGCCTTGACCCACATCGTCCATGGCATGGGTTCGACCAGCTCTGCCTTGCGTCAGATGTCCCAGGCGAAGCACGTGGGCAAGGTGGTGGTTCGTTCTCCTTGCAGTTCGGTGTTGGTTCCTTGGGGTCGCACGTCCTTGACGGGCGGCACGGGCGCCTTGGGTTCTTTGGTCGCGTGTTGGTTGGTGGAGCAGGGTCAGGTTCGCGTTCAGCTTCTGGGTCGCACGGGTCGCGTCTCTTCTTCGACCTCCCTGTCTGTTCTGGGCTGGGGGGGTGCGGTGGAGTCCCTTCGCGCGGACGCTTCCAGCTCGGAGGAGTGTTTGCGTTCCCTTTGGGGTGGTTTGCTTGGTTCGACTCCCCTCTGGGGTTTGATGCACGCCGGCGGTGTGTTGATGGACTGCACGGTGTCGAACCAGACGGTTTCTACGGTCCGCGGCGTGTTTGGTCCCAAGGTGTCTTCCATGCAGTGGTTGGAGTCCTTTGGCGTTGGTTTTCCCTTGGGCAGTTCCGTTTTGTTCTCTTCTGTGGCTTCCCTTTTGGGTTCCCCGGGTCAGTCGAACTACAGCGCGGCCAACGCCGCATTGGACGCTTGGGCCCACGCCCAGCGTTTGCGCGGTGGGGTGGCGGTGAGCGTTCAGTGGGGTGCATGGGCCGGGGGCGGCATGGCCGGATCCAATGCTGCCGTCTTGAAAAGAATGGAACGATCAGGGATGGGCACTATTCCTGTAGATGTCGGCCTGTCAGCATTTCAGACTGCTCTCCTCAGCATTCCTTTTTCGGGGATGTGCATTGCGCAGGAATGTGTTTTCTGTGTGAATAGCTTTAGCTGGGATCGGTTTTTATCGCAGTTTAGAGGATCTGAAGGTTTTTTTGATGATTTTGTTGTGCTGAGTGACGTTGTACCAGCAGTGGACTTGGAGGTCACTTCATCTGTTTCTGCTCCAAGTGCAGGGAGAGCGAGTAGGGATGAATTGGTTGCTACTATCAGTTCTTCAGTCAAATCGCTCCTCGGAGAAGAGGTGGACCCAAGCCACCCACTCCTTGATGCGGGGTTGGACTCGCTGAGCGCAGTAGAATTCAGGACCGTGCTCTCTTCTGCCCTTGGTCTTGACTTACCGAGCACTCTTGTGTTTGATTACCCTTCAGTGGATGAAATTGCTGAGTTCCTTTTGGTCACATGTGTGCAGGATGCTGATGCACAAGCGGTGGAAAAGGGCCCGGCTGCTGTCCCTGCCAATGAATGTCTCCGGTCTAACGTCATGGTTTGTGGCAATGTTGTTCGTAGTGCCTCTCCCAATTCCCACGTTGGAAGTTGCACAGCCGACAGGATTCATAGAATTCACCTGACGAGATGGGATTTGGATGACTGTTCTGGCTTCTTGGCTGGCACATTGCAGGCACAGTTCAGCTCTCTTGTCCCTGACATAGAAGGGTTTGATGCAGGGGTCTTTGGACTGACCAGTATGGAGGGGATGTTGATGGATCCACAGCACCGCATCTTGTTCGAAACATTCATGGAGTGCTTTCCTGGCGGAGACACTCACCTAGTCTCAAAGCCTTGCGGTGTTTTTGTGGGGATATCTTGGACAGAATATGCAAAGATGCTTGCTGCCCTTCCTGAAGTGAGCACTACAGCATTCACATCAACAGGCAATGCACTGAGCGTAGCAGCAGGCAGAATCTCCTATATGTTTGGACTCAAAGGTCCCTCTCTTAGCGTGGACACTGCATGCTCGTCATCTTTGGTGGCCATGCACACTGGCCTGGGCAACATTCATCTCCACTTCTGCACATCAGCATCCATTTCAGGGGTAAACCTCACCCTGCAACCTAGTACAACTGCCCTTTTCAAGAGTGCAGGCATGTTGGCTCCGGACGGTCGCTGCAAGACTTTGGATTCTGGTGCAGATGGCTACGTCAGGTGTGAAGCTTGTGTGAGTCTCTTTCTGAGCTCTGAGAGTACTAGCTACTCCACCGCTTTGCTTGCGACGTTCGTAAACCAGGATGGTCGCAGCAGCTCTCTGACGGCCCCCAATGGTCCTTCTCAACAGGAGGCCGTGCGCAGTGCCCTTCGCCTGGCCGGTGTGCCCCCGCACGAGCTGGACATGGTTCAGATGCACGGCACGGGTACTTCCTTGGGCGATCCCATTGAGGTGGGTGCTTTGAGTGCGGTGGTTTTGGGTGCCTCCTGTACGTCTCCTCGTTGTCCCTTGGTGTTGACGGCCGGCAAGTCGGGGACTGGGCACACGGAGCCCGCGGCCGGTTTGCTTGGCGTTTCCAAGGCCTTTTTGGGTCTTTCCCAGGCCGAGTGTCTCCCTATCCTCCACTTGCGCACGGTGAATCCTCACGTGTCTTCTGCCCTTTCCATGGCGGAGAAGCACGGGGGTGGTTTGGGGACGTCTTGTCTGATGCCTCGCGAGGGCAGCAGCCTTCCTCTGGGTCCTTCTTCCCAGCCATTGGCCAGCGGGGTGAGCGCTTTTGCCTTTCAGGGCACGAACGCCCACGCTCTGCTTGGTCTTGGCAGCACGGTCGCTTGCTCTGGCAGCGGGTCTCCGGCTGGCGGGGTTCGAGCCTGGCACCGCGAGCATCACTGGGTCTGGCCTCGTCCCCACGCCTTGGTGCATCGTGCACCCCTGTCCAGTGGCAGCACGCAGACCTTAGAGGTACGCCTGGACAAATCCTTGGCTTCCTCTCTGTGGGACCACCGCGTGCAAGGCCAGGCCATCTTTCCCGGTGCAGGGTACTTGGAGCTGGCATCCTGTGTAGGAGGGTACCTTTCAGAAATCAGGGATGGCTTGGTTGGTCTTTTGTTTGCAGGAGTTGCAATTCCTGCGCCCCTGCTGCTTCCGGACCTTTCATCTTCTCCATGGGTGACACAGAGTTTTCTTGTCTCTGTGTCTTTGCATGACAGTGTTGTTTTGGCACATTCTATCCCGGTTGGGGACCGAAAGACATTGCACCTTTCCGGTAGATTTGAGAACATCTTTGACCGCCCTGCTGTCCACTCTTCCCTGAAGAAAGTGTGTCGCGCATTTATGGTTAGTGGAGAGAAGGGAGTAAATGCATCTAACGGCGTTCTCAGCTCCATGTCAGAGGCTGTTCTTAGCAACTCTCCTGAGGAACTAGGTTGCATTGTTCCACCTGCCCTCCTGGATTCATCCTTCCAGCTAGCTACTGAAGCCGTCCAGCGTACAACAGAATCCAGCGTGACCCATGTTCCCTCCAAGATCGATTCGTATCTTTGCAGTAGAAGGTCTGGGTTTCGATCGGGACATTCTTTGACTTCAAAGGAGTCGACTCCAGCTTCAACCATGTCGAAACGAGCTCCATCCCTAGTGAGCTCCCACAGCCTATGGGGGCACTGCGGGTCGTTCCTTGCCCATGTACATAATCTTGAATCCAGGGCAATCCTGCTTGAGAAAGTTCTGCCGACTGTTGAGGGCTTGGCTGAGATGCGTTGCCTCTACCAGCTCGAGTGGCAATGTACTGCCTCGATGGATCATCAAGATGCTGAGCTTGGTTGTTGTTTCGCAGGATTCCATTCCCAGAAAATCTGCACTTCCAATTTCTTGGCTAAAATGCTCAGCGTTTTCCAGGGAGAGAAAGTTAGATCAGCTCATACAAGAAGCACTTCTAGCACAACACAGCACACGCCTTCAACGCCATACTTGGGATGTGGTAAAAGCTTGAACAGCTCCATTATGTGGGCGTTCCTTCGCAGCATGGCAGAAGAAAACGCTCGCCTCCAGATAGCTGGAACAACACAAGCAGACATGCAAAGCCAAGGTCCATCCCACACACTTCAGGATGAAGGCTCATACCCTGTACATCTGAATGCAAACGCTTGGCATCAGGTAACACTCTGCAGCAGTGCTGCCCACAGTTTCCCGGACAAGTTCCGCTTGTTCCCGGTTCCTCGTGGTTCTTTGGGCAGCCTTCGTCCTCTCCCGCTGGAGGCTTCCCCGTTGGGTTCTTTGCGCGTGCGCGTGATGGCTGTCGGTTTGAACTTCCGTGACGTGTTGAACGTTTTGGGCATGTATCCTGGGGATCCGGGTCCTCCCGGTGGGGACTGTTCCTGCGTCCGTTCCTCTGGCGGCGGTTTCCACTCGGTGGGCGAGTCCGTGTTTGGTCTCTCTTCAGGTTGCCTTGGCACGCACAGCGTGGCTTGGCGCGAGAGCCTTGCTCCCATGCCCTTGGGTATGACGTTTGAGGAGGCGGCCACCATGCCCACTGTGTTTGTGACGGTGGACATGTCTCTTCGTCGCTCTTGTGGCATGTTGCCTATGGACGGCGTGTTGGTCCATGCCGCTTCTGGTGGCGTGGGTCTTGCTGCCCTTCAGTTGGTCCCCTCGTTTGGTGCCCGTGCGTTTTCTACGGCGGGTCAGCCCACGAAGCGCGCTTTGCTTCGTGGTTTGGGTTCCGTTGGCGTTTGCAGTTCTCGCGACACTCGTTTTGTGGATTCCTTCAGCCAATTGGGTGGCGTTGGTTTGGTTTTGAACTCCCTTACGTCTACGGGCCTGGTGGGTGCTTCTCTGTCTTGCCTTGTCCCTTGCGGTCGTTTTGTGGAGATTGGCAAGCGCGACGTGTGGAGCGTGGCGGCTTGTTCGATGGAGCGTGTTGACGTGAGCTACGGTTTGGTTGCGGTTGACTTTCTTCCCCCTCGCGTGGTAGGGGACGCTCTTTGCAGCTTGTCTCGCGCTTGCTGCCTTGGTTTGGTCCATGCCTTGACCCACATCGTCCATGGCATGGGTTCGACCAGCTCTGCCTTGCGTCAGATGTCCCAGGCGAAGCACGTGGGCAAGGTGGTGGTTCGTTCTCCTTGCAGTTCGGTGTTGGTTCCTTGGGGTCGCACGTCCTTGACGGGCGGCACGGGCGCCTTGGGTTCTTTGGTCGCGTGTTGGTTGGTGGAGCAGGGTCAGGTTCGCGTTCAGCTCCTGGGTCGCACGGGTCGCGTCTCTTCTTCGACCTCCCTGTCTGTTCTGGGCTGGGGGGGTGCGGTGGAGTCCCTTCGCGCGGACGCTTCCAGCTCGGAGGAGTGTTTGCGTTCCCTTTGGGGTGGTTTGCTTGGTTCGACTCCCCTCTGGGGTTTGATGCACGCCGGCGGTGTGTTGATGGACTGCACGGTGTCGAACCAGACGGTTTCTACGGTCCGCGGCGTGTTTGGTCCCAAGGTGTCTTCCATGCAGTGGTTGGAGTCCTTTGGCGTTGGTTTTCCCTTGGGCAGTTCCGTTTTGTTCTCTTCTGTGGCTTCCCTTTTGGGTTCCCCGGGTCAGTCGAACTACAGCGCGGCCAACGCCGCATTGGACGCTTGGGCCCACGCCCAGCGTTTGCGCGGTGGGGTGGCGGTGAGCGTTCAGTGGGGTGCATGGGCCGGGGGCGGCATGGCCACCCAGGATTCCAGCACGGCGCTTCGCGTGGAGCGCACGGGCATGGGGGTTTTGTCTGCGGACGATGGCCTTGGTGCGCTTCGGGGTGTGTTGTTGGAGGCGGGTTCCCGCGCTTGTTCTTCTTTGGGTTGGGGCGGTCAGTTTGCTGCGGTCCCTTTTGTTTGGAATCGTTTCCTGCAGCGTGTTAGTTCGGCCAGCCCTCTGTTTTTGGAGTTTGCGGACCAGCTTCCTTCTAGCATCTTCTTGGGCGAGGAGTCTTCCTCTCTGGGAGTTTCCGGTGCGTCTCACGCGGGTGGTAGGCTTTCCGGTCTGAGTGCAGCAGATCGCCGCGCGCAGCTGGCAAGCCAGGTTCAAGAGACCGTGCGCCAGGTGATGGGCACGGAGGTGGATGCGGATGAGCCTTTGATGGCGGCGGGTTTGGACTCTTTGGGCGCAGTGGAGGTTCGCAATGGCATTGAGCGATCGGTGGGTTTGGAGCTTCCCGGGACGCTTGTGTTTGACTACCCGTCGATTTCTGCCATCTCCGTGTACTTGGAGGAATGTTTGGGCGTTGGCGAGGATGAAGTTGGCTTGTCCTCCCCCGTTTCCGTTGTCCCTGGTGAGGTGCAGGATTCAACGTTGGAATCCCCGGTATTTGTGGGCAGCATTTGCAGTCGTTTCCCCGGCGGCGATGTTGGGGGTGCGGTGGACGCGCGCCCCCTTGATGGGATCGGCGTGGTGTTGTACGAGCGTTGGGACGTGGATTCTGATTCTACAGAGGCCCCCGCTCGTTTTGCAGGCAACCTGAGGTGCGCGGACTTGTTTGACGGTGCCTTGTATGGTGTGTCTTCCACGGAGGCCTCTCTGATGGACGCCCAGCAGCGCTTGCTTTTGGAGTCGGCGCTTTGCAGCTTGACCGCCTGCCCTGGACGTGTCTCTTTGTCCAGCACGGGTGCCTTTGTGGGCATCTCTGGCACGGACTACGGCAAGCTGGTGTCTCTTTCCAGGCACACGATTGGTCCTTACACGGCCACGGGGGGCACCTTGAGCGTTGCATCTGGCCGTCTCTCTTACACGTACGGCTGGAAGGGCGCTGCTTTGAGCGTGGACACGGCCTGTTCCTCCTCTTTGGTTGCCACCCACGTGTCGTTTTCTAGCATCCGTCTCGGTGCTTGCCAGGACGCCCTTGTTGCCGGTGTGAACTTGACCTTAGCCCCGGACACCACGTCCATGTTCCAGAGTGCGGGCATGTTGGCCCCGGACGGTCGCTGCAAGACTCTGGATGGAGCAGCGAGTGGCTACGTCCGTGGCGAGGCTTGCGTGTCTCTGTTGGTTTGGTCTGGTTCTTCCTCCTTGGGTGGTGCGGGTGGGTTTGCTGTGTTGCGTGCCACTTCTGTGAACCAGGACGGTCGCAGCAGCTCTCTGACGGCCCCCAATGGTCCTTCTCAACAGGAGGCCGTGCGCAGTGCCCTTCGCCTGGCCGGTGTGCCCCCGCACGAGCTGGACATGGTTCAGATGCACGGCACGGGTACTTCCTTGGGCGATCCCATTGAGGTGGGTGCTTTGAGTGCGGTGGTTTTGGGTGCCTCCTGTACGTCTCCTCGTTGTCCCTTGGTGTTGACGGCCGGCAAGTCGGGGACTGGGCACACGGAGCCCGCGGCCGGTTTGCTTGGCGTTTCCAAGGCCTTTTTGGGTCTTTCCCAGGCCGAGTGTCTCCCTATCCTCCACTTGCGCACGGTGAATCCTCACGTGTCTTCTGCCCTTTCCATGGCGGAGAAGCACGGGGGTGGTTTGGGGACGTCTTGTCTGATGCCTCGCGAGGGTAGCAGCCTTCCTCTGGGTCCTTCTTCCCAGCCATTGGCCAGCGGGGTGAGCGCTTTTGCCTTTCAGGGCACGAACGCCCACGCTCTGCTTGGTCTTGGCAGCACGGTCGCTTGCTCTGGCAGCGGGTCTCCGGCTGGCGGGGTTCGAGCCTGGCACCGCGAGCGTCACTGGGTCTGGCCTCGTCCCCACGCCTTGGTGCATCGTGCACCCCTGTCCAGTGGCAGCACGCAGACCCTAGAGGTACGCCTGGACAAATCCTTGGCTTCCTCTCTGTGGGACCACCGCGTGCAAGGCCAGGCCATCTTTCCCGGTGCAGGGTACTTGGAACTTGTTTCTTCCGGAGCCTTGCTCCTGCTGTCCGGTCTTGGGCAGAGCCAGTTTGCGTTTGTAGGAGGCAGCATTCCTGCTCCTTTGGCACTGCCTTCTTGGTCAAGGGACGAGTTGGGCAGCAGGGCGTCTGCTTTAGTGTCCATTGAATCGCCGTCGGGTGTTTGTCGCATTCACTCAGCAGGGCGGTCTGCTTCCTCCATTCCCCACATGCAGGGTTCTTTTTGTGCGGTATCCCAAGCGCCGGCAATGGTGCCAGCGTCCGGTGGTTTGCTTTCCTCTGGCTGGTGCTTGGCCAGTGGTTGGGGGAGACGCCCCTCAGTTTGCGAGGGCCGCATCTTGGTTGTGGGGGACCATACGGAAGCAGGGTGTCTGGTGCACCCTGCTGTGCTTGATTGTACCTTGCAGAGTGCAGCCGTTGGCAGTGCTGCACGTTCCGCTTCTCCTTCGCTGGAGACCCGTGTTCCTGCAGGGTTGGACGGGTATTTGGTGCATTCTAGGGTCAGCAAGGGTTGGGCGCTGGCCCGCTGTGCAGAGTTGGAGAAGCATTTGGGTCCACGCGCCTCGGGCAGTGTCTGGACTGATTTTGTCTTGAGTGATCCTAGCGGTCTTCCTTTGGGCACACTGTGTGGTTTGGAGGCAAAGTCCATGACCCGGTCTGCATCCCCTGGCGAGGCGTCCCAGGTGCCCCATGCATCCAAGGATATTCTGTACGAACTTTATTGGCGGGTATCTTCTCAGGCTTCAGCCTCTCCCAGTATTTATCCGGACTTCCCCCCACGTATGGGGGCATCATTGTCCACGTCAGCTTCTTCATCTTCTCTGGGATTGTTGGGTTTGCTGCGTATGCATCCGGGTCATGTTGGACTGACTACGTTTTCGGGCATGGGCGCCTTGGATTCTTCAGGCATCTGTGGGGCTCCCACCCGTTTCTCTGCCGGTGTGTTGGGATCCTCCATTTGGGGCATGTCGCGTGGTGCGAGCCAGGAGATGTCCCTGTCCGTGGATGGCTTGGGTTTAGACTGCCTTTCCAGCTTTGCTGGTCCGTTGGCCAGTCTTGCACGTGGTTCCAGCCTGTACGGTACCCTGGCACGTTCTGGCTCTCTGTACGAGGCTGGTCTTTTGCCTAGCACGGCCCACAGTTTCCCGGACGAGTTCCGCTTGTTCCCGGTTCCTCGTGGTTCTTTGGGCAGCCTTCGTCCTCTCCCGCTGGAGGCTTCCCCGTTGGGTTCTTTGCGCGTGCGCGTGATGGCTGTCGGTTTGAACTTCCGTGACGTGTTGAACGTTTTGGGCATGTATCCTGGGGATCCGGGTCCTCCCGGTGGGGACTGTTCCTGCGTCCGTTCCTCTGGCGGCGGTTTCCACTCGGTGGGCGAGTCCGTGTTTGGTCTCTCTTCGGGTTGCCTTGGCACGCACAGCGTGGCTTGGCGCGAGAGCCTTGCTCCCATGCCCTTGGGTATGACGTTTGAGGAGGCGGCCACCATGCCCACTGTGTTTGTGACGGTGGACATGTCTCTTCGTCGCTCTTGTGGCATGTTGCCTATGGACGGCGTGTTGGTCCATGCCGCTTCTGGTGGCGTGGGTCTTGCTGCCCTTCAGTTGGTCCCCTCGTTTGGTGCCCGTGCGTTTTCTACGGCGGGTCAGCCCACGAAGCGCGCTTTGCTTCGTGGTTTGGGTTCCGTTGGCGTTTGCAGTTCTCGCGACACTCGTTTTGTGGATTCCTTCAGCCAATTGGGTGGCGTTGGTTTGGTTTTGAACTCCCTTACGTCTACGGGCCTGGTGGGTGCTTCTCTGTCTTGCCTTGTCCCTTGCGGTCGTTTTGTGGAGATTGGCAAGCGCGACGTGTGGAGCGTGGCGGCTTGTTCGATGGAGCGTGTTGACGTGAGCTACGGTTTGGTTGCGGTTGACTTTCTTCCCCCTCGCGTGGTAGGGGACGCTCTTTGCAGCTTGTCTCGCGCTTGCTGCCTTGGTTTGGTCCAGGCCTTGACCCACATCGTCCATGGCATGGGTTCGACCAGCTCTGCCTTGCGTCAGATGTCCCAGGCGAAGCACGTGGGCAAGGTGGTGGTTCGTTCTCCTTGCAGTTCGGTGTTGGTTCCTTGGGGTCGCACGTCCTTGACGGGCGGCACGGGCGCCTTGGGTTCTTTGGTCGCGTGTTGGTTGGTGGAGCAGGGTCAGGTTCGCGTTCAGCTTCTGGGTCGCACGGGTCGCGTCTCTTCTTCGACCTCCCTGTCTGTTCTGGGCTGGGGGGGTGCGGTGGAGTCCCTTCGCGCGGACGCTTCCAGCTCGGAGGAGTGTTTGCGTTCCCTTTGGGGTGGTTTGCTTGGTTCGACTCCCCTCTGGGGTTTGATGCACGCCGGCGGTGTGTTGATGGACTGCACGGTGTCGAACCAGACGGTTTCTACGGTCCGCGGCGTGTTTGGTCCCAAGGTGTCTTCCATGCAGTGGTTGGAGTCCTTTGGCGTTGGTTTTCCCTTGGGCAGTTCCGTTTTGTTCTCTTCTGTGGCTTCCCTTTTGGGTTCCCCGGGTCAGTCGAACTACAGCGCGGCCAACGCCGCATTGGACGCTTGGGCCCACGCCCAGCGTTTGCGCGGTGGGGTGGCGGTGAGCGTTCAGTGGGGTGCATGGGCCGGGGGCGGCATGGCCACCCAGGATTCCAGCACGGCGCTTCGCGTGGAGCGCACGGGCATGGGGGTTTTGTCTGCGGACGATGGCCTTGGTGCGCTTCGGGGTGTGTTGTTGGAGGCGGGTTCCCGCGCTTGTTCTTCTTTGGGTTGGGGCGGTCAGTTTGCTGCGGTCCCTTTTGTTTGGAATCGTTTCCTGCAGCGTGTTAGTTCGGCCAGCCCTCTGTTTTTGGAGTTTGCGGACCAGCTTCCTTCTAGCATCTTCTTGGGCGAGGAGTCTTCCTCTCTGGGAGTTTCCGGTGCGTCTCACGCGGGTGGTAGGCTTTCCGGTCTGAGTGCAGCAGATCGCCGCGCGCAGCTGGCAAGCCAGGTTCAAGAGACCGTGCGCCAGGTGATGGGCACGGAGGTGGATGCGGATGAGCCTTTGATGGCGGCGGGTTTGGACTCTTTGGGCGCAGTGGAGGTTCGCAATGGCATTGAGCGATCGGTGGGTTTGGAGCTTCCCGGGACGCTTGTGTTTGACTACCCGTCGATTTCTGCCATCTCCGTGTACTTGGAGGAATGTTTGGGCGTTGGCGAGGATGAAGTTGGCTTGTCCTCCCCCGTTTCCGTTGTCCCTGGTGAGGTGCAGGATTCAACGTTGGAATCCCCGGTATTTGTGGGCAGCATTTGCAGTCGTTTCCCCGGCGGCGATGTTGGGGGTGCGGTGGACGCGCGCCCCCTTGATGGGATCGGCGTGGTGTTGTACGAGCGTTGGGACGTGGATTCTGATTCTACAGAGGCCCCCGCTCGTTTTGCAGGCAACCTGAGGTGCGCGGACTTGTTTGACGGTGCCTTGTATGGTGTGTCTTCCACGGAGGCCTCTCTGATGGACGCCCAGCAGCGCTTGCTTTTGGAGTCGGCGCTTTGCAGCTTGACCGCCTGCCCTGGACGTGTCTCTTTGTCCAGCACGGGTGCCTTTGTGGGCATCTCTGGCACGGACTACGGCAAGCTGGTGTCTCTTTCCAGGCACACGATTGGTCCTTACACGGCCACGGGGGGCACCTTGAGCGTTGCATCTGGCCGTCTCTCTTACACGTACGGCTGGAAGGGCGCTGCTTTGAGCGTGGACACGGCCTGTTCCTCCTCTTTGGTTGCCACCCACGTGTCGTTTTCTAGCATCCGTCTCGGTGCTTGCCAGGACGCCCTTGTTGCCGGTGTGAACTTGACCTTAGCCCCGGACACCACGTCCATGTTCCAGAGTGCGGGCATGTTGGCCCCGGACGGTCGCTGCAAGACTCTGGATGGAGCAGCGAGTGGCTACGTCCGTGGCGAGGCTTGCGTGTCTCTGTTGGTTTGGTCTGGTTCTTCCTCCTTGGGTGGTGCGGGTGGGTTTGCTGTGTTGCGTGCCACTTCTGTGAACCAGGACGGTCGCAGCAGCTCTCTGACGGCCCCCAATGGTCCTTCTCAACAGGAGGCCGTGCGCAGTGCCCTTCGCCTGGCCGGTGTGCCCCCGCACGAGCTGGACATGGTTCAGATGCACGGCACGGGTACTTCCTTGGGCGATCCCATTGAGGTGGGTGCTTTGAGTGCGGTGGTTTTGGGTGCCTCCTGTACGTCTCCTCGTTGTCCCTTGGTGTTGACGGCCGGCAAGTCGGGGACTGGGCACACGGAGCCCGCGGCCGGTTTGCTTGGCGTTTCCAAGGCCTTTTGGGTCTTTCCCAGGCCGAGTGTCTCCCTATCCTCCACTTGCGCACGGTGAATCCTCACGTGTCTTCTGCCCTTTCCATGGCGGAGAAGCACGGGGGTGGTTTGGGGACGTCTTGTCTGATGCCTCGCGAGGGTAGCAGCCTTCCTCTGGGTCCTTCTTCCCAGCCATTGGCCAGCGGGGTGAGCGCTTTTGCCTTTCAGGGCACGAACGCCCACGCTCTGCTTGGTCTTGGCAGCACGGTCGCTTGCTCTGGCAGCGGGTCTCCGGCTGGCGGGGTTCGAGCCTGGCACCGCGAGCGTCACTGGGTCTGGCCTCGTCCCCACGCCTTGGTGCATCGTGCACCCCTGTCCAGTGGCAGCACGCAGACCCTAGAGGTACGCCTGGACAAATCCTTGGCTTCCTCTCTGTGGGACCACCGCGTGCAAGGCCAGGCCATCTTTCCCGGTGCAGGGTACTTGGAACTTGTTTCTTCCGGAGCCTTGCTCCTGCTGTCCGGTCTTGGGCAGAGCCAGTTTGCGTTTGTAGGAGGCAGCATTCCTGCTCCTTTGGCACTGCCTTCTTGGTCAAGGGACGAGTTGGGCAGCAGGGCGTCTGCTTTAGTGTCCATTGAATCGCCGTCGGGTGTTTGTCGCATTCACTCAGCAGGGCGGTCTGCTTCCTCCATTCCCCACATGCAGGGTTCTTTTTGTGCGGTATCCCAAGCGCCGGCAATGGTGCCAGCGTCCGGTGGTTTGCTTTCCTCTGGCTGGTGCTTGGCCAGTGGTTGGGGGAGACGCCCCTCAGTTTGCGAGGGCCGCATCTTGGTTGTGGGGGACCATACGGAAGCAGGGTGTCTGGTGCACCCTGCTGTGCTTGATTGTACCTTGCAGAGTGCAGCCGTTGGCAGTGCTGCACGTTCCGCTTCTCCTTCGCTGGAGACCCGTGTTCCTGCAGGGTTGGACGGGTATTTGGTGCATTCTAGGGTCAGCAAGGGTTGGGCGCTGGCCCGCTGTGCAGAGTTGGAGAAGCATTTGGGTCCACGCGCCTCGGGCAGTGTCTGGACTGATTTTGTCTTGAGTGATCCTAGCGGTCTTCCTTTGGGCACACTGTGTGGTTTGGAGGCAAAGTCCATGACCCGGTCTGCATCCCCTGGCGAGGCGTCCCAGGTGCCCCATGCATCCAAGGATATTCTGTACGAACTTTATTGGCGGGTATCTTCTCAGGCTTCAGCCTCTCCCAGTATTTATCCGGACTTCCCCCCACGTATGGGGGCATCATTGTCCACGTCAGCTTCTTCATCTTCTCTGGGATTGTTGGGTTTGCTGCGTATGCATCCGGGTCATGTTGGACTGACTACGTTTTCGGGCATGGGCGCCTTGGATTCTTCAGGCATCTGTGGGGCTCCCACCCGTTTCTCTGCCGGTGTGTTGGGATCCTCCATTTGGGGCATGTCGCGTGGTGCGAGCCAGGAGATGTCCCTGTCCGTGGATGGCTTGGGTTTAGACTGCCTTTCCAGCTTTGCTGGTCCGTTGGCCAGTCTTGCACGTGGTTCCAGCCTGTACGGTACCCTGGCACGTTCTGGCTCTCTGTACGAGGCTGGTCTTTTGCCTAGCACGGCCCACAGTTTCCCGGACGAGTTCCGCTTGTTCCCGGTTCCTCGTGGTTCTTTGGGCAGCCTTCGTCCTCTCCCGCTGGAGGCTTCCCCGTTGGGTTCTTTGCGCGTGCGCGTGATGGCTGTCGGTTTGAACTTCCGTGACGTGTTGAACGTTTTGGGCATGTATCCTGGGGATCCGGGTCCTCCCGGTGGGGACTGTTCCTGCGTCCGTTCCTCTGGCGGCGGTTTCCACTCGGTGGGCGAGTCCGTGTTTGGTCTCTCTTCGGGTTGCCTTGGCACGCACAGCGTGGCTTGGCGCGAGAGCCTTGCTCCCATGCCCTTGGGTATGACGTTTGAGGAGGCGGCCACCATGCCCACTGTGTTTGTGACGGTGGACATGTCTCTTCGTCGCTCTTGTGGCATGTTGCCTATGGACGGCGTGTTGGTCCATGCCGCTTCTGGTGGCGTGGGTCTTGCTGCCCTTCAGTTGGTCCCCTCGTTTGGTGCCCGTGCGTTTTCTACGGCGGGTCAGCCCACGAAGCGCGCTTTGCTTCGTGGTTTGGGTTCCGTTGGCGTTTGCAGTTCTCGCGACACTCGTTTTGTGGATTCCTTCAGCCAATTGGGTGGCGTTGGTTTGGTTTTGAACTCCCTTACGTCTACGGGCCTGGTGGGTGCTTCTCTGTCTTGCCTTGTCCCTTGCGGTCGTTTTGTGGAGATTGGCAAGCGCGACGTGTGGAGCGTGGCGGCTTGTTCGATGGAGCGTGTTGACGTGAGCTACGGTTTGGTTGCGGTTGACTTTCTTCCCCCTCGCGTGGTAGGGGACGCTCTTTGCAGCTTGTCTCGCGCTTGCTGCCTTGGTTTGGTCCATGCCTTGACCCACATCGTCCATGGCATGGGTTCGACCAGCTCTGCCTTGCGTCAGATGTCCCAGGCGAAGCACGTGGGCAAGGTGGTGGTTCGTTCTCCTTGCAGTTCGGTGTTGGTTCCTTGGGGTCGCACGTCCTTGACGGGCGGCACGGGCGCCTTGGGTTCTTTGGTCGCGTGTTGGTTGGTGGAGCAGGGTCAGGTTCGCGTTCAGCTCCTGGGTCGCACGGGTCGCGTCTCTTCTTCGACCTCCCTGTCTGTTCTGGGCTGGGGGGGTGCGGTGGAGTCCCTTCGCGCGGACGCTTCCAGCTCGGAGGAGTGTTTGCGTTCCCTTTGGGGTGGTTTGCTTGGTTCGACTCCCCTCTGGGGTTTGATGCACGCCGGCGGTGTGTTGATGGACTGCACGGTGTCGAACCAGACGGTTTCTACGGTCCGCGGCGTGTTTGGTCCCAAGGTGTCTTCCATGCAGTGGTTGGAGTCCTTTGGCGTTGGTTTTCCCTTGGGCAGTTCCGTTTTGTTCTCTTCTGTGGCTTCCCTTTTGGGTTCCCCGGGTCAGTCGAACTACAGCGCGGCCAACGCCGCATTGGACGCTTGGGCCCACGCCCAGCGTTTGCGCGGTGGGGTGGCGGTGAGCGTTCAGTGGGGTGCATGGGCCGGGGGCGGCATGGCCACCCAGGATTCCAGCACGGCGCTTCGCGTGGAGCGCACGGGCATGGGGGTTTTGTCTGCGGACGATGGCCTTGGTGCGCTTCGGGGTGTGTTGTTGGAGGCGGGTTCCCGCGCTTGTTCTTCTTTGGGTTGGGGCGGTCAGTTTGCTGCGGTCCCTTTTGTTTGGGATGCTTTCCTCCGTAACGTGCAGCGTTCCTCTTCCTCCATTCCGGGCATGTTTTTGGAGTTTGCGGACCAGCTTCCTTCTAGCATCTTCTTGGGCGAGGAGTCTTCCTCTCTGGGAGTTTCCGGTGCGTCTCACGCGGGTGGTAGGCTTTCCGGTCTGAGTGCAGCAGATCGCCGCGCGCAGCTGGCAAGCCAGGTTCAAGAGACCGTGCGCCAGGTGATGGGCACGGAGGTGGATGCGGATGAGCCTTTGATGGCGGCGGGTTTGGACTCTTTGGGCGCAGTGGAGGTTCGCAATGGCATTGAGCGATCGGTGGGTTTGGAGCTTCCCGGGACGCTTGTGTTTGACTACCCGTCGATTTCTGCCATCTCCGTGTACTTGGAGGAATGTTTGGGCGTTGGCGAGGATGAAGTTGGCTTGTCCTCCCCCGTTTCCGTTGTCCCTGGTGAGGTGCAGGATTCAACGTTGGAATCCCCGGTATTTGTGGGCAGCATTTGCAGTCGTTTCCCCGGCGGCGATGTTGGGGGTGCGGTGGACGCGCGCCCCCTTGATGGGATCGGCGTGGTGTTGTACGAGCGTTGGGACGTGGATTCTGATTCTACAGAGGCCCCCGCTCGTTTTGCAGGCAACCTGAGGTGCGCGGACTTGTTTGACGGTGCCTTGTATGGTGTGTCTTCCACGGAGGCCTCTCTGATGGACGCCCAGCAGCGCTTGCTTTTGGAGTCGGCGCTTTGCAGCTTGACCGCCTGCCCTGGACGTGTCTCTTTGTCCAGCACGGGTGCCTTTGTGGGCATCTCTGGCACGGACTACGGCAAGCTGGTGTCTCTTTCCAGGCACACGATTGGTCCTTACACGGCCACGGGGGGCACCTTGAGCGTTGCATCTGGCCGTCTCTCTTACACGTACGGCTGGAAGGGCGCTGCTTTGAGCGTGGACACGGCCTGTTCCTCCTCTTTGGTTGCCACCCACGTGTCGTTTTCTAGCATCCGTCTCGGTGCTTGCCAGGACGCCCTTGTTGCCGGTGTGAACTTGACCTTAGCCCCGGACACCACGTCCATGTTCCAGAGTGCGGGCATGTTGGCCCCGGACGGTCGCTGCAAGACTCTGGATGGAGCAGCGAGTGGCTACGTCCGTGGCGAGGCTTGCGTGTCTCTGTTGGTTTGGTCTGGTTCTTCCTCCTTGGGTGGTGCGGGTGGGTTTGCTGTGTTGCGTGCCACTTCTGTGAACCAGGACGGTCGCAGCAGCTCTCTGACGGCCCCCAATGGTCCTTCTCAACAGGAGGCCGTGCGCAGTGCCCTTCGCCTGGCCGGTGTGCCCCCGCACGAGCTGGACATGGTTCAGATGCACGGCACGGGTACTTCCTTGGGCGATCCCATTGAGGTGGGTGCTTTGAGTGCGGTGGTTTTGGGTGCCTCCTGTACGTCTCCTCGTTGTCCCTTGGTGTTGACGGCCGGCAAGTCGGGGACTGGGCACACGGAGCCCGCGGCCGGTTTGCTTGGCGTTTCCAAGGCCTTTTTGGGTCTTTCCCGGGCCGAGTGTCTCCCTATCCTCCACTTGCGCACGGTGAATCCTCACGTGTCTTCTGCCCTTTCCATGGCGGAGAAGCACGGGGGTGGTTTGGGGACGTCTTGTCTGATGCCTCGCGAGGGTAGCAGCCTTCCTCTGGGTCCTTCTTCCCAGCCATTGGCCAGCGGGGTGAGCGCTTTTGCCTTTCAGGGCACGAACGCCCACGCTCTGCTTGGTCTTGGCAGCACGGTCGCTTGCTCTGGCAGCGGGTCTCCGGCTGGCGGGGTTCGAGCCTGGCACCGCGAGCGTCACTGGGTCTGGCCTCGTCCCCACGCCTTGGTGCATCGTGCACCCCTGTCCAGTGGCAGCACGCAGACCCTAGAGGTACGCCTGGACAAATCCTTGGCTTCCTCTCTGTGGGACCACCGCGTGCATGGAAGGATTATTCTTTCTGCTGGCACTGTCCTGGACATTATGATGTCATCTTGCAGTGTTATGCCTCAGAAATCGGATTCAAGAATGGCATTTGTTGATGTTGCATTTGTGGAAGACTTTTCCCTACGTGCACCTGGTACTGTAGAAGGCGTTATTCTCATTTCTTCTGTGTGCCTGTGCTCTGGTAGAGTTTTGCTTAGTAGTGCGGGCGGAGAGAATTCTCTTGCAGAGCTGAGTTGCTGCCAGGTTGCGGAACCCCGGGTAGAGGTATGTGGCAAGTTACCACTTGGAATACTGCCTGAGGTACCAATGGCTGGCAGCAAGGCTATGATTCATGCCTGTTTGAGGAATGGGGCCCTTGCTAGCAACTGCTCGGAGAGTGATGTTTTCGCAGCTTTGAGGTGTTTGCATTCCTACGTGGTAACACCAAGTGTGGCTAGTTGTTCCTTGTTCATGCCACGGCCACCTAAAGTTCAGAATTCTAACGTACCGTTGATTCGTTTTTTGAGCTTTTGCAACTCAGTGTTGGAGGCTCAGGTCGTTGGTTTTCACGAGCTGCGTTTCCCGGCTGTACTGGAAAGCTCCTCTTCAGAGTTTTTGTACCAAATTGCTTGGGTTGCTTCTGCGCCTAGCAGTAATTGCAAGCCTGGCCCCAGCAGTTTTGACGGCAAACCAGCAAAAGCAATGGATTGCGTTGGGGGTTCCTTTTCCCTTTCGAATTGCATATTGTCCATTGCGCAATTAGCTCAGCTGCCCCCATCGTCAAGCTTGAACGTTGCCAACCTTCCATCCTTGGGTTTTGGATGCTCGTGGCCGCTGTCCGGACATGACTTCTGTGGTAGTAGCAGCTTGGTCGCCTTTATCAAGTCTTGGGGTAACGAGGTCCCTGGTCTGCTGTCAGGGTACCTCCTTCACCATCCGTGCCATCCATGCGGATCATTGATTGTGGATGTGAAAGCACAAGGAATAGAGGTCGATGAAGCTTCTGCTGTTGTGTACGAGTCCCGCTTACTGCGGCTGCCACCTCGCCCTTTGTCCAGCAGCCAAACCATCCAGTGGAAACGCAGCCTCCTGACTGGGGGAACAGGCGCCATTGCGACCATCGTTGCAGACTGGCTTGTTGAACAAGGGCACACATCCATTCAACTTCTAGGACGCACGGGGCATTCCCAAAAGACCCATGCTGGATTTCTGGCCTCAGCTAGCTGCCGCACCGAGTTCCTCCGTGCTGATATGTCTGCTAGTGAAGAGGCCTCCAACGCTCTTTCAAGGTGCAAACAACATCCTCATCCTCTGGAGGGTATCATGCACGCCGGCGGTGTGTTGATGGACTGCACGGTGTCGAACCAGACGGTTTCTACGGTCCGCGGCGTGTTTGGTCCCAAGGTGTCTTCCATGCAGTGGTTGGAGTCCTTTGGCGTTGGTTTTCCCTTGGGCAGTTCCGTTTTGTTCTCTTCTGTGGCTTCCCTTTTGGGTTCCCCGGGTCAGTCGAACTACAGCGCGGCCAACGCCGCATTGGACGCTTGGGCCCACGCCCAGCGTTTGCGCGGTGGGGTGGCGGTGAGCGTTCAGTGGGGTGCATGGGCCGGGGGCGGCATGGCCACCCAGGATTCCAGCACGGCGCTTCGCGTGGAGCGCACGGGCATGGGGGTTTTGTCTGCGGACGATGGCCTTGGTGCGCTTCGGGGTGTGTTGTTGGAGGCGGGTTCCCGCGCTTGTTCTTCTTTGGGTTGGGGCGGTCAGTTTGCTGCGGTCCCTTTTGTTTGGGATGCTTTCCTCCGTAACGTGCAGCGTTCCTCTTCCTCCATTCCTGGCATGTTTTTGGAGTTTGCGGAGGAGGGTGGCCTTTTGGTGGATGGTTCTGGTCAGGTTTTGTCTTCTTCCTCTGGCGCTTCGGGTGGTGGTTTGGGGGTTTCGTCTCCGTCCCCGTCCTGGATGTTTGGCCTTTCCCGGGAGGAGCAGTTGGCCTACCTTGTGTCTCAGGTTCAGGAGTCTGTGCGTGGGGTGCTTGGTGCGGATGTGGGTGTGGAGGAGCCTCTGATGGCGGCCGGTTTGGACTCTTTGGGTGCAGTGGAGGTCCGCACGCTTCTGCAGTCCCAGTTTTCTGTAGACCTTCCTAGCACGTTGGTGTTTGACTATCCTAGCGTGGTAGCCATCAGCCAACTACTGCTGAGCATGTTGGGCGCCCCTGTTCTTAGCACGGTTTCTGATGTGATCGGAGTAGGCACTAGGTCACCATTTGGGGCTGATGGAGTAATTCTGCATGGTGTTTTGGCTGTAGCAGGCAAGCTTCCCTTTGGTGCATCCATTGGAAGCAATTCAGACTTAGTGGGAGTGATTCCATTTGAGCGTTTTGCATTGAGCTCTTCAGATCTCCAAGGCAAAGAACTCCCATCTTTGTTTGGGGGTTATTTGGGGCATCCAGATATGTTTGATGGCTCGTGCTTTGGGATTTCTCCATCAGAAGCAGAGCTCCTGGAGCCACAGCACAGGTATTTGCTTGAATCTTCCTGTGAAAGCCTCCATTTGCTTCGCTCTGTGGTGGGTCATCAGCCCACCCTAACAGAGTTGGCCTGCCTTGTTGGTGTTGCTCCTGGCGACTACTCATCGGTATGTGCAAGGCATGGGAGAATGAAAAATGCATTCGTGGCTTCCTCAACGGCGCTCAGCGTCACCTCAGGTAGGATCTCCTATGCGTTTGGCCTAACGGGGGCAGCCCTGAGCATCGACACTGCTTGCTCTTCCTCACTTGTGGCGGCTCATGTGGCCGTGACGGGGATCCCTTCTGGTGGTATAGGAAGTCTTGTTGCAGGGATACAGGTCTTTAGTACCACTGCAAGCACACTGATGGTGACATACGCAGGGATGCTATCACCAAGCGGCAGGTGCAAGACTTTGGATGCTTCTGCAGATGGTTACGCACGTTCAGAGGCTTGCCTATCCATGGTTGTTTCTTCGGGCATGGCAGCGCAGCATTCATCCTTGGCGTGTATTGTAGGCACCGCTGTGAACCAAGATGGCCGCTCAAGCTCTTTGACCGCGCCGAACGGCCCAGCACAACAACAAGTCATCCGGAATGCCTTGAAGAATGGGTTGGTTTTGCCACACCAAGTGCACTTTCTAGAGATGCATGGAACAGGGACCTCACTTGGGGATCCGATTGAGATTGGGGCACTTGTTGCAACGCTTGTTGAACCCGTTGACAGTCCTGCTCCTCTTACACTTGGTGCTCATAAGTCGATTCAGGGGCATGCCGAACCTGCAGCAGGCATGGTCGGTATCCTTGGAGTATGCTTTGCACTACAAGGTTCTCATTCGAATCCGATTTTGCACTTGAGGACTTTGAACCCCCACGTGCATCTCTCCCTATCCAGAGCAGCTCGAACCAAAAATGGTTCAGGAATCATGATTCCCCGCGAGAGAATGCCACACCTGTTGGGTGAGGGCTTGAATGGGGATGTCAGTTCTTTTGCATTCATGGGCACCAATGCTCATGCTTCGCTTACAAAGGTTCCATTTCCCCATCAGATGACCCTAGAAAATCTACGTGGATTCCAACACTATCGCAGCTGGGTCTGTCCGCGTTCCCACGTTCTGGTTTCACGCAGCATCCCCTTGGATGTTGGTCGGTTCCATGCCGTTGAGGTTTGCCTTGGGGTGGCAGGCGGTTCGTTCGTTTGGGACCACCGCGTGCAGGACAAGGCAATATTCCCTGGTGCCGGGTACTTGGAGTTGGTCTCTTGCGTGGGACCCATGCTTTGGGATCGAGAGGATGCATCTTGCAGCCTTGCTTTCACGGATGCTTCGATTCCTTCTCCGTTGGTCCTTCCTTCGGGTGCTTTGGAATGTCCTCCTGTGCGCGTTCGTTTGGATTTGCCTTTGGGCTTTGCGGTGGTTCAGTCTGGCTCTCGTTCCGGTTCATGGGCTTCCCACCTCTCCGGTTCCTATTCCTCGTTGTGGCGTGGAGGGTCAAGCGGCGTTGGTCCTCCCACCCCTGCCTTGCGTTCCCTTTGGTGTGTTTTGGGCAGAATGGCGTGTGATTTTGCGTTGGCCAGCGGTCGCATTGAAGTGGTTGGGGAGCATGGAGGATGGGGTTTCCGCATGCACCCCGCAGTTCTGGACTGTGCTCTCCAGTCTGGACAGCTTCTCTTGGAAAGCGGGGCATCTCGGCAGTCCCTTGTCCCGACAGGCTTTGCCGGAGTTGCCTGTCACGTTGCACTAGCTCCTTTAGATGATGTTGTTGTTGCGTGTACACCAAACCCAGAGGGTAGCGCGTCTGGGGAGCTTCTGACAGACTTTGCATTGTGGAGGAGAGGAAAGGAACCGTTCGTACACGTTACTGGACTTCGGGCAAAGTCCATGGGTGCCCCTCGCGGGACTACAGCCGCTGGGGAAGTCACGGTCTGTGCAGACACCTCTTGTCTTTATGAGCTCAAATGGTTAGTGGATGTTCCGGTTGATCTCAATAGAAGCACTCAGAGCTTGGGCGATGATTGGCAAGCCCAGCCTTGTCGTGCCCTTGCCTTATCTGCCTTGTTTGGCGTGTTGCATGAAGCCCCAGACGCTATTTGGTTTAGAGCACGATTAGATGTAGCCAACCCTTGGGGTAGCTGCGTGGCATCTCTATATGAGACGGTGGGGCCAGCACTCTTGGGAGCGCTGCGAGCGTTCGCCCAAGAGAATGCATCCACAGTTGCTCAGGTGTTGCAAACGCACCCAAGCAATCCAGCTATGAACGTTGGCTCCCTAGATCCTTCAGCAAGCAGTCTCGGTCTTTATGGCGTCCTTGACATAGCGTCTACACATTCCATTGCAAGATTGCATCCGAGTGCCGCCCACAGTTTCCCGGACGAGTTCCGCTTGTTCCCGGTTCCTCGTGGTTCTTTGGGCAGCCTTCGTCCTCTCCCGCTGGAGGCTTCCCCGTTGGGTTCTTTGCGCGTGCGCGTGATGGCTGTCGGTTTGAACTTCCGTGACGTGTTGAACGTTTTGGGCATGTATCCTGGGGATCCGGGTCCTCCCGGTGGGGACTGTTCCTGCGTCCGTTCCTCTGGCGGCGGTTTCCACTCTGTGGGCGAGTCCGTGTTTGGTCTCTCTTCGGGTTGCCTTGGCACGCACAGCGTGGCTTGGCGCGAGAGCCTTGCTCCCATGCCCTTGGGTATGACGTTTGAGGAGGCGGCCACCATGCCCACTGTTTTTGTGACGGTGGACATGTCTCTTCGTCGCTCTTGTGGCATGTTGCCTATGGACGGCGTGTTGGTCCATGCCGCTTCTGGTGGCGTGGGTCTTGCTGCCCTTCAGTTGGTCCCCTCGTTTGGTGCCCGTGCGTTTTCTACGGCGGGCCAGCCCACGAAGCGCGCTTTGCTTCGTGGTTTGGGTTCCGTTGGCGTTTGCAGTTCTCGCGACACTCGTTTTGTGGATTCCTTCAGCCAATTGGGTGGCGTTGGTTTGGTTTTGAACTCCCTTACGTCTACGGGCCTGGTGGGTGCTTCTCTGTCTTGCCTTGTCCCTTGCGGTCGTTTTGTGGAGATTGGCAAGCGCGACGTGTGGAGCGTGGCGGCTTGTTCGATGGAGCGTGTTGACGTGAGCTACGGTTTGGTTGCGGTTGACTTTCTTCCCCCTCGCGTGGTAGGGGACGCTCTTTGCAGCTTGTCTCGCGCTTGCTGCCTTGGTTTGGTCCAGGCCTTGACCCACATCGTCCATGGCATGGGTTCGACCAGCTCTGCCTTGCGTCAGATGTCCCAGGCGAAGCACGTGGGCAAGGTGGTGGTTCGTTCTCCTTGCAGTTCGGTGTTGGTTCCTTGGGGTCGCACGTCCTTGACGGGCGGCACGGGCGCCTTGGGTTCTTTGGTCGCGTGTTGGTTGGTGGAGCAGGGTCAGGTTCGCGTTCAGCTTCTGGGTCGCACGGGTCGCGTCTCTTCTTCGACCTCCCTGTCTGTTCTGGGCTGGGGGGGTGCGGTGGAGTCCCTTCGCGCGGACGCTTCCAGCTCGGAGGAGTGTCTGCGTTCCCTTTGGGGTGGTTTGCTTGGTTCGACTCCCCTCTGGGGTTTGATGCACGCCGGCGGTGTGTTGATGGACTGCACGGTGTCGAACCAGACGGTTTCTACGGTCCGCGGCGTGTTTGGTCCCAAGGTGTCTTCCATGCAGTGGTTGGAGTCCTTTGGCGTTGGTTTTCCCTTGGGCAGTTCCGTTTTGTTCTCTTCTGTGGCTTCCCTTTTGGGTTCCCCGGGTCAGTCGAACTACAGCGCGGCCAACGCCGCATTGGACGCTTGGGCCCACGCCCAGCGTTTGCGCGGTGGGGTGGCGGTGAGCGTTCAGTGGGGTGCATGGGCCGGGGGCGGCATGGCCACCCAGGATTCCAGCACGGCGCTTCGCGTGGAGCGCACGGGCATGGGGGTTTTGTCTGCGGACGATGGCCTTGGTGCGCTTCGGGGTGTGTTGTTGGAGGCGGGTTCCCGCGCTTGTTCTTCTTTGGGTTGGGGCGGTCAGTTTGCTGCGGTCCCTTTTGTTTGGGATGCTTTCCTCCGTAACGTGCAGCGTTCCTCTTCCTCCATTCCTGGCATGTTTTTGGAGTTTGCGGAGGAGGGTGGCCTTTTGGTGGATGGTTCTGGTCAGGTTTTGTCTTCTTCCTCTGGCGCTTCGGGTGGTGGTTTGGGGATTTCGTCTCCGTCCCCGTCCTGGATGTTTGGCCTTTCCCGGGAGGAGCAGTTGGCCTACCTTGTGTCTCAGGTTCAGGAGTCTGTGCGTGGGGTGCTTGGTGCGGATGTGGGTGTGGAGGAGCCTCTGATGGCGGCCGGTTTGGACTCTTTGGGTGCAGTGGAGGTCCGCAACTCGGTGGAGCGCAAGATGGGCACCGAGCTTCCCAGTACGTTGGTGTTTGACTACCCATCCGTGCAGGCCATGGCTGGCTTTTTGCTGGAGAGTGTTGGTGGTGCCGTGGAGGCGCCGAATCCCACGGATGCTGTGTTTGATTCGGTGGACGGTACAGTGGGCGTGCTCCCGTCTCGTTCGGTGGGCGCCCTTTCTTTGTCCACCCACCTTGGCCGTGTGGGTCGGTTGGTTCATTCCAGCGGCGACGGCATCACCAGAGTGCCCCTGAGTCGGTGGGACCTGAATTTTGAACTTTCTGTTTCAAAGGATTTGACGCCAAGGTTTGGGTCATTTTTGTCTTGTGTTGACATGGTTGATGCTTCTGTATTTGGTTTTAGCAGGTCAGAAGCATCGCTCATTGATCCTCAGCAACGGTTGTTGGTCGAAGCATCACTGACATGTTTGAATGGAACTAGCCCATATCCATGGAGTGGATCTGATGGTGGCATTTTTTGTGGTATTTCCACTCCAGACTTTGCTGATCTGCTTTCTTCGAAGCAAGTCAACATCACACCTTTTACGGCAACTGGATCTGCACTGAGTGTGGCCGCCGGTAGGCTTTCTTATGTATTTGGCTTGAGAGGACCATCAGTCAGTATTGACACTGCTTGTTCCTCTTCCCTTGTTGCTTGTCATGTTGCTTCCAAGTCAATCACATCGTTTGAATGTCATCGTAGCTTGGTTTGTGGGTCAAAGACCCTGCACGAAGCTAAAAGCTCGCTCATGTTCTTCGTGGCAGGAATGCTTTCCTTGGACGGGCGTTGCAAGACCTTGGATGGCAGTGCCAGCGGTTACGTTCGGGGTGAAGCTTGTGGTTGCCTTGTTTTGGAAGGTGTGGACCTGGCCAGCGAGATTCCCGCGTTTTGTTCTCTCTTTGTTCGTGGCACGACAGTGAACCAGGACGGGCGTTCCAGTTCCTTGACGGCTCCGAATGGCCCCGCCCAACAGGATGCCCTTCGTTCTGCATTGCGTTTGGGAGGCCTTGGTCCTTTCCAGGTGAACGAGGTCCAGATGCATGGAACAGGCACTCCTTTGGGCGATCCCATTGAGGTGGGTGCGCTGAGTGCAGTGCTTCTTTCTGCATCCTCGGTGCAGCGCCCCCCCTTGCTTCTCTCTGCGGGCAAGTCCAGCATGGGTCACACGGAGCCTGCCGCTGGTGTGATGGGTCTGGCCAAGGCCTGGGCCAGTTTGTCTCACCAGGACGTCCTTCCCATCCTTCACTTGCGCCAGGTGAACCCACACGTGTCTTCCGCCCTTGTGGGCGTGGTTGGAGCGGGTCGTGCGGGTGGTTCCACCCTGCTTGGTCGTCAGGCCGGTCCCACGGGGGGGGATTTGGAGCAGCGCTTGCATGTTTGTGGGGTGAGTTCGTTTGCCTTCCAGGGCACCAACGCTCACGCCTTGCTTGCCAGCGGGGAGGGTTTCCCGTCCCGCCGCACGGGCGAGGTTTCCCGTTTGCGTTTGTGGCAGCGAGAGAGGCACTGGGTCTGTCCGCGTTCCCACGTTCTGGTTTCACGCAGCATCCCCTTGGATGTTGGTCGGTTCCATGCCGTTGAGGTTTGCCTTGGGGTGGCAGGCGGTTCGTTCGTTTGGGACCACCGCGTGCAGGACAAGGCAATATTCCCTGGTGCCGGGTACTTGGAGTTGGTCTCTTGCGTGGGACCCATGCTTTGGGATCGAGAGGATGCATCTTGCAGCCTTGCTTTCACGGATGCTTCGATTCCTTCTCCGTTGGTCCTTCCTTCGGGTGCTTTGGAATGTCCTCCTGTGCGCGTTCGTTTGGATTTGCCTTTGGGCTTTGCGGTGGTTCAGTCTGGCTCTCGTTCCGGTTCATGGGCTTCCCACCTCTCCGGTTCCTATTCCTCGTTGTGGCGTGGAGGGTCAAGCGGCGTTGGTCCTCCCACCCCTGCCTTGCGTTCCCTTTGGTGTGTTTTGGGCAGAATGGCGTGTGATTTTGCGTTGGCCAGCGGTCGCATTGAAGTGGTTGGGGAGCATGGAGGATGGGGTTTCCGCATGCACCCCGCAGTTCTGGACTGTTCTTTGCAGACGGTGGCAGCTCTCAGCATGGAAGAGGAGGGGGGGGCGAAGGTCCCGTACGGCCTGCGTGCCTACGTGTGTGTTACCCCTTGCGATGTTGGGCCAGTGGACGTTGCGGCCTTCCCGGATGCAGACGGGGGGCAAGGAGGCCGTGCGGTCACAACGGACTATTGTTTGTTTGGCTCGTCGGGTACCATCAGCACACTGCGTGGGTTGGAGGCTCGCTCCATGGGTGGCGCACGCACCTTGTCTTCTCCTGCCGTGGCCAAGGCATCATCCAACTGCCTGTACAGCGTGACGTGGCATGCCCATGCAACTGCAAGCAACGCGGCAGGCGACTTGTGCGACTTGGGTGCTTCTTCCTCCAAGATTCAGCGTGGCCTGGAAATCTCCTCCTCTGCCACGACGGCAGGCAGTCGGCTGAGCATGGGTATGCTGGGTTTAGTCCGTGCCAGTCTCCAGAGCATGTGGCTTTCTACTGGGGAGGGTTCCTGGGACGGATTGGAGCGTCCGATGGGAGGCTGCGCGGACATGTCTTCTGGGGTATGGGGCCTCTTGCGCAGTGCCACCCAGGAGCTGTCTCCCTTGAGCGTTCAAGGGGCACAAACGTGTGCCATGAATGTGCTTCCAACACGGCATTTTGTGGGTCCCTTGGCATTGGACTCCTCTGCGCCGTACGCTGGTGTTCACACGGCAAGTGTGTCCTTTTCCACACATCTGCTTCCGAGTGCCGCCCACAGTTTCCCGGACGAGTTCCGCTTGTTCCCGGTTCCTCGTGGTTCTTTGGGCAGCCTTCGTCCTCTCCCGCTGGAGGCTTCCCCGTTGGGTTCTTTGCGCGTGCGCGTGATGGCTGTCGGTTTGAACTTCCGTGACGTGTTGAACGTTTTGGGCATGTATCCTGGGGATCCGGGTCCTCCCGGTGGGGACTGTTCCTGCATCCGTTCCTCTGGCGGCGGTTTCCACTCTGTGGGCGAGTCCGTGTTTGGTCTCTCTTCGGGTTGCCTTGGCACGCACAGCGTGGCTTGGCGCGAGAGCCTTGCTCCCATGCCCTTGGGTATGACGTTTGAGGAGGCGGCCACCATGCCCACTGTGTTTGTGACGGTGGACATGTCTCTTCGTCGCTCTTGTGGCATGTTGCCTATGGACGGCGTGTTGGTCCATGCCGCTTCTGGTGGCGTGGGTCTTGCTGCCCTTCAGTTGGTCCCCTCGTTTGGTGCCCGTGCGTTTTCTACGGCGGGCCAGCCCACGAAGCGCGCTTTGCTTCGTGGTTTGGGTTCCGTTGGCGTTTGCAGTTCTCGCGACACTCGTTTTGTGGATTCCTTCAGCCAATTGGGTGGCGTTGGTTTGGTTTTGAACTCCCTTACGTCTACGGGCCTGGTGGGTGCTTCTCTGTCTTGCCTTGTCCCTTGCGGTCGTTTTGTGGAGATTGGCAAGCGCGACGTGTGGAGCGTGGCGGCTTGTTCGATGGAGCGTGTTGACGTGAGCTACGGTTTGGTTGCGGTTGACTTTCTTCCCCCTCGCGTGGTAGGGGACGCTCTTTGCAGCTTGTCTCGCGCTTGCTGCCTTGGTTTGGTCCAGGCCTTGACCCACATCGTCCATGGCATGGGTTCGACCAGCTCTGCCTTGCGTCAGATGTCCCAGGCGAAGCACGTGGGCAAGGTGGTGGTTCGTTCTCCTTGCAGTTCGGTGTTGGTTCCTTGGGGTCGCACGTCCTTGACGGGCGGCACGGGCGCCTTGGGTTCTTTGGTCGCGTGTTGGTTGGTGGAGCAGGGTCAGGTTCGCGTTCAGCTCCTGGGTCGCACGGGTCGCGTCTCTTCTTCGACCTCCCTGTCTGTTCTGGGCTGGGGGGGTGCGGTGGAGTCCCTTCGCGCGGACGCTTCCAGCTCGGAGGAGTGTTTGCGTTCCCTTTGGGGTGGTTTGCTTGGTTCGACTCCCCTCTGGGGTTTGATGCACGCCGGCGGTGTGTTGATGGACTGCACGGTGTCGAACCAGACGGTTTCTACGGTCCGCGGCGTGTTTGGTCCCAAGGTGTCTTCCATGCAGTGGTTGGAGTCCTTTGGCGTTGGTTTTCCCTTGGGCAGTTCCGTTTTGTTCTCTTCTGTGGCTTCCCTTTTGGGTTCCCCGGGTCAGTCGAACTACAGCGCGGCCAACGCCGCATTGGACGCTTGGGCCCACGCCCAGCGTTTGCGCGGTGGGGTGGCGGTGAGCGTTCAGTGGGGTGCATGGGCCGGGGGCGGCATGGCCACCCAGGATTCCAGCACGGCGCTTCGCGTGGAGCGCACGGGCATGGGGGTTTTGTCTGCGGACGATGGCCTTGGTGCGCTTCGGGGTGTGTTGTTGGAGGCGGGTTCCCGCGCTTGTTCTTCTTTGGGTTGGGGCGGTCAGTTTGCTGCGGTCCCTTTTGTTTGGGATGCTTTCCTCCGTAACGTGCAGCGTTCCTCTTCCTCCATTCCTGGCATGTTTTTGGAGTTTGCGGAGGAGGGTGGCCTTTTGGTGGATGGTTCTGGTCAGGTTTTGTCTTCTTCCTCTGGCGCTTCGGGTGGTGGTTTGGGGGTTTCGTCTCCGTCCCCGTCCTGGATGTTTGGCCTTTCCCGGGAGGAGCAGTTGGCCTACCTTGTGTCTCAGGTTCAGGAGTCTGTGCGTGGGGTGCTTGGTGCGGATGTGGGTGTGGAGGAGCCTCTGATGGCGGCCGGTTTGGACTCTTTGGGTGCAGTGGAGGTCCGCAACTCGGTGGAGCGCAAGATGGGCACCGAGCTTCCCAGTACGTTGGTGTTTGACTACCCATCCGTGCAGGCCATGGCTGGCTTTTTGCTGGAGAGTGTTGGTGGTGCCGTGGAGGCGCCGAATCCCACGGATGCTGTGTTTGATTCGGTGGACGGTACAGTGGGCGTGCTCCCGTCTCGTTCGGTGGGCGCCCTTTCTTTGTCCACCCACCTTGGCCGTGTGGGTCGGTTGGTTCATTCCAGCGGCGACCGCATCACCAGAGTGCCCCTGAGCCGGTGGGACTTGGAGGTTCCGTTGAGCGGAACTTTGGGAGGACAAGCACAGTTTGGGTCTTTTGTGCCGCGCGAGGATGTGTTTGATGGCTCGTGTTTTGGAATTTCGCCGGCTGAGGCTGTTTTGATGGACGCTCAGCAGCGACTTCTTCTGGAAGTTGTTTTGGAGGCACTTGTGGCACATTCAGTTGCAAGGCGCCACTCGGGTGTCTTTGTGGGTGTGTCATCTGTGGACTATGCCAAGGTCACATCGAAGATGGTTTCCTCTGTTTCTGGTTACAACGCAACGGGTGGAACCCTGAGCGTTGCCTCTGGGCGGCTGTCCTACACTTTTGGCATGGGCGGGCCAGCGGTAAGCATTGACACTGCTTGTTCCTCTTCTTTGGTCGGGGCTCACTTTGCAGCTCGCAGCATCATCTCGGGCGACTGCCTGGCTGCCTGCGCCAGTGGTGTCAACCTGACCTTGGTTCCGGAGACCACTGCCAGTTTCAACAGTGCGGGAATGCTTTCCTTGGACGGGCGTTGCAAGACCTTGGATGGCAGTGCCAGCGGTTACGTTCGGGGTGAAGCTTGTGGTTGCCTTGTTTTGGAAGGTGTGGACCTGGCCAGCGAGATTCCCGCGTTTTGTTCTCTCTTTGTTCGTGGCACGACAGTGAACCAGGACGGGCGTTCCAGTTCCTTGACGGCTCCGAATGGCCCCGCCCAACAGGATGCCCTTCGTTCTGCATTGCGTTTGGGAGGCCTTGGTCCTTTCCAGGTGAACGAGGTCCAGATGCATGGAACAGGCACTCCTTTGGGCGATCCCATTGAGGTGGGTGCGCTGAGTGCAGTGCTTCTTTCTGCATCCTCGGTGCAGCGCCCCCCCTTGCTTCTCTCTGCGGGCAAGTCCAGCATGGGTCACACGGAGCCTGCCGCTGGTGTGATGGGTCTGGCCAAGGCCTGGGCCAGTTTGTCTCACCAGGACGTCCTTCCCATCCTTCACTTGCGCCAGGTGAACCCACACGTGTCTTCCGCCCTTGTGGGCGTGGTTGGAGCGGGTCGTGCGGGTGGTTCCACCCTGCTTGGTCGTCAGGCCGGTCCCACGGGGGGGGATTTGGAGCAGCGCTTGCATGTTTGTGGGGTGAGTTCGTTTGCCTTCCAGGGCACCAACGCTCACGCCTTGCTTGCCAGCGGGGAGGGTTTCCCGTCCCGCCGCACGGGCGAGGTTTCCCGTTTGCGTTTGTGGCAGCGAGAGAGGCACTGGGTCTGTCCGCGTTCCCACGTTCTGGTTTCACGCAGCATCCCCTTGGATGTTGGTCGGTTCCATGCCGTTGAGGTTTGCCTTGGGGTGGCAGGCGGTTCGTTCGTTTGGGACCACCGCGTGCAGGACAAGGCAATATTCCCTGGTGCCGGGTACTTGGAGTTGGTCTCTTGCGTGGGACCCATGCTTTGGGATCGAGAGGATGCATCTTGCAGCCTTGCTTTCACGGATGCTTCGATTCCTTCTCCGTTGGTCCTTCCTTCGGGTGCTTTGGAATGTCCTCCTGTGCGCGTTCGTTTGGATTTGCCTTTGGGCTTTGCGGTGGTTCAGTCTGGCTCTCGTTCCGGTTCATGGGCTTCCCACCTCTCCGGTTCCTATTCCTCGTTGTGGCGTGGAGGGTCAAGCGGCGTTGGTCCTCCCACCCCTGCCTTGCGTTCCCTTTGGTGTGTTTTGGGCAGAATGGCGTGTGATTTTGCGTTGGCCAGCGGTCGCATTGAAGTGGTTGGGGAGCATGGAGGATGGGGTTTCCGCATGCACCCCGCAGTTCTGGACTGTTCTTTGCAGACGGTGGCAGCTCTCAGCATGGAAGAGGAGGGGGGGGCGAAGGTCCCGTACGGCCTGCGTGCCTACGTGTGTGTTACCCCTTGCGATGTTGGGCCAGTGGACGTTGCGGCCTTCCCGGATGCAGACGGGGGGCAAGGAGGCCGTGCGGTCACAACGGACTATTGTTTGTTTGGCTCGTCGGGTACCATCAGCACACTGCGTGGGTTGGAGGCTCGCTCCATGGGTGGCGCACGCACCTTGTCTTCTCCTGCCGTGGCCAAGGCATCATCCAACTGCCTGTACAGCGTGACGTGGCATGCCCATGCAACTGCAAGCAACGCGGCAGGCGACTTGTGCGACTTGGGTGCTTCTTCCTCCAAGATTCAGCGTGGCCTGGAAATCTCCTCCTCTGCCACGACGGCAGGCAGTCGGCTGAGCATGGGTATGCTGGGTTTAGTCCGTGCCAGTCTCCAGAGCATGTGGCTTTCTACTGGGGAGGGTTCCTGGGACGGATTGGAGCGTCCGATGGGAGGCTGCGCGGACATGTCTTCTGGGGTATGGGGCCTCTTGCGCAGTGCCACCCAGGAGCTGTCTCCCTTGAGCGTTCAGGGGGCACAAACGTGTGCCATGAATGTGCTTCCAACACGGCATTTTGTGGGTCCCTTGGCATTGGACTCCTCTGCGCCGTACGGTGGTGTTCACACGGCAAGTGTGTCCTTTTCCACACATCTGCTTCCGAGTGCCGCCCACAGTTTCCCGGACGAGTTCCGCTTGTTCCCGGTTCCTCGTGGTTCTTTGGGCAGCCTTCGTCCTCTCCCGCTGGAGGCTTCCCCGTTGGGTTCTTTGCGCGTGCGCGTGATGGCAGTCGGTTTGAACTTCCGTGACGTGTTGAACGTTTTGGGCATGTATCCTGGGGATCCGGGTCCTCCCGGTGGGGACTGTTCCTGCGTCCGTTCCTCTGGCGGCGGTTTCCACTCGGTGGGCGAGTCCGTGTTTGGTCTCTCTTCGGGTTGCCTTGGCACGCACAGCGTGGCTTGGCGCGAGAGCCTTGCTCCCATGCCCTTGGGTATGACGTTTGAGGAGGCGGCCACCATGCCCACTGTTTTTGTGACGGTGGACATGTCTCTTCGTCGCTCTTGTGGCATGTTGCCTATGGACGGCGTGTTGGTCCATGCCGCTTCTGGTGGCGTGGGTCTTGCTGCCCTTCAGTTGGTCCCCTCGTTTGGTGCCCGTGCGTTTTCTACGGCGGGCCAGCCCACGAAGCGCGCTTTGCTTCGTGGTTTGGGTTCCGTTGGCGTTTGCAGTTCTCGCGACACTCGTTTTGTGGATTCCTTCAGCCAATTGGGTGGCGTTGGTTTGGTTTTGAACTCCCTTACGTCTACGGGCCTGGTGGGTGCTTCTCTGTCTTGCCTTGTCCCTTGCGGTCGTTTTGTGGAGATTGGCAAGCGCGACGTGTGGAGCGTGGCGGCTTGTTCGATGGAGCGTGTTGACGTGAGCTACGGTTTGGTTGCGGTTGACTTTCTTCCCCCTCGCGTGGTAGGGGACGCTCTTTGCAGCTTGTCTCGCGCTTGCTGCCTTGGTTTGGTCCAGGCCTTGACCCACATCGTCCATGGCATGGGTTCGACCAGCTCTGCCTTGCGTCAGATGTCCCAGGCGAAGCACGTGGGCAAGGTGGTGGTTCGTTCTCCTTGCAGTTCGGTGTTGGTTCCTTGGGGTCGCACGTCCTTGACGGGCGGCACGGGCGCCTTGGGTTCTTTGGTCGCGTGTTGGTTGGTGGAGCAGGGTCAGGTTCGCGTTCAGCTCCTGGGTCGCACGGGTCGCGTCTCTTCTTCGACCTCCCTGTCTGTTCTGGGCTGGGGGGGTGCGGTGGAGTCCCTTCGCGCGGACGCTTCCAGCTCGGAGGAGTGTTTGCGTTCCCTTTGGGGTGGTTTGCTTGGTTCGACTCCCCTCTGGGGTTTGATGCACGCCGGCGGTGTGTTGATGGACTGCACGGTGTCGAACCAGACGGTTTCTACGGTCCGCGGCGTGTTTGGTCCCAAGGTGTCTTCCATGCAGTGGTTGGAGTCCTTTGGCGTTGGTTTTCCCTTGGGCAGTTCCGTTTTGTTCTCTTCTGTGGCTTCCCTTTTGGGTTCCCCGGGTCAGTCGAACTACAGCGCGGCCAACGCCGCATTGGACGCTTGGGCCCACGCCCAGCGTTTGCGCGGTGGGGTGGCGGTGAGCGTTCAGTGGGGTGCATGGGCCGGGGGCGGCATGGCCACCCAGGATTCCAGCACGGCGCTTCGCGTGGAGCGCACGGGCATGGGGGTTTTGTCTGCGGACGATGGCCTTGGTGCGCTTCGGGGTGTGTTGTTGGAGGCGGGTTCCCGCGCTTGTTCTTCTTTGGGTTGGGGCGGTCAGTTTGCTGCGGTCCCTTTTGTTTGGGATGCTTTCCTCCGTAACGTGCAGCGTTCCTCTTCCTCCATTCCTGGCATGTTTTTGGAGTTTGCGGAGGAGGGTGGCCTTTTGGTGGATGGTTCTGGTCAGGTTTTGTCTTCTTCCTCTGGCGCTTCGGGTGGTGGTTTGGGGGTTTCGTCTCCGTCCCCGTCCTGGATGTTTGGCCTTTCCCGGGAGGAGCAGTTGGCCTACCTTGTGTCTCAGGTTCAGGAGTCTGTGCGTGGGGTGCTTGGTGCGGATGTGGGTGTGGAGGAGCCTCTGATGGCGGCCGGTTTGGACTCTTTGGGTGCAGTGGAGGTCCGCAACTCGGTGGAGCGCAAGATGGGCACCGAGCTTCCCAGTACGTTGGTGTTTGACTACCCATCCGTGCAGGCCATGGCTGGCTTTTTGCTGGAGAGTGTTGGTGGTGCCGTGGAGGCGCCGAATCCCACGGATGCTGTGTTTGATTCGGTGGACGGTACAGTGGGCGTGCTCCCGTCTCGTTCGGTGGGCGCCCTTTCTTTGTCCACCCACCTTGGCCGTGTGGGTCGGTTGGTTCATTCCAGCGGCGACCGCATCACCAGAGTGCCCCTGAGCCGGTGGGACTTGGAGGTTCCGTTGAGCGGAACTTTGGGAGGACAAGCACAGTTTGGGTCTTTTGTGCCGCGCGAGGATGTGTTTGATGGCTCGTGTTTTGGAATTTCGCCGGCTGAGGCTGTTTTGATGGACGCTCAGCAGCGACTTCTTCTGGAAGTTGTTTTGGAGGCACTTGTGGCACATTCAGTTGCAAGGCGCCACTCGGGTGTCTTTGTGGGTGTGTCATCTGTGGACTATGCCAAGGTCACATCGAAGATGGTTTCCTCTGTTTCTGGTTACAACGCAACGGGTGGAACCCTGAGCGTTGCCTCTGGGCGGCTGTCCTACACTTTTGGCATGGGCGGGCCAGCGGTAAGCATTGACACTGCTTGTTCCTCTTCTTTGGTCGGGGCTCACTTTGCAGCTCGCAGCATCATCTCGGGCGACTGCCTGGCTGCCTGCGCCAGTGGTGTCAACCTGACCTTGGTTCCGGAGACCACTGCCAGTTTCAACAGTGCGGGAATGCTTTCCTTGGACGGGCGTTGCAAGACCTTGGATGGCAGTGCCAGCGGTTACGTTCGGGGTGAAGCTTGTGGTTGCCTTGTTTTGGAAGGTGTGGACCTGGCCAGCGAGATTCCCGCGTTTTGTTCTCTCTTTGTTCGTGGCACGACAGTGAACCAGGACGGGCGTTCCAGTTCCTTGACGGCTCCGAATGGCCCCGCCCAACAGGATGCCCTTCGTTCTGCATTGCGTTTGGGAGGCCTTGGTCCTTTCCAGGTGAACGAGGTCCAGATGCATGGAACAGGCACTCCTTTGGGCGATCCCATTGAGGTGGGTGCGCTGAGTGCAGTGCTTCTTTCTGCATCCTCGGTGCAGCGCCCCCCCTTGCTTCTCTCTGCGGGCAAGTCCAGCATGGGTCACACGGAGCCTGCCGCTGGTGTGATGGGTCTGGCCAAGGCCTGGGCCAGTTTGTCTCACCAGGACGTCCTTCCCATCCTTCACTTGCGCCAGGTGAACCCACACGTGTCTTCCGCCCTTGTGGGCGTGGTTGGAGCGGGTCGTGCGGGTGGTTCCACCCTGCTTGGTCGTCAGGCCGGTCCCACGGGGGGGGATTTGGAGCAGCGCATGCATGTTTGTGGGGTGAGTTCGTTTGCCTTCCAGGGCACCAACGCTCACGCCTTGCTTGCCAGCGGGGAGGGTTTCCCGTCCCGCCGCACGGGCGAGGTTTCCCGTTTGCGTTTGTGGCAGCGAGAGAGGCACTGGGTCTGTCCGCGTTCCCACGTTCTGGTTTCACGCAGCATCCCCTTGGATGTTGGTCGGTTCCATGCCGTTGAGGTTTGCCTTGGGGTGGCAGGCGGTTCGTTCGTTTGGGACCACCGCGTGCAGGACAAGGCAATATTCCCTGGTGCCGGGTACTTGGAGTTGGTCTCTTGCGTGGGACCCATGCTTTGGGATCGAGAGGATGCATCTTGCAGCCTTGCTTTCACGGATGCTTCGATTCCTTCTCCGTTGGTCCTTCCTTCGGGTGCTTTGGAATGTCCTCCTGTGCGCGTTCGTTTGGATTTGCCTTTGGGCTTTGCGGTGGTTCAGTCTGGCTCTCGTTCCGGTTCATGGGCTTCCCACCTCTCCGGTTCCTATTCCTCGTTGTGGCGTGGAGGGTCAAGCGGCGTTGGTCCTCCCACCCCTGCCTTGCGTTCCCTTTGGTGTGTTTTGGGCAGAATGGCGTGTGATTTTGCGTTGGCCAGCGGTCGCATTGAAGTGGTTGGGGAGCATGGAGGATGGGGTTTCCGCATGCACCCCGCAGTTCTGGACTGTGCTCTCCAGTCTGGACAGCTTCTCTTGGAAAGCGGGGCATCTCGGCAGTCCCTTGTCCCGACAGGCTTTGCCGGAGTTGCCTGTCACGTTGCACTAGCTCCTTTAGATGATGTTGTTGTTGCGTGTACACCAAACCCAGAGGGTAGCGCGTCTGGGGAGCTTCTGACAGACTTTGCATTGTGGAGGAGAGGAAAGGAACCGTTCGTACACGTTACTGGACTTCGGGCAAAGTCCATGGGTGCCCCTCGCGGGACTACAGCCGCTGGGGAAGTCACGGTCTGTGCAGACACCTCTTGTCTTTATGAGCTCAAATGGTTAGTGGATGTTCCGGTTGATCTCAATAGAAGCACTCAGAGCTTGGGCGATGATTGGCAAGCCCAGCCTTGTCGTGCCCTTGCCTTATCTGCCTTGTTTGGCGTGTTGCATGAAGCCCCAGACGCTATTTGGTTTAGAGCACGATTAGATGTAGCCAACCCTTGGGGTAGCTGCGTGGCATCTCTATATGAGACGGTGGGGCCAGCACTCTTGGGAGCGCTGCGAGCGTTCGCCCAAGAGAATGCATCCACAGTTGCTCAGGTGTTGCAAACGCACCCAAGCAATCCAGCTATGAACGTTGGCTCCCTAGATCCTTCAGCAAGCAGTCTCGGTCTTTATGGCGTCCTTGACATAGCGTCTACACATTCCATTGCAAGATTGCATCCGAGTGCCGCCCACAGTTTCCCGGACGAGTTCCGCTTGTTCCCGGTTCCTCGTGGTTCTTTGGGCAGCCTTCGTCCTCTCCCGCTGGAGGCTTCCCCGTTGGGTTCTTTGCGCGTGCGCGTGATGGCTGTCGGTTTGAACTTCCGTGACGTGTTGAACGTTTTGGGCATGTATCCTGGGGATCCGGGTCCTCCCGGTGGGGACTGTTCCTGCGTCCGTTCCTCTGGCGGCGGTTTCCACTCTGTGGGCGAGTCCGTGTTTGGTCTCTCTTCGGGTTGCCTTGGCACGCACAGCGTGGCTTGGCGCGAGAGCCTTGCCCCCATGCCCTTGGGTATGACGTTTGAGGAGGCGGCCACCATGCCCACTGTGTTTGTGACGGTGGACATGTCTCTTCGTCGCTCTTGTGGCATGTTGCCTATGGACGGCGTGTTGGTCCATGCCGCTTCTGGTGGCGTGGGTCTTGCTGCCCTTCAGTTGGTCCCCTCGTTTGGTGCCCGTGCGTTTTCTACGGCGGGCCAGCCCACGAAGCGCGCTTTGCTTCGTGGTTTGGGTTCCGTTGGCGTTTGCAGTTCTCGCGACACTCGTTTTGTGGATTCCTTCAGCCAATTGGGTGGCGTTGGTTTGGTTTTGAACTCCCTTACGTCTACGGGCCTGGTGGGTGCTTCTCTGTCTTGCCTTGTCCCTTGCGGTCGTTTTGTGGAGATTGGCAAGCGCGACGTGTGGAGCGTGGCGGCTTGTTCGATGGAGCGTGTTGACGTGAGCTACGGTTTGGTTGCGGTTGACTTTCTTCCCCCTCGCGTGGTAGGGGACGCTCTTTGCAGCTTGTCTCGCGCTTGCTGCCTTGGTTTGGTCCAGGCCTTGACCCACATCGTCCATGGCATGGGTTCGACCAGCTCTGCCTTGCGTCAGATGTCCCAGATAGAGCATGTGGGCAAGGTGGTGGTTCGTTCTCCTTGCAGTTCGGTGTTGGTTCCTTGGGGTGGTACGTATTTAGTTGGGGGTACTGCTGCTATGAGGTCCCTTATTGGGACATGGTTAGTTGAACATGATTGCTGCAGTTTATGTTTTGCTCATGGAAGTCCTGAGTATTCTAAGCCTGCATTTGGCTCTGCCTGCGCTACATCAGTGTCTTCTGTCAATGAAATGGAGTTCAATAATATGCTTCATACTCATGGAGTGCAAAATGCTAGTCAAGTTTGTTCCTTGTTTTTCCTATCTGTTGTGGATTTTACTGGTGATTATACAGATAAGTCATTGAGTGCCTGCAGAGAGGGTATAGGTCCAGGCTTGATCCTGAGGCAATCGGAAAAGACACTTGAATGTTCTGCATTTGCGCAGGTAGTCTTGTTCTCTTCTGTGGCTTCCCTTTTGGGTTCCCCGGGTCAGTCGAACTACAGCGCGGCCAACGCCGCATTGGACGCTTGGGCCCACGCCCAGCGTTTGCGCGGTGGGGTGGAGGTGAGCATTCAGTGGGGTGCATGGGCCGGGGGCGGCATGGCCACCCAGGATTCCAGCACGGCGCTTCGCGTGGAGCGCACGGGCATGGGGGTTTTGTCTGCGGACGATGGCCTTGGTGCGCTTCGGGGTGTGTTGTTGGAGGCGGGTTCCCGCGCTTGTTCTTCTTTGGGTTGGGGCGGTCAGTTTGCTGCGGTCCCTTTTGTTTGGGATGCTTTCCTCCGTAACGTGCAGCGTTCCTCTTCCTCCATTCCTGGCATGTTTTTGGAGTTTGCGGAGGAGGGTGGCCTTTTGGTGGATGGTTCTGGTCAGGTTTTGTCTTCTTCCTCTGGCGCTTCGGGTGGTGGTTTGGGGGTTTCGTCTCCGTCCCCGTCCTGGATGTTTGGCCTTTCCCGGGAGGAGCAGTTGGCCTACCTTGTGTCTCAGGTTCAGGAGTCTGTGCGTGGGGTGCTTGGTGCGGATGTGGGTGTGGAGGAGCCTCTGATGGCGGCCGGTTTGGACTCTTTGGGTGCAGTGGAGGTCCGCAACTCGGTGGAAGGTACAATGGGTGTGGATCTTCCCAGTACGTTGGTGTTTGACTATCCGTCAATCCATCAAATATCGCTGTACCTTCTTGATGAGCTTTGTGTTGATCAATCTGTTGTTCACAGAGAAGATATTCCAAGTGTTCATCACGAGGTAGGCACCCATCCTAGTTTTTTCTTGGTTGCCAGTGCAGTGCATGAACAGAGGCTGGTAGTGCACAGCTGGTGCAAGGAGCGTATCACTCCAGTGCCGATTGCGAGATGGGATGTGGAGTTATCGCATGAAACGCCCCGCTTTGGTGGTTTCTTTGCAGATATTGAGTCTTTTGACACTATCCTTTTCGGTATCACTCCCAGGGAGTCATCAGTAATGGACCCACAGCAGAGGCTTCTCCTGCAGTGTTGTTTGAAGTCTTTGGGCTCCATCCAAACTCGCGACGTTTCGTCATTTGTTGGCTTGTCAGCGACAGACTATTCTACTTTGGCGTCACAACTTAAGTTGAAGCTGACTCCTTTTTCTCTGACAGGCTCATCTGGGAGTATGGCTGCAGGTCGAATTTCCTTCACTTTTGGGTTGGATGGCCCTGCGGCTACTATTGACACAGCATGTTCATCGTCAATGGTCGCAGCTAAGTTTGCATTGGATAGTCTGCATGACTTATCTGCGCAAGATGCGCTGACTTCTGGGGCTTCGCTAAGCATAGTACCGGAGTCCACTGCCATGGTGTCCATGGCTGGAATGCTTGCAGCCGATGGTCGATGCAAGTCCATGGATGTATCCGCAGATGGGTACGGAAGAGGAGAAGGTTGTGCAGCCCTACTGTTTAGAAGAATTGCCATTGCAATGGACCACGCAGGAAGTACCCTTGAAATTGCTGCGTTGGCATCGGTAGTGAATCAAAATGGCAGGTCTGGTTCTCTAGTCGCCCCAAGGGGGCCTGCACAAGAAGAGCTTGTTCTGAAGGCACTTTCTGCCTCAGGGAAAGGTGCAAGTGATATATCAGGCATTCAGCTGCACAGCAATGGAACTTTGCTGGGTGATCCCATTGAGATTGGTGCAATGGCATCAGTGTTTCTTGCTGCGCATCACGACAGGAATTTTTCATTCTGCACTGTTAAGGGCTTTTTGGGACACGAAGAAGCAGCGGCTGGTGTTATGCTCCTTGCCCACAGTGCTACCGTGTTAGAGAGTAGGGCATGCGCTCCAGTGCTTCATCTCAGATTTCTCAACTCTCATGTCAGCAAAGCACTGAAAGCTAATCGCTACAAATGTAACGTGCAGTTTCCACGAGAAGCACAAGCGTTCAGCATGGAAAACGCATTCCGAATGGGAGTAAACTCATTTGGAGCCCAGGGTACAAATGCACATGTTATTCTTGAAGGGAAAGAATTGAATAGTTCAGGCACAAGGATTCAGTCTATACCTTCTCCACTCCAAAAGCAAAGGTGCTGGCTGACACCAGATTTCACACCACTTCAGAGTATTTGCAACGTGAGTGCGGGGCTCTGGTGCTTTGAGTTGGAACTGTGTCCTTGCAAGCATGCTGTTTTGAAGGACCTAAAGATATTGGGAAGTCCAATCTTCTCTCAGGCTGGCATGCTGGCATTACTAAGCGAGGCTGGAAAAATGAGTATGAGTGACAATTTTTCTGCGTTGGAGCCAGCATTGCAAGATGTATCCTTTGTTTCTCAGCTGCTTCTCGATAGGGACTTATCTTCAACTGCCAAATTAGCGTTAGACGGTGCAGGAACTGTTGAGCTATCAGTGCCAGGTCCAACTGTGCCCGATGGAACGGAGCAGCGAACCTGTCTGCATGGAAAGTTCCTACTCACTGGTGGAAGCTTTGATGGTAGTAGTTCAAATGATGTGAAACAAGCAGATGCCTGTGTTGCTCTCTTGTTGTCCAAGGACATGCCTTTGCACTATCGGCACCAGGTATTCGACCTCGTACCGGATCCACGCCCCTCTTCTGGCTTGCGGCAGTTAGAGTGCATGATTGGGTGCCTTGTTTGGGAGGTGAAAAGCCACACGTTGAGGTCTGTTGGCTTGGCGAAAGTTCCACTCAAAAGAAATAGTGACACAAAAGCCTGGTCCTTCTTTTCCAAAGCACAAGAGCAGGGCGCTAACGCTGTGCCACTTTGTGCAGGATTCTCCTGCTTCAATGGATCAGAATTTCGACACCCGTGTGTTGCCACCATTCAAGATACCAGTATCGCAACCATGGGACATCCAGATACTCCTGTAAGCAGGATTGGTGCATCTGAAATTGCTGGCGGATTCCAACAATTGCTGTTAGAGCTCAAAACAATGAACTCCGAAGATAGAGCAGACTGGCTAGAACAAAAGGTCTCCATTGAAGTGTGTGACATGCTTGGGCGCGATGTGGATATTGATGAACCGTTGATGGAATCAGGCATAGACTCGCGTGCAGGAATGGAACTGCGGCAAAAAATGAGCGATTCTCTGGGTGTAGACTTGCCTGTGACTTTGTTGTATGACTATGAGTCTATTAGCCAGATTGTCGATTATCTGAATCAGGAAATCGTCTCAAGTCTATGTGATGCTGAAGAAAGACTGCTTACACGCAGTACGGTTGTGTTTGGGGACGTGGAGTCTATGCCCTCAGAAGAAGGAAAGCCTTCAAAGCTGTTGAAAACGCTTCGTGGTTCCTACCCTGTGCGGCCTCTATTCCTTGCTGCTCCTGGAGTAGCCAATGCCCAGTCTGCCTACTTCATCTTCAAAAGTTTCCTCAACTGGAGTGAACAGCCAATATTTGTGTTGGAGAAAGACAATGATTTGACAGTGAAAGAGCTTGCAATTTGCAATGCAACGGACATTTTAGACATTCAACCAGAAGGACCATATCTAATTGGAGGCCATAGTTATGGTGGTGTTGTGGCTGTTCAAATAGCCTTGCAGCTTCAAGAGTGGGGTCATGAGGTGGGTCTAGTCATCTTGTTCGACACGCCGCACCCTCTTCAGTGCAGGGCAGTCACACCTGACGTGGAGGAGGTGTCTGACAGCGAAGCGAATGAAATGATGGAAATGGTCTTGAATGCCATTGGAGAAGAGACTGTAGGTTTTTCTACCAGAGGTAATGAGTGGCTATCGATGGAGATGGGGCAGCGTTTTGAGTTTTTTGCACCAATTTGGAGGATAATGCGTGATAACAACATGACTGTCGAGGAGGTTCGGGATCAAGTTTATTATGTTGCAGGGGCAGTCAAAAGAGGAGACCAAGTATCGGATTTACGGCACCACAAGTTTACTGCCCGGCTGTATTCCGCGCCATTGGTTTGCTTTCGCGCATTTGAAAAGGGGGCTTGTACCTATCTGGATGATTCAGATGACTGCTCGTATCCCCATGGAGTTGCCTGGTCAGAGATAGCCGATACTGTAGAGGTCATAGATGTCCCTGGTGACCACTTCACTTTGTTGAGGCAAGGAAATCCGGACATGAGCATCCTTGTAAGTGCACTCAGGGCCTTTCTTGAGCCGTTTGGATGGGTCGATTCAGGAGCTGGGGAAGGTGGGTCCCCCGTTTTTACAGGAAACGTTGCACCAGATGAGCAAGAGCAAGAGGAGTTATCCGCTTACCTTGCTAAAATGGGCTTCAATCTTGGAAAAGAGACAGGTGTAACCCCAGCCATGCCATGGGCATGCCCACTAGAAGAGGAGCCCATGGGAGATGAAATGCAACCGCTGGTAATGCTGAACGACGTCCCTGTACTTGCTGATCCGCCACTGTTCCTTGTGCATGATTTTTCAGGAAATGTTACTCGGCTCCGCCTGCTTGCTAGAGCCCTTGAGCACCCATGTGTTGGAATTTGCCTTGGGCCCCTAGAGGAGTTGGAGCTGCTGACAACCTTAGAAGAGCTTGCGCAAATTTACCTGAGCCGAATACACAACAGTTACCCCTCCTTACCATATGTGATGCTGGGTGGTGTGGGTTTTGGTGCCCTACTTGCGTATGAAATGGCTCTCCAACTCCAAGCACAGGGTAAGGAGGTGGCTACTTTGCTTCTGATTGACGACCCTATTCATCTTTCAATGACTGAGGCGTGTGAGTTGGGTCATTGCAGTTTCTTCAGGCTTGTTGAAGGGCAAGTTTCCTTTGATGAGTTCTTGAAGATCATGAAAACAAAGCGAAACTTCGAGGAGCAGCTGGACTACCTCGATTCAATTCGTCCGCCCGATCTTTCTGATTATGAATGGGCAGAAGAGTTGGCTTTGTGCGCTGCATCAGCAAAGGAGCTTGATCCAGCTTGGATGGCTCTCTATCCTCTCGTATCCAACAAGCTCACCATCGAAAACTTCGTGTATCATATGCTAGAAAATGAATCTTTCGAGGGCCAACTTGATTTTCTTTCAGAGCAGAAGCCAGCAAAGATGTCCGTGCAGGCTTGGGATGGAATTGTTTCTCAGGCTGTGCGGAGAGTTACTTTGACGGAACGGCTCTCCAATTCGTACAAGCCACATTGGGTTTTCCAAGGCTTCACATCTGTCCTCAGCTGGCTTCCAGGGCAAACAGCAGGCTTTACCGGACACATACCCGGCTACATTGTACCTGGCAAGTCCAGTCAGAGCTTAAAATGGATAAGCGGATGGCAAGGTAGCAGAGCTGATTTTAACGCTACAGTGAGCTCGCGATCTTTAGTGGAGACACGTCAGTTTGCAGGCCTTTCTCCTGACGTTATCGAGTCCACAGCAGAATGTGTAGCTCAAGCCCTTCAATGTGGCATGTCTGAGTGGAAACGTTTCCACAACTATACATCCTGCAGAATGTCTCCATCACTGGTTCAAGATGAGACGTGTGGAAGACCCGGTGTCCAGGATGAGTTCTCGTATGCAGAGGCTTTTCCCGAGCACCAAGTAAATCAAAAGTCTCTGAAATATGGCGTTGGAAGGCAGGTAGGTATTCCAATACATACGAAGCGAGGATCACTTGGAGACATGGCACTGCCAGCTGATATTCTTGCGCTTAATAGCATGTGCTCTCATGTCCACCATAAAAATCCTATTTGGATGCTCCACGACGAGGGAGGAGGGTTGGGAAATCTTGCACAACTGTCCAATTTCATGAGCTCACCATGTTTTGGGGTGAGCCTCAGTAAAAGGTGCATGAGCGCAGATACCATGGAAGAACTCGCCAGTTTCCACTTGGATGCCATTAGGCAAGTTCAACCGTATGGACCATACGTTCTTGTGGGTCATTCTTTTGGTTGTGCCCTTGCTCTGGAGATGTCCTTGCAATTGAAGCAGTCCGGAGAAAAGTTAGCTTTGGTACTTGTAGATGGTTCAGTGCAGCGTCCAGAGGCTTATCTAATTAACCAACCGCATTGGTATGCACTATACAGTGTAGTTCGTCAGACGTCAGGGCTTAAGTTGCAACTGGATGATTTTGTTGAGAGAATGAGTTCTTGTAAGAACATTAGTGAACAGATGAGGCTTTCTGCAACCTACAAACCGGAAACAATATCAGTAAATGTATGGGATGAGGCTGTTTACAGTGTTCTTGCCAAGAGTCAGTATTTCGAATATTTGGCTCTGAAGTACTGCCCAACTACCAAGTTTAGTGGTCCATCTGCCCTTCTCTGCAGTAATGATGAATATGGCTATCACTTTCAGCGCACCAATAGGATATGGTGCACAGGACCAATGTATGCAAGATATTTGCCATGTAAACACACTTGGATGTTGGAGGAGAGGAACCTCAAGGGAATCGCTGATATCATTGATCTGTATTCACAAGAAATGTTGAAGCAGGTACTTTCAGAGCTAAATGCTTAGGTTGTATTCTTATGTCAGAACCTGCGACTCTGGGAGGGACAGGTGGCTGTCCTTACGCATTGGCTTCCCAGGTGTAAGACCTGTGGACTTCTGTGGAACAGGAGCAAGAATGGTGCCCCACGTCTTTAATTTTGCAGTGGTTGCAATCCCAGGAATCAGGCGCCAGCCTACCTGAAACGTAGCAGTGCTGACACATCAGTGGCCCACAACCGAAAATCAGACAACGAAGCCAAACCTCAACTTAATATAACCTACTTGGACTATCCATATAAAATTTTCAGAGGTCTAAGTTGTAAGAATGACGAAATCGATGATCTTTCAAAATTTATGTGTATGCACTACCTTGAAGCAATTAGAACCGATTAGTGCAGACTAGCAAGCAGCATCAACACAACGGAAGCAATGACACTAACTTATTCCCACCCAGTCCGTAAGCATGAGGCCTCAGGAATCATGCCTTGAAATTATTTACTCAATGTCAAATGTAATGCGTTTTAACACGCTCTGAACAAGTGAGGGCATTGTGCAAGAAACAACAAACACTTCCAGCAGCGCAGGGTAAGTGTGGAATATGTGTGAGACCTGGTTGTTCATTTGTCCACGCTACTTCATTGAACTTGTAAGCAACATCAGACAGGCTTACTTGTGACGTAGCCTTCCCAATCTTTACATCATTCTTGAACTTTGCTATGCCAGTGTACTAGCCACATGCCACTTTACTTCTTTAATTGACCTAACAGAAAGCCAATGCAGCTTGCCGTGAAATCGCATCAATTTTGCAAGCTGTAAGCAAACTATTGTGAACTGGCTACAGGTTAAGATTGTTGCCGAGTTGACAGCACTTTAATATTGCAGCAAGTAGAGAGCTACTAACGCACCTTCGAGCCCTTTGAACGAAGTCAATAAATACCATCTCCAAGCATGCGAGGTGCATGGCTTGGGTACTGGCTTCAGTTTTTGGCGCTTCTGCGAATGGCACACTGCTTTCCTTTCAAATGAGTAACTGCAGCCATGCGGTCATGCCTTCTGAAAGTTAAGTATGCAAATACACTGGCATAGAAAGTGCAAAGTATCCATTGAAAATTATTCTTCCATCGAGAATTAAGCCGTCATTTTAGCCTCCATGTTTGAATTTTGCACCAAGCTATGGACTTCCTGACAACATTATTTGAAACTCCGAGCATATTCGCCAGCAGAACATTGGTCAGTGCAAAAACAACTCCGTTTGTGAGAGTACACAGAAATATTTGGTTTACGTTTCGCAAAGACACGCAAAAGGCAACGACCTCCTGCTTGACTCCAGTAGACCTAGAACTTCCGATGTCACAGTCATTTCAAGAAAACATCCATTCAACATTGAAGAGCATCGCACAAATAGCAATGCAATTAAGCATGAGCCGTGTAAGACAACTCAATGGGACTGCCCAATTAGCGCATTCATACCACAGCACTCAATGCCAGCTGCAAAGCCGTGATTTAGCACCATTTAGCAAAATAGATGATGATACAGCAGCAACCACACTTTCCTGGCTATGATAGGCAAACATCGGCAGAAACAATAGAATTCCTTACACCGTTTGCTGAAAGCTTCTCACAACTTGCCAGATCCACAAAATACCTGTGCAGTATAACCCTTAGAAAATTTTGATAGAAAAATAAGCTATCTTTATTGTGGGCTCAAAGAGAATGTTGCCATAGTGACGTAGGGAGCGCCAACCCTAGCAACGAGAGTAGGCCATAACTCAGGGGGCATTGGCAAAGCTTTCACTATGCAATCACTGCATTGCAATGTGCCACTACAGTCTTCATAAACTACAGCAACACATTGCCCGGTCATTTGCATTCCTGTTGCAAACCACTGCCTGCTGTCCTGAACACTGGCTAAATCTTTTAAGCAATCATCTGGTATGCTCGTCTTCATCTTCAACATGTCTACAAAAGATACCCTGCTCAGATGCCAGAACAAGTCTTCTATGGCTGACTAGCACTCGAAATACTTGCCATGGCAACCGCTGCAGCTGTTTCAAATGGTGACCCCTTACACACTGCTACGGACTCTACAGGCTGCAAATAGTTTCACGAACGTTTGTGTTGACCTCTCATTCAACATTTGCAACTAGCATACATGGCCAAAACTTACAGGCAATTGAAGACGACTCTAGTGGCTTCAAGGAAAGCTTGGCGCAGATGCAGGAACAAACACAATTGCCATACTTTGAAAAAGACTTGTGCCGATCAAGACAGCGTTGAGACCACAGCAGTGCAATCAGGCTGGACCAAGGTATGAGGCCTCTCAGGTAAAAACGGCATACGTCAGCAAAAGGGGGTGAATTGTCCAACCACTTTCCTCAATTTGCAATTAGAAGCAGCAAGCTGCATCTTGAGGCTCATGAAGCAGATTTTCTGAACTCTGTCAATGCATTCACGGCGCAGAAGCCATGCAAATCATGAACATTGCCTACGGAAAAAGTGCTAGACATCGCTGATATGCACGAGGCTCCTCAAGGAATATGAAGGTGTAGCGGAAAGGCACAACTTCAGACATACCCACCAGCAATACTAGAACCACAACCGCTTCGCGGGACATCTAGCACTAGAGCTGGAGGATACCCTGACATTGGTTCCAATTTCATAGGTTATTATCAGTCTCAAATGTCGATGTACTTTTCAGCTATAGAATAGTACAAGAACAACTCTTGTCACTAAGCAGCATTTAGTTTGATTCATCACAGGGGACAAGGGGTCTCCCAAACTGTTCAAAGTAGACGTGCTGGAGCAAAACAACTTGGCACCTTTCGACAGCAAGGTTTCTTACGAATGGATGCACAGTAGCATTTTGGACCAGCCATTTTGGTGCTCCTGTCGCTTGCTCACGGGCCAATAGTGTGCTACAGCTATTGGCTTCGTTAATCGATCAAAATGCCTCATGCGCGAAATGTATACCAGGAATGGAAGCTGCAGTTCCCACTCATTGAAAGCAAGGCTTGAGCTTCCACATTGCCCTTGTAAATCTGCCTCCAGAACTGCAAGTTTTCTGCAGGGTCGCAGCCTCCTTGAGAAGCTGCTTAAACAACGACGGGTCCACATCTTCGTTTCTTTCTTGGAACCTTTCTACAAGCTCCTGGGAGCTAGCCTGCTTTCCAGGTTGTTTGCGTAGAAATTCTACAATGCCCTGCAACTGCGACGCTTCCTGGGGGACATCTCCATCTCTCAAGCGGATATGTTGAAGTAAGCTGGCAGCAGCCTTGCCTTGTCCTAACATTGTCCGTACAGGAATTCCCTTCGCAATTAGGGACCCACCACGAATTTCATGCTCATCAACATCTTCACGGGGAAAAGGGTTCACTCTCATCCTTGAACTATACCCGGCTCCGTCAGAATTCTCCAATCCAGAAGCAATGCTACACAAGCCTCCAGCCCCTCCACTTCTCCCAGTCCATGTCGGTACATGAACTTTTTGTGTATAGCAAGCTTTGCGGCTGCGCAATAGGGCCTCCTTGGCTCGCTGGGCCACCCTGCGTGCCTCTCGATCTGCATCACCCTGCGCACGTACAGTTGCTGCCCGAGTTACGTCATCATGATCTACAACTGCCCGTAGCATCTTTGCTGCTGCTGCCTCGTCCCCTTCAAGCAGCCGCTCCACCACTGTGGCCTCATCCTTTCTGCTAGTATGTCCTGTACTCCCTGGGCTTTTTTGTTCCGTTTTGCTGCCCTCTTCTGATGCACTAAGGAACGAACATTCCTCGTGCACACTTGGCAATGCCAATAGACTACCATTCAGGTTGAAGATCCGTTCAGTTTCTGTCTCTATTCGACAACGTTTCTGTGCACCTGCTTCGTCAGGCTCGCGGCACTTTTTTGTGTCAAGAGGTTGAATCTGACCAGTCGATGGGGGACAGAGAGGAGATAGATCTTTCTCCTCTTCTTCCAACACAAAGAGGTCATGTAAGTCCTTATTGGCAAAGATGCGCTTTTGAGCCGGATCTCGCAGTACACGTTCAGTAAGCATCCGTTTGTGGATTTGTCTGTGGTAGATCTTTTCTTCCACGGTTCCAGCTGTGACCAACCTCACGACCTCAACGTTACGCTTTTGTCCAATTCTCCAAGCCCTTTCAGCAGCTTGGGCATCTGTAGCTGGATTCCAATCAGGGTCTACCAGCACCACGCGGTCTGCACCCACCAAGGACAGTCCAAGTCCTCCAACCCGTGTGGTGAGCAGGAAGATGTCTCCACAGTTTTGTGCTTCGAATGCATCCACCAAGCCTGGACGTTCCCTGACAGGAGTGCATCCATCCATGCGAAGATGCTTCCATCCCTGTCGTCTCACCTCCCTTTGAACAAGATTTAACATCTGCTGGGTCTGGGTGAACACTAGCACCCGGTGTCCATCCAGCAGCCAGCACCTCAGGAGTCCCATCAAGACTTCCACTTTGCCACTGCAGCAGCAATCTGCATTCTCCACCCCTATTGCCCCATGAGAACGCAACGATGGGTGTCCCTCAGGCGTGCAAATATCTATTCCACGTTTATCTGTCTCACTAGCTACCCTCTCTCTCGCATCACCCGCATCCAACGGACGAAAATAATCTTCTTGGGCGTTCCTCTCGTACAGCTCTGGGTGGTTGCATATCTTGCGTAAGGCATCCAGTCCAACAAGTGCATTCACCCTACGCTCTAGGATGGCACCACACTGGTCCGAGGCCAAGTATGCCCGGTACATTGCTCTTTGCTTGGGGGTAAGCCTGCAGAAGAGCACGGTCTCCTTTCTCTTGGGGAGTTGTACTTTTACCTCTGACTTTCTCCTGCGTAGCAGATAGGGTGCCACGGCGTCCTTCAGCGCCACAGCACATCTGAAGGCAGCGGCGGCGGCGGCGGACGTGGCGTTTGCATAGGCTCCGATTCTTATGGGAATGGCAAAGTGTGCCTCAAAGACTGGCAAGGTGCCTAGCCTACCTGGGAAGGCAAAGTCCATCACGGACCAGAGTTCCACGAGGTGATTCTGGATGGGTGCGCCGGTGAGCACCAGTCGATGTTTGGTCCTGAGCGATTTGCATGCAAGTGTGATCTGTGCATCTGGGTTTCGCACGCGATGCCCTTCGTCTAGCACGGCATATTCCCAGGTTCTGTGGTGGAGTTCTACTTTCTTTCCTTGGCTTCTGGCTTCTCCTCTCCAGCTCCTTCGGACTTGTTCATAGGTTGCCAGCACCACTTGGGCATGTTCCCATCCTCTGTCTCCGTCCCCTTCCAGTCCGTCTTCTTCTTCTTGGTCTGGGCTGCGATCCATGTCCATCCGATCGTATTTCACGGCCTTGACCTGCAAATCATCACCACACCACGTCTTGAGTTCTCTCTTCCACAGGTGCAGGAGGGTGGGTGGGCACACGACCAGCCATGGACTTCTTTGGATGCCCTTCCCTTTTGCCCCGTTTCCAGGTGCTGGAGGGGACCGTTGTGTACGGTCCCACGCGTCGTACAGGGCGGCCACCTGTACGGTCTTGCCCAGTCCCATCTCGTCTCCCAAGATCCCACCTGCACCGGCCACGTGGAGCGACCACAACCAACGCAATCCCACCCTCTGGTGTGGCAGGAGCCGCTCGTACACGTCCTTGGACACCACCATTCCTTCTTCCAGCACCAAAGTGTCCCCCTCCGCCTTCGAAGGCGAACCAAACCCATCCTCCACGAGCGCAAGACCACGCGATTCCATCGCGAAACTGAAGGGTGCGTAGATCGACCACCTTGAAGACGATGGGAAAAACGTGCCCGGTTGGATCCCCACTGGAAACCGGACGAAATCACCCTTTCGAAGGGAAGGGATGACCCTTCTAGACCGGAATGGAACAACTCGGTCTCGTGGGCCATCGCCCTACCACTTGGTCCCCAATCAACACCGGATGCTTCTTTCGATGGAAACGACCTGAATTCCCGTATCCATCGGAATGAATTCTCCGGTTCAAGCGAGATTGCCAGCCCTGCAAATGCTCCGATGTACCAGCTCCGATCAATCCAGTGGAAGATGAACCACCAACACAAGGACGCACGCGACGAATCGCATGAAGATCAGACATTCGAGACTCAAAACGTGAACAGAGAAACAAGAAATCACTTGGTGATGGCTGAGTGGGAAGGGACGGAGAAGGATATACAGTTGTTGGGTGCAAAGGGAATATTGGAGGAAAAAGCACTCGTGGGAAAACAAAGGAGTCCATTGCACTTGGAAGGGAGATGTTCCTTGCTCATAATTTCTACCTGAGTGAGTGCAAAATCTAGTGAGGAACACGAAGATTATAATATCAAGTTGTATGGATTTGTATGCAACCAAGTTGCTTGCCGTTTCTTCCTTGTTCTCATCCCATCCTAGTCTTCCACGGCTCCGATTTGACAAAAGTCAAGATCGGTGTTAGTGGAAGTCTAGGATTGCTCTTCCTCCGTTAACGTCTCCACGGCCACCGATTGGTCCGTCTTCTTAAATTAAGTTCAGAAAGTTAATCATGCAATGCAATAATCTACACTTGTGTTGTTAAGGAGCTCCATCAAGTCATCGATTACAAACATCCCGAGTAGATGCGTGTTAGAGAAGGCTAGACCCAAGTTATTGCAATGCGCATCAATTGTTTCCCTGGTCGGTATTGGAAATCGTCCTCTCTTACTCACGTGGATCGACCTCGATTGGACAAGGCAATAATCTCTCTTCTTATCATTGTGGTGTTGAGAATGGTCGAAGATCATGTTGGGGCGCAAAGGAACTCTCAACCCGAGGGGGCAGACCCTAGACATGTTCCCTAAGGCTGCCCCAAGGAAGCATGTTCCCCTTGCCCGTGACTTAAGTATGGGAGCACTAATCACTTCAAAGGCTCTCACTCGATAAGCATTCACAAGAATTGGCCCCCCGGCCGTCATGCTTCGTTAGGAGGGACTACTTATGCTTCTATCGCTTTGTAATACATCAGAATCAACTTGCTATTTAAGGATGGAGCCGCGCGAGTTTTGCTAACTCCAGAGGTGAAGAGCGTGGTAGTGCCGTGTTTGTCTGCTCTTTTCAGGTTTAGCCTTCGGCTCTAACCCCACAAATACTCACGCAATACACCTTTATCTCCCCATACAAGGACTAATTGGCACCAAAGTGCTAGTAAAGGAATTTTAAAACGAGTTGGACTTGTACTTCAAGGAGAGAACATTTCAAATTCAGCGAGGAGTACATGTAAAAATGTTGAAGCTACGTACTATTAAGTCATGACCTTTTCGGGCCATGTCCTTTCAACGAAGGACTCCAACGAAATAAAGTGGCAGATTGTACGACACTCGTGTCTTGCTTTACCTACCTTCCAAGACCGGCATGTCTAATCTACATGCTTTTACATTGCATAAAGACACATGGACTATGCTAAACACTAAGCATTTAGTTCGACTAACAAGCCAAGTTGGCGGGGCTGCTAGCCTAACGATCGTGCTAGATTACCAGGCCTATACTTTAGTAAATATGAACGTAACATACTATACGTAGAAGTAGAACAAATTGAGGGCTACTACCAAATAGAGAGTTGAAGTGGGAAAGGTTAGAGAGCATCGCACAACCAACCTCTAGTGCAATCAAGCTTGATCAATCCTTGAAATTTGAAGGTGAAGTTATTTATACGGAGCATGAAAGTTGTTGGGGCAATCACCACATACAGGGCAAAATTTTTTTATAGAATTGATAATGGACGGTAGTTGCATTACATTGAACATTTAAAATCCACGGCTACAAAAGACCTTGTAGCTTCAAGCAATGAGCTCCCTCCACGTACGTGACTGAAGCAGAGCACATATATGTTAAGCAGCTCATATTGCATGTCCCTTAACATTTCTTCACACTGACAATACCCTAGCATCGATCATCTGAAACCTGTGTCACTAAGCTTTCCAGCATCACTTGCAAATACTTTGTAAGAGTGCTAGAAGTGGACTTGAGGTGGCCCCTTTCCAACATCCATGTATGTTTGCATGGAAGGTACCGAGTATACACTGACCCTTGGCACCACTGGCGATTGGTTTCTTGGAAATGATATCCCACCTCATCGCTACTGCAAAGTAGAGTGGTTGGGCCATGAAACTCACCTGAGGGTTGGTACCGCGCAGCCAGGGTTTCAACGAACTGGCTCTTCACAAGTACAGAGTAGACAGCTTCATCCCAAGTTGCATTAGGCATACTGTCAGGCTTGAACGCCAAAGCAAGCTTCATCTGCTCTGCTGATGTCCGGCCAGCACCCATTCTCTCTACAAACTCATCCAACTGCATCTTAGCACGGGTAGCATGCCTGATGACACTATAAAGGGCATACCAGTGCGGCTCGTGAAGAAGGTAGGTCATGGGACGCTGAACTACTCCATCCATCAGCACAAGTGCGACCTTCTCACCAGCTCGGCTCAATTGCAATCCCATTTCAAAGGCAACCACACAACCAAAGGAGTGTCCACCCAGAAGATAAGGACCCACATGCTGGACCTGCTGTATGGATTTAATATAGCCCTCTGCCAACCTCTCGACTGATTCCATGGTAAGTGAGCGTGGAGTCAACTGAATACCATAGCATGGAGTGTTGAGCAGTGGTCCTAAGCGAGTAAGGGCCCCCAGGCTTCCCCTCTCATCGTGGACCATCCACAAGGGCGTTGCTGGGTGTAGCTTAAAACACTGGTTATTCAGCGGTATGATCTCTGCAGGCAGTGCACGGTCCCCCAAGGTAGTGCGACGCAGATGTTTTGGTACCCCACGGGGAGGAGACCGCACAGGGCTTTGTTGTGGTGGTCCGTCGAGAATACCTTCCTCTGACCCCCTCTCATCTAAGCCTAGAGGAACTACGTCAGCGTCTATTGGTTCATCGTTTCCACGAGTTTCCGCAACCGAATGGTGATAGCTACGGTGCTTTTTGACCCACTGCCACCTTGAAATACCTGCCTGCAAGGCTTGGGCGACACACTCTGCAGTTGGTTCTACATCTGCGGGTGAAAGTCCAGAGAAATGACGTGTCTCTACCAGTGCACCATTCTCAGCCATAATCCTTGTCTCTGGTTTGCCACTTTTGGACCCACTGACCCAATGGTGACTATGGCCAGACTGTCCTGGTATCACAAAGCCAGGGACATGGCCTGAAGAGCTCGTATTAGGCTCAGACTGACAGTACAATACCGACGTAAAACCTCGGAAAATCCACCGAGGCCGGTAGCTATCCGACAGTCCTGTGCAGAATGTTACTTGCCTTATTGCTGCTGCCACAGTCTCGTCCCAAAACTCCTGATCCACTTTTCCTGGCTTGTACTGTTCAAGAAAGTCTAATTGTTCATCATAGCTATCAAATCGTAGCATGTGTGAGACAAAGGCTTCCACGCTCAGGTGACCAGATACAAGAGGGTAGAGAGCAAACCAAACGGGATCCACGTCTTGAAGTATGGAGCATTGCGCAGCAATGGCTTCATCCCACTGCTGGACAGGGGTCTCTTCTGGACGGTGTTGGTGCAAATACTTCACATAATCCTCTGTGCTACCAAGGGTCTTCATTACCTGCAAGAATTCACCAACTTCCACTTGACCAGCAAGAAGCTTGTACAGGTTGCAGCAAGTTGATCGACATGCTGCAGAGAAAGCAATCTGTACTGGATCATCCATAAGGAGCAGTGCAGCAACATCTGTACCCTCCTCTTGCAGTTGCAATGCCATCTCATACGCAACAAGAGCGCCAAAGCCAGCTCCACCAAGTGCAAAATACTGTAGATTGGGGTAGGACGCCTTGACCAAGTCAATGTATGAAGATGCCAACTCCTCCACTGTCTCAAAAGACTCCACGTCCTTGAAGTCACATATTTGGAGTCCAACACAGGGATGTTCAAGTGCTTTGGCCAGCAGCTTTACTTGAGCAACACCACCTGTGATATCATGCACAATGATCAGAGGTGGCTCGTCAAATATTGGGAGATCATTCAGAGGGATAAGAGTATGATTCTCCTCGTCACACGTCTCTGCATTTATAGGACTCATCCATGGCATCACGGTATCCATGGCTGAAACATGCCCTGCATTGATCCCCATTTTAGACAGGTATGAGCTCATTTCTTGTGTATCATCTGCAGTGGGCAATTCTCCCTCCATTGTCGAGTTCTTGGTCTCCTCTGGACTAGCAGAATCAACCCAACCAAAAGGCTCTAAATAGGCTCTCAAGGCAGAGGTAAGCACGCTCATGTCTGGATCGGGCCTCCTTAACAGTGAAAAGTGGTCTCCAGGGACATCAACTACCTCTATGTTATCAATGACTTCTGACCAGCATGAACCATGTGGGAATACTCCGGTGTCGCTGTCATCCACATAGTCACATGCTCCCCTTTCCTGTGCACGGAAGTACACTACTGGACAGCAGTGCAGCCGTTTTGTATAGACATGGTGTCGAAGGTCAGAGACTTGGTCTCCACGTTTAACAGCACCAGCTACATACAAAATTTGATCCGTCACTTCCTCCACGGTCATATTATTGTCTCGCATGACACGCCAAATCGGTGCGAAGAATGCAAACCTCTCTTCAGTACTCATAGATAGCCACTCATTGCTTTTGGTTGAAAAGCCAACTGCTTCTTCACCCAGAGCATTCAATATCATCTCCATAAGTTCATTTGCATCTTCGACACTCACAAAATCGGAATCAGGAACAGGAGCACGGCACTGTAGGGGGTATGGTGCATCAAAGAGGACCACAAGCCCAACCTCGTGACCCCATTCTTGCAACTGGATTGCGATTTGAACAGCAACCACACCTCCATAGCTGTGCCCACCTACCAGATAAGGTCCTTCGGGTTGCACTCCAATGATGTCCATCGCATTCTGAGTTGCAAGCTCTTCAATTGTAAGGTCATTATCCTTCTCCATAACAAATATGGGTTGATCGCTCCAGTTAAGGAAACTTTTAAAAATGAAGTATGCTGATTGGGCGTTCGCTACCCCAGGAGCTGCGAGAAACAGCGGTCGTACTGGATAAGATCCCCTCAAGGTCTTTAACAGCTTAGAGGGCTTCCCATCTTCTGCTACGAGATCATCAATGTCCCCATACATCACAGAGCCCCTCCGTAAATCATCAAGTGCGGACCTTTCAGCCGCCTCTATCAGCTCTTGGACTTCCCCTTCAACATATTCAGCAATAGCTCCGATTGATTGATAATCATACAACAAGGTCACCGGAAGGTTTACTCCAAGCACGTTGCTTAGAGTTTGTCGCATCTCCATACCTGTCCTTGAGTCGATGCCAGCTTCCATTAATGGCTCATCAGGGTCGATACTCCGACCAAGTACATTCACAACCTCACTAGTTACTTTGTTCCGCAGCCAAATGATTCTATCTTCTTCGGCCAAGCCCGATAGCTCAGCTACCAATGTTGAGCTTAACGTAGCGTCTTCGAGTGCCCAAGAAGTCTCTTCAGCATACGAAGCATCTGTAGTATCGATTTGGTCCACCGGTGGGTTGCAGGACACCATCGACATAGACAGGCCATGGAAGGTACCAAGGGATCCCTTTGAACCCATTGAGAGCATGAGAGACAATCTAAAATCAGAAGTGTCAAGTTCTCTTGCATGCTGGGCTATGGCAAAAACAGATGCCATGCCTCCGTCAGTACTCAACAAGGGTAAAGTTGCAGCTTCCATTGTCCTCAGAATGGACGGGGTCTTCAGGGCCTCGGCATTCAAATGCAACATGCTCTCAATCATGATCAGTTGCTTGGAGTCTGTATCGTCTCTTTGAATAAGGCTACGGCCCATTACTCCTTGACCATTGTCATCAGCAAAGCGTGAGCAGAGCAGGCGATGCACTATCCCAAATTTAAGCACCAAGTCACCCTTCGATCTGTGAGCTCGCATCAGTTGCAGCTTTTCAACATCCATTGATGCACATACATGATGCTCTATAGCTCCTTCAAAAGGAGCAGATTTCAATGGCAGATAAATCTCCCACCTGCCCTCTGGTCTACATGAAAATCTAGTCAGAGTTGTCCAATGTGTTCTAAGATCAATAGGTGCTATGAAAGACGCATTCCTGACAACATGAGTTGATTCCTGCGGAACTTCACAAAGGAGTTCAAATGTCCCAGCTATACACCCAAGAAGTACAGTGGGAGAAACAATAGGATGATTCAACATCTGATGGTCCATCAGTTCACACTGAGACGATCCACCGAAGAAGACATCAACACTGACTCCCCCGGTGTGCTGAGCCATGCGCCCCAACAAGGGGGAGATTCTTGGAGCAATCCAGCACCTTGTCCGTTTCCAAAGACGACTATCAAGGCCATGATTTGAAGAGCTAGAAGCAAAGTCCTTGGAAAGAATGGCGTGTGCATTTGTTCCTTGCGCAGCAAAAGAACTAACACTCATGGCCACTGTGTTGGTAGTCCTAGGCAACATTTCAGCTTCCCTTGGGAATCTGTACCTCAAAGGTGTACCCTTCCTTCCCAGAGATGCCTTAACATGTTCATTCAAGCTTCGGAGATGCAACATGGGACAGAGAGCCATGCGATGCAGGACATTGGCGCAGTGGAGAAGGAGGACAGCTCCAGCAGCAGCTTCTTCATGACCAGAGAATCCTTTGACAGAGCTAAAGAAGAAGCCATTTGATGCGCCTGCGCCAAAAACAGTAGTAGCAGCTCCGATTTCAATAGGATCACCAAGCAGTGTGCCATTACTGTGAAGTTGAAGTCCATCTACAGTCTTTGGCTCCATGGATGCTACCTCCAGTGCCTGGCGAATAACCTCCTGCTGGGCAGGACCTTTTGGAGCAGTCAACGAACTAGATCTGCCATTCTGGTTCACTGCAAGGCCATTGATTTGTGAATATAGAGACAAGGTGTTACTATCTACAGTTTCTTGATCTGTCTCTTTAAACAAGCAAAGAAGCAAAGCACAGCAAGCTTCGCCCCTTGCGTATCCATCTGCAGCCGAATCCATGACTTTACTCCTCCCATCATCGGAAAGCATGCCTGCAAAGAAAAGTGTTGCAGTGGATTGAGGAACAATGCATAAATTTGCTCCACATAACAACGCACCATCACAAGTGGACGAAAGAATATCATCTAATGCCAATTTTGCACCTACCATAGATGATGAGCAGGCTGTGTCAATTGTTGCTGCAGGTCCAGTTAGTCCAAATGCAAAAGATAAGCGACCACATGCCACACTTCCAGAAGATGATGAAAAAGTAAATGGTCCAAACCTAATATTGTGAGATGAAGTCAGCTTTGCATAGTCTGTTGTCGACAAACCAACATATGAGGAAAGCTTCTTCGATACTGCCAAATCCAAAGCTTCCTTACCAGTCTCTAAAAGCATCCTTTGCTGTGGGTCAACAAGAGTTGCTTCACTGTTCGATATTGAGAAAACACTTGCATCGAAGTACTCGATACTCCTCAAAAAATTTCCAAACCTCAAGGGGAGGATCTTATTCTCAACATCCCATCTGGACATTGGGACAGGCCTGCAACGATCACGGTAGTCCTGGAAGCAAACAGGACTGTCTCCCCAGCAAGAAGATGTCCTTAATGCAACACATCGCTTCTCGAGGCCAGCATCCAATGACGAATTCAACGAAACAACATTTTGCTCTGGAGTATCTGGACTAAGGGAAAACAACAAAAAATCAGCCATGGCCTGCACGGATGGGTAGTCAAACACCAACGTACTGGGAAGCTCGGTGCCCATCTTGCGCTCCACCGAGTTGCGGACCTCCACTGCACCCAAAGAGTCCAAACCGGCCGCCATCAGAGGCTCCTCCACACCCACATCCGCACCAAGCACCCCACGCACAGACTCCTGAACCTGAGACACAAGGTAGGCCAACTGCTCCTCCCGGGAAAGGCCAAACATCCAGGACGGGGACGGAGACGAAACCCCCAAACCACCACCCGAAGCGCCAGAGGAAGAAGACAAAACCTGACCAGAACCATCCACCAAAAGGCCACCCTCCTCCGCAAACTCCAAAAACATGCCAGGAATGGAGGAAGAGGAACGCTGCACGTTACGGAGGAAAGCATCCCAAACAAAAGGGACCGCAGCAAACTGACCGCCCCAACCCAAAGAAGAACAAGCGCGGGAACCCGCCTCCAACAACACACCCCGAAGCGCACCAAGGCCATCGTCCGCAGACAAAACCCCCATGCCCGTGCGCTCCACGCGAAGCGCCGTGCTGGAATCCTGGGTGGCCATGCCGCCCCCGGCCCATGCACCCCACTGAACGCTCACCGCCACCCCACCGCGCAAACGCTGGGCGTGGGCCCAAGCGTCCAATGCGGCGTTGGCCGCGCTGTAGTTCGACTGACCCGGGGAACCCAAAAGGGAAGCCACAGAAGAGAACAAAACGGAACTGCCCAAGGGAAAACCAACGCCAAAGGACTCCAACCACTGCATGGAAGACACCTTGGGACCAAACACGCCGCGGACCGTAGAAACCGTCTGGTTCGACACCGTGCAGTCCATCAACACACCGCCGGCGTGCATCAAACCCCAGAGGGGAGTCGAACCAAGCAAACCACCCCAAAGGGAACGCAAACACTCCTCCGAGCTGGAAGCGTCCGCGCGAAGGGACTCCACCGCACCCCCCCAACCCAGAACAGACAGGGAGGTCGAAGAAGAGACGCGACCCGTGCGACCCAGAAGCTGAACGCGAACCTGACCCTGCTCCACCAACCAACACGCGACCAAAGAACCCAAGGCGCCCGTGCCGCCCGTCAAGGACGTGCGACCCCAAGGAACCAACACCGAACTGCAAGGAGAACGAACCACCACCTTGCCCACGTGCTTCGCCTGGGACATCTGACGCAAGGCAGAGCTGGTCGAACCCATGCCATGGACGATGTGGGTCAAGGCATGGACCAAACCAAGGCAGCAAGCGCGAGACAAGCTGCAAAGAGCGTCCCCTACCACGCGAGGGGGAAGAAAGTCAACCGCAACCAAACCGTAGCTCACGTCAACACGCTCCATCGAACAAGCCGCCACGCTCCACACGTCGCGCTTGCCAATCTCCACAAAACGACCGCAAGGGACAAGGCAAGACAGAGAAGCACCCACCAGGCCCGTAGACGTAAGGGAGTTCAAAACCAAACCAACGCCACCCAATTGGCTGAAGGAATCCACAAAACGAGTGTCGCGAGAACTGCAAACGCCAACGGAACCCAAACCACGAAGCAAAGCGCGCTTCGTGGGCTGACCCGCCGTAGAAAACGCACGGGCACCAAACGAGGGGACCAACTGAAGGGCAGCAAGACCCACGCCACCAGAAGCGGCATGGACCAACACGCCGTCCATAGGCAACATGCCACAAGAGCGACGAAGAGACATGTCCACCGTCACAAACACAGTGGGCATGGTGGCCGCCTCCTCAAACGTCATACCCAAGGGCATGGGAGCAAGGCTCTCGCGCCAAGCCACGCTGTGCGTGCCAAGGCAACCCGAAGAGAGACCAAACACGGACTCGCCCACCGAGTGGAAACCGCCGCCAGAGGAACGGACGCAGGAACAGTCCCCACCGGGAGGACCCGGATCCCCAGGATACATGCCCAAAACGTTCAACACGTCACGGAAGTTCAAACCGACAGCCATCACGCGCACGCGCAAAGAACCCAACGGGGAAGCCTCCAGCGGGAGAGGACGAAGGCTGCCCAAAGAACCACGAGGAACCGGGAACAAGCGGAACTCGTCCGGGAAACTGTGGGCGGCACTCGGAAGCAGATGTGTGGAAAAGGACACACTTGCCGTGTGAACACCACCGTACGGCGCAGAGGAGTCCAATGCCAAGGGACCCACAAAATGCCGTGTTGGAAGCACACTCATGGCACACGTTTGTGCCCCTTGAACGCTCAAGGGAGACAGCTCCTGGGTGGCACTGCGCAAGAGGCCCCATACCCCAGAAGACATGTCCGCGCAGCCTCCCATCGGACGCTCCAATCCGTCCCAGGAACCCTCCCCAGTAGAAAGCCACATGCTCTGGAGACTGGCACGGACTAAACCCAGCATACCCATGCTCAGCCGACTGCCTGCCGTCGTGGCAGAGGAGGAGATTTCCAGGCCACGCTGAATCTTGGAGGAAGAAGCACCCAAGTCGCACAAGTCGCCTGCCGCGTTGCTTGCAGTTGCATGGGCATGCCACGTCACGCTGTACAGGCAGTTGGATGATGCCTTGGCCACGGCAGGAGAAGACAAGGTGCGTGCGCCACCCATGGAGCGAGCCTCCAACCCACGCAGCGTGCTGATGGTACCCGACGAGCCAAACAAACAATAGTCCGTTGTGACCGCACGGCCTCCTTGCCGCCCGTCTGCATCCGGGAAGGCCGCAACGTCCACTGGCCCAACATCGCAAGGGGTAACACACACGTAGGCACGCAGGCCGTACGGGACCTTCGTCCCCCCCTCCTCTTCCATGCTGAGAGCTGCCACCGTCTGCAAAGAACAGTCCAGAACTGCGGGGTGCATGTGGAAACCCCACCCTCCATGCTCCCCAACCACTTCAATGCGACCGCTGGCCAACGCAAAATCACACGCCATTCTGCCCAAAACACACCAAAGGGAACGCAAGGCAGGGGTGGGAGGACCAACGCCGCTTGACCCTCCACGCCACAACGAGGAATAGGAACCGGAGAGGTGGGAAGCCCATGAACCGGAACGAGAGCCAGACTGAACCACCGCAAAGCCCAAAGGCAAATCCAAACGAACGCGCACAGGAGGACATTCCAAAGCACCCGAAGGAAGGACCAACGGAGAAGGAATCGAAGCATCCGTGAAAGCAAGGCTGCAAGATGCATCCTCTCGATCCCAAAGCATGGGTCCCACGCAAGAGACCAACTCCAAGTACCCGGCACCAGGGAATATTGCCTTGTCCTGCACGCGGTGGTCCCAAACGAACGAACCGCCTGCCACCCCAAGGCAAACCTCAACGGCATGGAACCGACCAACATCCAAGGGGATGCTGCGTGAAACCAGAACGTGGGAACGCGGACAGACCCAGTGCCTCTCTCGCTGCCACAAACGCAAACGGGAAACCTCGCCCGTGCGGCGGGACGGGAAACCCTCCCCGCTGGCAAGCAAGGCGTGAGCGTTGGTGCCCTGGAAGGCAAACGAACTCACCCCACAAACATGCATGCGCTGCTCCAAATCCCCCCCCGTGGGACCGGCCTGACGACCAAGCAGGGTGGAACCACCCGCACGACCCGCTCCAACCACGCCCACAAGGGCGGAAGACACGTGTGGGTTCACCTGGCGCAAGTGAAGGATGGGAAGGACGTCCTGGTGAGACAAACTGGCCCAGGCCTTGGCCAGACCCATCACACCAGCGGCAGGCTCCGTGTGACCCATGCTGGACTTGCCCGCAGAGAGAAGCAAGGGGGGGCGCTGCACCGAGGATGCAGAAAGAAGCACTGCACTCAGCGCACCCACCTCAATGGGATCGCCCAAAGGAGTGCCTGTTCCATGCATCTGGACCTCGTTCACCTGGAAAGGACCAAGGCCTCCCAAACGCAATGCAGAACGAAGGGCATCCTGTTGGGCGGGGCCATTCGGAGCCGTCAAGGAACTGGAACGCCCGTCCTGGTTCACTGTCGTGCCACGAACAAAGAGAGAACAAAACGCGGGAATCTCGCTGGCCAGGTCCACACCTTCCAAAACAAGGCAACCACAAGCTTCACCCCGAACGTAACCGCTGGCACTGCCATCCAAGGTCTTGCAACGCCCGTCCAAGGAAAGCATTCCCGCACTGTTGAAACTGGCAGTGGTCTCCGGAACCAAGGTCAGGTTGACACCACTGGCGCAGGCAGCCAGGCAGTCGCCCGAGATGATGCTGCGAGCTGCAAAGTGAGCCCCGACCAAAGAAGAGGAACAAGCAGTGTCAATGCTTACCGCTGGCCCGCCCATGCCAAAAGTGTAGGACAGCCGCCCAGAGGCAACGCTCAGGGTTCCACCCGTTGCGTTGTAACCAGAAACAGAGGAAACCATCTTCGATGTGACCTTGGCATAGTCCACAGATGACACACCCACAAAGACACCCGAGTGGCGCCTTGCAACTGAATGTGCCACAAGTGCCTCCAAAACAACTTCCAGAAGAAGTCGCTGCTGAGCGTCCATCAAAACAGCCTCAGCCGGCGAAATTCCAAAACACGAGCCATCAAACACATCCTCGCGCGGCACAAAAGACCCAAACTGTGCTTGTCCTCCCAAAGTTCCGCTCAACGGAACCTCCAAGTCCCACCGGCTCAGGGGCACTCTGGTGATGCGGTCGCCGCTGGAATGAACCAACCGACCCACACGGCCAAGGTGGGTGGACAAAGAAAGGGCGCCCACCGAACGAGACGGGAGCACGCCCACTGTACCGTCCACCGAATCAAACACAGCATCCGTGGGATTCGGCGCCTCCACGGCACCACCAACACTCTCCAGCAAAAAGCCAGCCATGGCCTGCACGGATGGGTAGTCAAACACCAACGTACTGGGAAGCTCGGTGCCCATCTTGCGCTCCACCGAGTTGCGGACCTCCACTGCACCCAAAGAGTCCAAACCGGCCGCCATCAGAGGCTCCTCCACACCCACATCCGCACCAAGCACCCCACGCACAGACTCCTGAACCTGAGACACAAGGTAGGCCAACTGCTCCTCCCGGGAAAGGCCAAACATCCAGGACGGGGACGGAGACGAAACCCCCAAACCACCACCCGAAGCGCCAGAGGAAGAAGACAAAACCTGACCAGAACCATCCACCAAAAGGCCACCCTCCTCCGCAAACTCCAAAAACATGCCAGGAATGGAGGAAGAGGAACGCTGCACGTTACGGAGGAAAGCATCCCAAACAAAAGGGACCGCAGCAAACTGACCGCCCCAACCCAAAGAAGAACAAGCGCGGGAACCCGCCTCCAACAACACACCCCGAAGCGCACCAAGGCCATCGTCCGCAGACAAAACCCCCATGCCCGTGCGCTCCACGCGAAGCGCCGTGCTGGAATCCTGGGTGGCCATGCCGCCCCCGGCCCATGCACCCCACTGAACGCTCACCGCCACCCCACCGCGCAAACGCTGGGCGTGGGCCCAAGCGTCCAATGCGGCGTTGGCCGCGCTGTAGTTCGTCTGACCCGGGGAACCCAAAAGGGAAGCCACAGAAGAGAACAAAACGGAACTGCCCAAGGGAAAACCAACGCCAAAGGACTCCAACCACTGCATGGAAGACACCTTGGGACCAAACACGCCGCGGACCGTAGAAACCGTCTGGTTCGACACCGTGCAGTCCATCAACACACCGCCGGCGTGCATCAAACCCCAGAGGGGAGTCGAACCAAGCAAACCACCCCAAAGGGAACGCAAACACTCCTCCGAGCTGGAAGCGTCCGCGCGAAGGGACTCCACCGCACCCCCCCAACCCAGAACAGACAGGGAGGTCGAAGAAGAGACGCGACCCGTGCGACCCAGAAGCTGAACGCGAACCTGACCCTGCTCCACCAACCAACACGCGACCAAAGAACCCAAGGCGCCCGTGCCGCCCGTCAAGGACGTGCGACCCCAAGGAACCAACACCGAACTGCAAGGAGAACGAACCACCACCTTGCCCACGTGCTTCGCCTGGGACATCTGACGCAAGGCAGAGCTGGTCGAACCCATGCCATGGACGATGTGGGTCAAGGCATGGACCAAACCAAGGCAGCAAGCGCGAGACAAGCTGCAAAGAGCGTCCCCTACCACGCGAGGGGGAAGAAAGTCAACCGCAACCAAACCGTAGCTCACGTCAACACGCTCCATCGAACAAGCCGCCACGCTCCACACGTCGCGCTTGCCAATCTCCACAAAACGACCGCAAGGGACAAGGCAAGACAGAGAAGCACCCACCAGGCCCGTAGACGTAAGGGAGTTCAAAACCAAACCAACGCCACCCAATTGGCTGAAGGAATCCACAAAACGAGTGTCGCGAGAACTGCAAACGCCAACGGAACCCAAACCACGAAGCAAAGCGCGCTTCGTGGGCTGACCCGCCGTAGAAAACGCACGGGCACCAAACGAGGGGACCAACTGAAGGGCAGCAAGACCCACGCCACCAGAAGCGGCATGGACCAACACGCCGTCCATAGGCAACATGCCACAAGAGCGACGAAGAGACATGTCCACCGTCACAAACACAGTGGGCATGGTGGCCGCCTCCTCAAACGTCATACCCAAGGGCATGGGAGCAAGGCTCTCGCGCCAAGCCACGCTGTGCGTGCCAAGGCAACCCGAAGAGAGACCAAACACGGACTCGCCCACCGAGTGGAAACCGCCGCCAGAGGAACGGACGCAGGAACAGTCCCCACCGGGAGGACCCGGATCCCCAGGATACATGCCCAAAACGTTCAACACGTCACGGAAGTTCAAACCGACAGCCATCACGCGCACGCGCAAAGAACCCAACGGGGAAGCCTCCAGCGGGAGAGGACGAAGGCTGCCCAAAGAACCACGAGGAACCGGGAACAAGCGGAACTCGTCCGGGAAACTGTGGGCGGCACTCGGAAGCAGATGTGTGGAAAAGGACACACTTGCCGTGTGAACACCACCGTACGGCGCAGAGGAGTCCAATGCCAAGGGACCCACAAAATGCCGTGTTGGAAGCACACTCATGGCACACGTTTGTGCCCCTTGAACGCTCAAGGGAGACAGCTCCTGGGTGGCACTGCGCAAGAGGCCCCATACCCCAGAAGACATGTCCGCGCAGCCTCCCATCGGACGCTCCAATCCGTCCCAGGAACCCTCCCCAGTAGAAAGCCACATGCTCTGGAGACTGGCACGGACTAAACCCAGCATACCCATGCTCAGCCGACTGCCTGCCGTCGTGGCAGAGGAGGAGATTTCCAGGCCACGCTGAATCTTGGAGGAAGAAGCACCCAAGTCGCACAAGTCGCCTGCCGCGTTGCTTGCAGTTGCATGGGCATGCCACGTCACGCTGTACAGGCAGTTGGATGATGCCTTGGCCACGGCAGGAGAAGACAAGGTGCGTGCGCCACCCATGGAGCGAGCCTCCAACCCACGCAGCGTGCTGATGGTACCCGACGAGCCAAACAAACAATAGTCCGTTGTGACCGCACGGCCTCCTTGCCGCCCGTCTGCATCCGGGAAGGCCGCAACGTCCACTGGCCCAACATCGCAAGGGGTAACACACACGTAGGCACGCAGGCCGTACGGGACCTTCGTCCCCCCCTCCTCTTCCATGCTGAGAGCTGCCACCGTCTGCAAAGAACAGTCCAGAACTGCGGGGTGCATGTGGAAACCCCACCCTCCATGCTCCCCAACCACTTCAATGCGACCGCTGGCCAACGCAAAATCACACGCCATTCTGCCCAAAACACACCAAAGGGAACGCAAGGCAGGGGTGGGAGGACCAACGCCGCTTGACCCTCCACGCCACAACGAGGAATAGGAACCGGAGAGGTGGGAAGCCCATGAACCGGAACGAGAGCCAGACTGAACCACCGCAAAGCCCAAAGGCAAATCCAAACGAACGCGCACAGGAGGACATTCCAAAGCACCCGAAGGAAGGACCAACGGAGAAGGAATCGAAGCATCCGTGAAAGCAAGGCTGCAAGATGCATCCTCTCGATCCCAAAGCATGGGTCCCACGCAAGAGACCAACTCCAAGTACCCGGCACCAGGGAATATTGCCTTGTCCTGCACGCGGTGGTCCCAAACGAACGAACCGCCTGCCACCCCAAGGCAAACCTCAACGGCATGGAACCGACCAACATCCAAGGGGATGCTGCGTGAAACCAGAACGTGGGAACGCGGACAGACCCAGTGCCTCTCTCGCTGCCACAAACGCAAACGGGAAACCTCGCCCGTGCGGCGGGACGGGAAACCCTCCCCGCTGGCAAGCAAGGCGTGAGCGTTGGTGCCCTGGAAGGCAAACGAACTCACCCCACAAACATGCATGCGCTGCTCCAAATCCCCCCCCGTGGGACCGGCCTGACGACCAAGCAGGGTGGAACCACCCGCACGACCCGCTCCAACCACGCCCACAAGGGCAGAAGACACGTGTGGGTTCACCTGGCGCAAGTGAAGGATGGGAAGGACGTCCTGGTGAGACAAACTGGCCCAGGCCTTGGCCAGACCCATCACACCAGCGGCAGGCTCCGTGTGACCCATGCTGGACTTGCCCGCAGAGAGAAGCAAGGGGGGGCGCTGCACCGAGGATGCAGAAAGAAGCACTGCACTCAGCGCACCCACCTCAATGGGATCGCCCAAAGGAGTGCCTGTTCCATGCATCTGGACCTCGTTCACCTGGAAAGGACCAAGGCCTCCCAAACGCAATGCAGAACGAAGGGCATCCTGTTGGGCGGGGCCATTCGGAGCCGTCAAGGAACTGGAACGCCCGTCCTGGTTCACTGTCGTGCCACGAACAAAGAGAGAACAAAACGCGGGAATCTCGCTGGCCAGGTCCACACCTTCCAAAACAAGGCAACCACAAGCTTCACCCCGAACGTAACCGCTGGCACTGCCATCCAAGGTCTTGCAACGCCCGTCCAAGGAAAGCATTCCCGCACTGTTGAAACTGGCAGTGGTCTCCGGAACCAAGGTCAGGTTGACACCACTGGCGCAGGCAGCCAGGCAGTCGCCCGAGATGATGCTGCGAGCTGCAAAGTGAGCCCCGACCAAAGAAGAGGAACAAGCAGTGTCAATGCTTACCGCTGGCCCGCCCATGCCAAAAGTGTAGGACAGCCGCCCAGAGGCAACGCTCAGGGTTCCACCCGTTGCGTTGTAACCAGAAACAGAGGAAACCATCTTCGATGTGACCTTGGCATAGTCCACAGATGACACACCCACAAAGACACCCGAGTGGCGCCTTGCAACTGAATGTGCCACAAGTGCCTCCAAAACAACTTCCAGAAGAAGTCGCTGCTGAGCGTCCATCAAAACAGCCTCAGCCGGCGAAATTCCAAAACACGAGCCATCAAACACATCCTCGCGCGGCACAAAAGACCCAAACTGTGCTTGTCCTCCCAAAGTTCCGCTCAACGGAACCTCCAAGTCCCACCGGCTCAGGGGCACTCTGGTGATGCGGTCGCCGCTGGAATGAACCAACCGACCCACACGGCCAAGGTGGGTGGACAAAGAAAGGGCGCCCACCGAACGAGACGGGAGCACGCCCACTGTACCGTCCACCGAATCAAACACAGCATCCGTGGGATTCGGCGCCTCCACGGCACCACCAACACTCTCCAGCAAAAAGCCAGCCATGGCCTGCACGGATGGGTAGTCAAACACCAACGTACTGGGAAGCTCGGTGCCCATCTTGCGCTCCACCGAGTTGCGGACCTCCACTGCACCCAAAGAGTCCAAACCGGCCGCCATCAGAGGCTCCTCCACACCCACATCCGCACCAAGCACCCCACGCACAGACTCCTGAACCTGAGACACAAGGTAGGCCAACTGCTCCTCCCGGGAAAGGCCAAACATCCAGGACGGGGACGGAGACGAAACCCCCAAACCACCACCCGAAGCGCCAGAGGAAGAAGACAAAACCTGACCAGAACCATCCACCAAAAGGCCACCCTCCTCCGCAAACTCCAAAAACATGCCAGGAATGGAGGAAGAGGAACGCTGCACGTTACGGAGGAAAGCATCCCAAACAAAAGGGACCGCAGCAAACTGACCGCCCCAACCCAAAGAAGAACAAGCGCGGGAACCCGCCTCCAACAACACACCCCGAAGCGCACCAAGGCCATCGTCCGCAGACAAAACCCCCATGCCCGTGCGCTCCACGCGAAGCGCCGTGCTGGAATCCTGGGTGGCCATGCCGCCCCCGGCCCATGCACCCCACTGAACGCTCACCGCCACCCCACCGCGCAAACGCTGGGCGTGGGCCCAAGCGTCCAATGCGGCGTTGGCCGCGCTGTAGTTCGACTGACCCGGGGAACCCAAAAGGGAAGCCACAGAAGAGAACAAAACGGAACTGCCCAAGGGAAAACCAACGCCAAAGGACTCCAACCACTGCATGGAAGACACCTTGGGACCAAACACGCCGCGGACCGTAGAAACCGTCTGGTTCGACACCGTGCAGTCCATCAACACACCGCCGGCGTGCATCAAACCCCAGAGGGGAGTCGAACCAAGCAAACCACCCCAAAGGGAACGCAAACACTCCTCCGAGCTGGAAGCGTCCGCGCGAAGGGACTCCACCGCACCCCCCCAGCCCAGAACAGACAGGGAGGTCGAAGAAGAGGCACGACCCGTGCGACCCAGGAAGCTGAACGCGAACCTGACCCTGCTCCACCAACCAACACGCGACCAAAGAACCCAAGGCGCCCGTGCCGCCCGTCAAGGACGTGCGACCCCAAGGAACCAACACCGAACTGCAAGGAGAACGAACCACGACCTTGCCCACGTGCTTCGCCTGGGACATCTGACGCAAGGCAGAGCTGGTCGAACCCATGCCATGGACGATGTGGGTCAAGGCCTGGACCAAACCAAGGCAGCAAGCGCGAGACAAGCTGCAAAGAGCGTCCCCTACCACGCGAGGGGGAAGAAAGTCAACCGCAACCAAACCGTAGCTCACGTCAACACGCTCCATCGAACAAGCCGCCACGCTCCACACGTCGCGCTTGCCAATCTCCACAAAACGACCGCAAGGGACAAGGCAAGACAGAGAAGCACCCACCAGGCCCGTAGACGTAAGGGAGTTCAAAACCAAACCAACGCCACCCAATTGGCTGAAGGAATCCACAAAACGAGTGTCGCGAGAACTGCAAACGCCAACGGAACCCAAACCACGAAGCAAAGCGCGCTTCGTGGGCTGGACCCGCCGTAGAAAACGCACGGGCACCAAACGAGGGGACCAACTGAAGGGCAGCAAGACCCACGCCACCAGAAGCGGCATGGACCAACACGCCGTCCATAGGCAACATGCCACAAGAGCGACGAAGAGACATGTCCACCGTCACAAACACAGTGGGCATGGTGGCCGCCTCCTCAAACGTCATACCCAAGGGCATGGGAGCAAGGCTCTCGCGCCAAGCCACGCTGTGCGTGCCAAGGCAACCCGAAGAGAGACCAAACACGGACTCGCCCACCGAGTGGAAACCGCCGCCAGAGGAACGGACGCAGGAACAGTCCCCACCGGGAGGACCCGGATCCCCAGGATACATGCCCAAAACGTTCAACACGTCACGGAAGTTCAAACCGACAGCCATCACGCGCACGCGCAAAGAACCCAACGGGGAAGCCTCCAGCGGGAGAGGACGAAGGCTGCCCAAAGAACCACGAGGAACCGGGAACAAGCGGAACTCGTCCGGGAAACTGTGGGCGGCACTCGGAAGCAGATGTGTGGAAAAGGACACACTTGCCGTGTGAACACCACCGTACGGCGCAGAGGAGTCCAATGCCAAGGGACCCACAAAATGCCGTGTTGGAAGCACACTCATGGCACACGTTTGTGCCCCTTGAACGCTCAAGGGAGACAGCTCCTGGGTGGCACTGCGCAAGAGGCCCCATACCCCAGAAGACATGTCCGCGCAGCCTCCCATCGGACGCTCCAATCCGTCCCAGGAACCCTCCCCAGTAGAAAGCCACATGCTCTGGAGACTGGCACGGACTAAACCCAGCATACCCATGCTCAGCCGACTGCCTGCCGTCGTGGCAGAGGAGGAGATTTCCAGGCCACGCTGAATCTTGGAGGAAGAAGCACCCAAGTCGCACAAGTCGCCTGCCGCGTTGCTTGCAGCTCATAAAGACAAGAGGTGTCTGCACAGACCGTGACTTCCCCAGCGGCTGTAGTCCCGCGAGGGGCACCCATGGACTTTGCCCGAAGTCCAGTAACGTGTACGAACGGTTCCTTTCCTCTCCTCCACAATGCAAAGTCTGTCAGAAGCTCCCCAGACGCGCTACCCTCTGGGTTTGGTGTACACGCAACAACAACATCATCTAAAGGAGCTAGTGCAACGTGACAGGCAACTCCGGCAAAGCCTGTCGGGACAAGGGACTGCCGAGATGCCCCGCTTTCCAAGAGAAGCTGTCCAGTCTGCAAAGAACAGTCCAGAACTGCGGGGTGCATGCGGAAACCCCATCCTCCATGCTCCCCAACCACTTCAATGCGACCGCTGGCCAACGCAAAATCACACGCCATTCTGCCCAAAACACACCAAAGGGAACGCAAGGCAGGGGTGGGAGGACCAACGCCGCTTGACCCTCCACGCCACAACGAGGAATAGGAACCGGAAAGGTGGGAAGCCCATGAACCGGAACGAGAGCCAGACTGAACCTCCGCAAAGCCCAAAGGCAAATCCAAACGAACGCGCACAGGAGGACATTCCAAAGCACCCGAAGGAAGGACCAACGGAGAAGGAATCGAAGCATCCGTGAAAGCAAGGCTGCAAGATGCATCCTCTCGATCCCAAAGCATGGGTCCCACGCAAGAGACCAACTCCAAGTACCCGGCACCAGGGAATATTGCCTTGTCCTGCACGCGGTGGTCCCAAACGAACGAACCGCCTGCCACCCCAAGGCAAACCTCAACGGCATGGAACCGACCAACATCCAAGGGGATGCTGCGTGAAACCAGAACGTGGGAACGCGGACAGACCCAGCTGCGATAGTGTTGGAATCCACGTAGATTTTCTAGGGTCATCTGATGGGGAAATGGAACCTTTGTAAGCGAAGCATGAGCATTGGTGCCCATGAATGCAAAAGAACTGACATCCCCATTCAAGCCCTCACCCAACAGGTGTGGCATTCTCTCGCGGGGAATCATGATTCCTGAACCATTTTTGGTTCGAGCTGCTCTGGATAGGGAGAGATGCACGTGGGGGTTCAAAGTCCTCAAGTGCAAAATCGGATTCGAATGAGAACCTTGTAGTGCAAAGCATACTCCAAGGATACCGACCATGCCTGCTGCAGGTTCGGCATGCCCCTGAATCGACTTACGAGCACCAAGTGTAAGAGGAGCAGGACTGTCAACGGGTTCAACAAGCGTTGCAACAAGTGCCCCAATCTCAATCGGATCCCCAAGTGAGGTCCCTGTTCCATGCATCTCTAGAAAGTGCACTTGGTGTGGCAAAACCAACCCATTCTTCAAGGCATTCCGGATGACTTGTTGTTGTGCTGGGCCGTTTGGCGCGGTCAAAGAGCTTGAGCGGCCATCTTGGTTCACAGCGGTGCCTACAATACACGCCAAGGATGAATGCTGCGCTGCCATGCCCGAAGAAACAACCATGGATAGGCAAGCCTCTGAACGTGCGTAACCATCTGCAGAAGCATCCAAAGTCTTGCACCTGCCGCTTGGTGATAGCATCCCTGCGTATGTCACCATCAGTGTGCTTGCAGTGGTACTAAAGACCTGTATCCCTGCAACAAGACTTCCTATACCACCAGAAGGGATCCCCGTCACGGCCACATGAGCCGCCACAAGTGAGGAAGAGCAAGCAGTGTCGATGCTCAGGGCTGCCCCCGTTAGGCCAAACGCATAGGAGATCCTACCTGAGGTGACGCTGAGCGCCGTTGAGGAAGCCACGAATGCATTCTTCATTCTCCCATGCCTTGCACATACCGATGAGTAGTCGCCAGGAGCAACACCAACAAGGCAGGCCAACTCTGTTAGGGTGGGCTGATGACCCACCACAGAGCGAAGCAAATGGAGGCTTTCACAGGAAGATTCAAGCAAATACCTGTGCTGTGGCTCCAGGAGCTCTGCTTCTGATGGAGAAATCCCAAAGCACGAGCCATCAAACATATCTGGATGCCCCAAATAACCCCCAAACAAAGATGGGAGTTCTTTGCCTTGGAGATCTGAAGAGCTCAATGCAAAACGCTCAAATGGAATCACTCCCACTAAGTCTGAATTGCTTCCAATGGATGCACCAAAGGGAAGCTTGCCTGCTACAGCCAAAACACCATGCAGAATTACTCCATCAGCCCCAAATGGTGACCTAGTGCCTACTCCGATCACATCAGAAACCGTGCTAAGAACAGGGGCGCCCAACATGCTCAGCAGTAGTTGGCTGATGGCTACCACGCTAGGATAGTCAAACACCAACGTGCTAGGAAGGTCTACAGAAAACTGGGACTGCAGAAGCGTGCGGACCTCCACTGCACCCAAAGAGTCCAAACCGGCCGCCATCAGAGGCTCCTCCACACCCACATCCGCACCAAGCACCCCACGCACAGACTCCTGAACCTGAGACACAAGGTAGGCCAACTGCTCCTCCCGGGAAAGGCCAAACATCCAGGACGGGGACGGAGACGAAACCCCCAAACCACCACCCGAAGCGCCAGAGGAAGAAGACAAAACCTGACCAGAACCATCCACCAAAAGGCCACCCTCCTCCGCAAACTCCAAAAACATGCCAGGAATGGAGGAAGAGGAACGCTGCACGTTACGGAGGAAAGCATCCCAAACAAAAGGGACCGCAGCAAACTGACCGCCCCAACCCAAAGAAGAACAAGCGCGGGAACCCGCCTCCAACAACACACCCCGAAGCGCACCAAGGCCATCGTCCGCAGACAAAACCCCCATGCCCGTGCGCTCCACGCGAAGCGCCGTGCTGGAATCCTGGGTGGCCATGCCGCCCCCGGCCCATGCACCCCACTGAACGCTCACCGCCACCCCACCGCGCAAACGCTGGGCGTGGGCCCAAGCGTCCAATGCGGCGTTGGCCGCGCTGTAGTTCGTCTGACCCGGGGAACCCAAAAGGGAAGCCACAGAAGAGAACAAAACGGAACTGCCCAAGGGAAAACCAACGCCAAAGGACTCCAACCACTGCATGGAAGACACCTTGGGACCAAACACGCCGCGGACCGTAGAAACCGTCTGGTTCGACACCGTGCAGTCCATCAACACACCGCCGGCGTGCATGATACCCTCCAGAGGATGAGGATGTTGTTTGCACCTTGAAAGAGCGTTGGAGGCCTCTTCACTAGCAGACATATCAGCACGGAGGAACTCGGTGCGGCAGCTAGCTGAGGCCAGAAATCCAGCATGGGTCTTTTGGGAATGCCCCGTGCGTCCTAGAAGTTGAATGGATGTGTGCCCTTGTTCAACAAGCCAGTCTGCAACGATGGTCGCAATGGCGCCTGTTCCCCCAGTCAGGAGGCTGCGTTTCCACTGGATGGTTTGGCTGCTGGACAAAGGGCGAGGTGGCAGCCGCAGAAAGCGGGACTCGTACACAACAGCAGAAGCTTCATCGACCTCTATTCCTTGTGCTTTCACATCCACAATCAATGATCCGCATGGATGGCACGGATGGTGAAGGAGGTACCCTGACAGCAGACCAGGGACCTCGTTACCCCAAGACTTGATAAAGGCGACCAAGCTCCTACTACCACAGAAGTCATGTCCAGACAGCGGCCACGAGCATCCAAAACCCAAGGATGGAAGGTTGGCAACGTTCAAGCTTGACGATGGGGGCAGCTGAGCTAATTGCGCAATGGACAATATGCAATTCGAAAGGGAAAAGGAACCCCCAACGCAATCCATTGCTTTTGCTGGTTTGCCGTCAAAACTGCTGGGGCCAGGCTTGCAATTACTGCTAGGCGCAGAAGCAACCCAAGCAATTTGGTACAAAAACTCTGAAGAGGAGCTTTCCAGTACAGCCGGGAAACGCAGCTCGTGAAAACCAACGACCTGAGCCTCCAACACTGAGTTGCAAAAGCTCAAAAAACGAATCAACGGTACGTTAGAATTCTGAACTTTAGGTGGCCGTGGCATGAACAAGGAACAACTAGCCACACTTGGTGTTACCACGTAGGAATGCAAACACCTCAAAGCTGCGAAAACATCACTCTCCGAGCAGTTGCTAGCAAGGGCCCCATTCCTCAAACAGGCATGAATCATAGCCTTGCTACCAGCCATTCGTACCTCAGGCAGTATTCCAAGTGGTAACTTGCCACATACCTCTACCCGGGGTTCCGCAACCTGGCAGCAACTCAGCTCTGCAAGAGAATTCTCTCCGCCCGCACTACTAAGCAAAACTCTACCAGAGCACAGGCACACAGAAGACATGAGAATAACGCCTTCTACAGTACCAGGTGCACGTAGGGAAAAGTCTTCCACAAATGCAACATCAACAAATGCCATTCTTGAATCCGATTTCTGAGGCATAACACTGCAAGATGACATCATAATGTCCAGGACAGTGCCAGCAGAAAGAATAATCCTTCCATGCACGCGGTGGTCCCACAGAGAGGAAGCCAAGGATTTGTCCAGGCGTACCTCTAGGGTCTGCGTGCTGCCACTGGACAGGGGTGCACGATGCACCAAGGCGTGGGGACGAGGCCAGACCCAGTGACGCTCGCGGTGCCAGGCTCGAACTCCGCCAGCCGGAGACCCGCTGCCAGAGCAAGCGACCGTGCTGCCAAGACCAAGCAGAGCGTGGGCGTTCGTGCCCTGAAAGGCAAAAGCGCTCACCCCGCTGGTCAATGGCTGGGAAGAAGGACCCAGAGGAAGGCTGCTACCCTCACGAGGCATCAGACAAGACGTCCCCAAACCACCCCCGTGCTTCTCCGCCATGGAAAGGGCAGAAGACACGTGAGGATTCACCATGCGCAAGTGGAGGATAGGGAGACACTCGGCCTGGGAAAGACCCAAGAAGGCCTTGGAAACGCCAAGCAAACCGGCCGCGGGCTCCGTGTGCCCAGTCCCCGACTTGCCGGCCGTCAACACCAAGGGACAACGAGGAGACGTACAGGAGGCACCCAAAACCACCGCACTCAAAGCACCCACCTCAATGGGATCGCCCAAGGAAGTACCCGTGCCGTGCATCTGAACCATGTCCAGCTCGTGCGGGGGCACACCGGCCAGGCGAAGGGCACTGCGCACGGCCTCCTGTTGAGAAGGGCCATTGGGGGCCGTCAGAGAGCTGCTGCGACCGTCCTGGTTCACAGAAGTGGCACGCAACACAGCAAACCCACCCGCACCACCCAAGAAGGAAGAACCAGACCAAACCAACAGAGACACGCAAGCCTCGCCACGGACGTAGCCACTCGCTGCTGCATCCACAGTCTTGCAGCGACCGTCCGGGGCCAACATGCCCGCACTCTGGAACATAGACGTGGTGTCCGGGGCTAAGGTCAAGTTCACACCGGCAACAAGGGCGTCCTGGCAAGCACCGAGACGGATGCTAGAAAACGACACGTGGGTGGCAACCAAAGAGGAGGAACAGGCCGTGTCCACGCTCAAAGCAGCGCCCTTCCAGCCGTACGTGTAAGAGAGACGGCCAGATGCAACGCTCAAGGTGCCCCCCGTGGCCGTGTAAGGACCAATCGTGTGCCTGGAAAGAGACACCAGCTTGCCGTAGTCCGTGCCAGAGATGCCCACAAAGGCACCCGTGCTGGACAAAGAGACACGCCCAGGGCAGGAGGTCAAGCTGCAAAGCGCCGACTCCAAAAGCAAGCGCTGCTGGGCGTCCATCAGAGAGGCCTCCGTGGAAGACACACCGTACAAGGCACCGTCAAACAAGTCCGCGCACCTCAGGTTGCCTGCAAAACGAGCGGGGGCCTCTGTAGAAACAGAATCCACGTCCCAACGCTCGTATAACACCACGCCGATCCCATCAAGGGGGCGCGCGTCCACCGCACCCCCAACATCGCCGCCGGGGAAACGACTGCAAATGCTGCCCACAAATACCGAGGATTCCAACGTTGAATCCTGCATCTCACCGGGGACAACGGAAGCGGGGGAGGACAAGCCAACTTCATCCTCGCCAACGCCCAAACATTCCTCCAAGTACACGGAGATGGCAGAAATCGACGGGTAGTCAAACACAAGCGTCCCGGGAAGCTCCAAACCCACTGATCGCTCAATGCCATTGCGAACCTCCACTGCGCCCAAAGAGTCCAAACCCGCCGCCATCAAAGGCTCATCCGCATCCACCTCCGTGCCCATCACCTGGCGCACGGTATCTTGAACCTGGCTTGCAAGCTGCGCGCGGCGATCTGCTGCACTCAGACCGGAAAGCCTACCACCCGCGTGAGACGCACCAGAAACTCCCAGAGAGGAAGACTCCTCGCCCAAGAAGATGCTAGAAGGAAGCTGGTCCGCAAACTCCAAAAACATGCCAGGAATGGAGGAAGAGGAACGCTGCACGTTACGGAGGAAAGCATCCCAAACAAAAGGGACCGCAGCAAACTGACCGCCCCAACCCAAAGAAGAACAAGCGCGGGAACCCGCCTCCAACAACACACCCCGAAGCGCACCAAGGCCATCGTCCGCAGACAAAACCCCCATGCCCGTGCGCTCCACGCGAAGCGCCGTGCTGGAATCCTGGGTGGCCATGCCGCCCCCGGCCCATGCACCCCACTGAACGCTCACCGCCACCCCACCGCGCAAACGCTGGGCGTGGGCCCAAGCGTCCAATGCGGCGTTGGCCGCGCTGTAGTTCGTCTGACCCGGGGAACCCAAAAGGGAAGCCACAGAAGAGAACAAAACGGAACTGCCCAAGGGAAAACCAACGCCAAAGGACTCCAACCACTGCATGGAAGACACCTTGGGACCAAACACGCCGCGGACCGTAGAAACCGTCTGGTTCGACACCGTGCAGTCCATCAACACACCGCCGGCGTGCATCAAACCCCAGAGGGGAGTCGAACCAAGCAAACCACCCCAAAGGGAACGCAAACACTCCTCCGAGCTGGAAGCGTCCGCGCGAAGGGACTCCACCGCACCCCCCCAGCCCAGAACAGACAGGGAGGTCGAAGAAGAGACGCGACCCGTGCGACCCAGAAGCTGAACGCGAACCTGACCCTGCTCCACCAACCAACACGCGACCAAAGAACCCAAGGCGCCCGTGCCGCCCGTCAAGGACGTGCGACCCCAAGGAACCAACACCGAACTGCAAGGAGAACGAACCACCACCTTGCCCACGTGCTTCGCCTGGGACATCTGACGCAAGGCAGAGCTGGTCGAACCCATGCCATGGACGATGTGGGTCAAGGCCTGGACCAAACCAAGGCAGCAAGCGCGAGACAAGCTGCAAAGAGCGTCCCCTACCACGCGAGGGGGAAGAAAGTCAACCGCAACCAAACCGTAGCTCACGTCAACACGCTCCATCGAACAAGCCGCCACGCTCCACACGTCGCGCTTGCCAATCTCCACAAAACGACCGCAAGGGACAAGGCAAGACAGAGAAGCACCCACCAGGCCCGTAGACGTAAGGGAGTTCAAAACCAAACCAACGCCACCCAATTGGCTGAAGGAATCCACAAAACGAGTGTCGCGAGAACTGCAAACGCCAACGGAACCCAAACCACGAAGCAAAGCGCGCTTCGTGGGCTGACCCGCCGTAGAAAACGCACGGGCACCAAACGAGGGGACCAACTGAAGGGCAGCAAGACCCACGCCACCAGAAGCGGCATGGACCAACACGCCGTCCAAAGGCAACATGCCACAAGAGCGACGAAGAGACATGTCCACCGTCACAAACACAGTGGGCATGGTGGCCGCCTCCTCAAACGTCATACCCAAGGGCATGGGAGCAAGGCTCTCGCGCCAAGCCACGCTGTGCGTGCCAAGGCAACCCGAAGAGAGACCAAACACGGACTCGCCCACCGAGTGGAAACCGCCGCCAGAGGAACGGACGCAGGAACAGTCCCCACCGGGAGGACCCGGATCCCCAGGATACATGCCCAAAACGTTCAACACGTCACGGAAGTTCAAACCGACAGCCATCACGCGCACGCGCAAAGAACCCAACGGGGAAGCCTCCAGCGGGAGAGGACGAAGGCTGCCCAAAGAACCACGAGGAACCGGGAACAAGCGGAACTCGTCCGGGAAACTGTGGGCCGTGCTAGGCAAAAGACCAGCCTCGTACAGAGAGCCAGAACGTGCCAGGGTACCGTACAGGCTGGAACCACGTGCAAGACTGGTCGACGGACCAGCAAAGCTGGAAAGGCAGTCTAAACCCAAGCCATCCACAGACAGGGACATCTCCTGGCTCGCACCACGCGACATGCCCCAAATGGAGGATCCCAACACACCGGCAGAGAAACAGGTGGGAGCCCCACAGATGCCTGAAGAATCCAAGGCGCCCATGCCCGAAAACGTAGTCAGTCCAACATGACCCGGATGCATACGCAGCAAACCCAACAATCCCAAAGAAGATGAAGAAGCAGACGCGGACAATGATGCCCCCATACGTGGGGGGAAGTCCGGGCAAATACTGGGAGAGGCTGAAGCCTGAGAAGATACCCGCCAAGAAAGTTCGTACAGAATATCCTTGGATGCATGGGGCACCTGGGTCGCCTCGCCAGGGGATGCAGACCGGCTCATGGACTTTGCCTCCAAACCACAAAGTGTGCCCAAAGGAAGACCGCTAGGATCACTCAAGACAAAATCAGTCCAGACACTGCCCGAGGCGCGTGGACCCAAATGCTTCTCCAACTCTGCACAGCGGGCCAGCGCCCAACCCTTGCTGACCCTAGAATGCACCAAATACCCGTCCAACCCTGCAGGAACACGGGTCTCCAGCGAAGGAGACGCGGAACGTGCAACACTGCCAACGGCTGCACTCTGCAAGGTACAATCAAGCACAGCAGGGTGCACCAGACACCCTGCTTCCGTATGGTCCCCCACAACCAAGATGCGGCCCTCGCAAACTGAGGGGCGTCTCCCCCAACCACTGGCCAAGCACCAGCCGGAGGAAAGCAAACCACCGGACGCTGGCACCATTGCCGGCGCTTGGGATACCGCACAAAAAGAACCCTGCATGTGGGGAATGGAGGAAGCAGACCGCCCTGCTGAGTGAATGCGACAAACACCCGACGGCGATTCAATGGACACCAAAGCAGACGCCCTGCTGCCCAACTCGTCCCTTGACCAAGAAGGCAGTACCAAAGGAGCAGGAATGCTGCCGCCTACAAACGCAAACTGGCTCTGCCCAAGACCCGACAGCAGGAGCAAGGCTCCGGAAGAAACAAGTTCCAAGTACCCTGCACCGGGAAAGATGGCCTGGCCTTGCACGCGGTGGTCCCACAGAGAGGAAGCCAAGGATTTGTCCAGGCGTACCTCTAGGGTCTGCGTGCTGCCACTGGACAGGGGTGCACGATGCACCAAGGCGTGGGGACGAGGCCAGACCCAGTGACGCTCGCGGTGCCAGGCTCGAACCCCGCCAGCCGGAGACCCGCTGCCAGAGCAAGCGACCGTGCTGCCAAGACCAAGCAGAGCGTGGGCGTTCGTGCCCTGAAAGGCAAAAGCGCTCACCCCGCTGGCCAATGGCTGGGAAGAAGGACCCAGAGGAAGGCTGCTGCCCTCGCGAGGCATCAGACAAGACGTCCCCAAACCACCCCCGTGCTTCTCCGCCATGGAAAGGGCAGAAGACACGTGAGGATTCACCGTGCGCAAGTGGAGGATAGGGAGACACTCGGCCTGGGAAAGACCCAAGAAGGCCTTGGAAACGCCAAGCAAACCGGCCGCGGGCTCCGTGTGCCCAGTCCCCGACTTGCCGGCCGTCAACACCAAGGGACAACGAGGAGACGTACAGGAGGCACCCAAAACCACCGCACTCAAAGCACCCACCTCAATGGGATCGCCCAAGGAAGTACCCGTGCCGTGCATCTGAACCATGTCCAGCTCGTGCGGGGGCACACCGGCCAGGCGAAGGGCACTGCGCACGGCCTCCTGTTGAGAAGGGCCATTGGGGGCCGTCAGAGAGCTGCTGCGACCGTCCTGGTTCACAGAAGTGGCACGCAACACAGCAAACCCACCCGCACCACCCAAGGAGGAAGAACCAGACCAAACCAACAGAGACACGCAAGCCTCGCCACGGACGTAGCCACTCGCTGCTGCATCCACAGTCTTGCAGCGACCGTCCGGGGCCAACATGCCCGCACTCTGGAACATGGACGTGGTGTCCGGGGCTAAGGTCAAGTTCACACCGGCAACAAGGGCGTCCTGGCAAGCACCGAGACGGATGCTAGAAAACGACACGTGGGTGGCAACCAAAGAGGAGGAACAGGCCGTGTCCACGCTCAAAGCAGCGCCCTTCCAGCCGTACGTGTAAGAGAGACGGCCAGATGCAACGCTCAAGGTGCCCCCCGTGGCCGTGTAAGGACCAATCGTGTGCCTGGAAAGAGACACCAGCTTGCCGTAGTCCGTGCCAGAGATGCCCACAAAGGCACCCGTGCTGGACAAAGAGACACGCCCAGGGCAGGAGGTCAAGCTGCAAAGCGCCGACTCCAAAAGCAAGCGCTGCTGGGCGTCCATCAGAGAGGCCTCCGTGGAAGACACACCGTACAAGGCACCGTCAAACAAGTCCGCGCACCTCAGGTTGCCTGCAAAACGAGCGGGGGCCTCTGTAGAAACAGAATCCACGTCCCAACGCTCGTATAACACCACGCCGATCCCATCAAGGGGGCGCGCGTCCACCGCACCCCCAACATCGCCGCCGGGGAAACGACTGCAAATGCTGCCCACAAATACCGAGGATTCCAACGTTGAATCCTGCATCTCACCGGGGACAACGGAAGCGGGGGAGGACAAGCCAACTTCATCCTCGCCAACGCCCAAACATTCCTCCAAGTACACGGAGATGGCAGAAATCGACGGGTAGTCAAACACAAGCGTCCCGGGAAGCTCCAAACCCACTGATCGCTCAATGCCATTGCGAACCTCCACTGCGCCCAAAGAGTCCAAACCCGCCGCCATCAAAGGCTCATCCGCATCCACCTCCGTGCCCATCACCTGGCGCACGGTATCTTGAACCTGGCTTGCAAGCTGCGCGCGGCGATCTGCTGCACTCAGACCGGAAAGCCTACCACCCGCGTGAGACGCACCAGAAACTCCCAGAGAGGAAGACTCCTCGCCCAAGAAGATGCTAGAAGGAAGCTGGTCCGCAAACTCCAAAAACATGCCCGGAATGGAGGAAGAGGAACGCTGCACGTTACGGAAGAAAGCATCCCAAACAAAAGGGACCGCAGCAAACTGACCGCCCCAACCCAAAGAAGAACAAGCGCGGGAACCCGCCTCCAACAACACACCCCGAAGCGCACCAAGGCCATCGTCCGCAGACAAAACCCCCATGCCCGTGCGCTCCACGCGAAGCGCCGTGCTGGAATCCTGGGTGGCCATGCCGCCCCCGGCCCATGCACCCCACTGAACGCTCACCGCCACCCCACCGCGCAAACGCTGGGCGTGGGCCCAAGCGTCCAATGCGGCGTTGGCCGCGCTGTAGTTCGTCTGACCCGGGGAACCCAAAAGGGAAGCCACAGAAGAGAACAAAACGGAACTGCCCAAGGGAAAACCAACGCCAAAGGACTCCAACCACTGCATGGAAGACACCTTGGGACCAAACACGCCGCGGACCGTAGAAACCGTCTGGTTCGACACCGTGCAGTCCATCAACACACCGCCGGCGTGCATCAAACCCCAGAGGGGAGTCGAACCAAGCAAACCACCCCAAAGGGAACGCAAACACTCCTCCGAGCTGGAAGCGTCCGCGCGAAGGGACTCCACCGCACCCCCCCAGCCCAGAACAGACAGGGAGGTCGAAGAAGAGACGCGACCCGTGCGACCCAGAAGCTGAACGCGAACCTGACCCTGCTCCACCAACCAACACGCGACCAAAGAACCCAAGGCGCCCGTGCCGCCCGTCAAGGACGTGCGACCCCAAGGAACCAACACCGAACTGCAAGGAGAACGAACCACCACCTTGCCCACGTGCTTCGCCTGGGACATCTGACGCAAGGCAGAGCTGGTCGAACCCATGCCATGGACGATGTGGGTCAAGGCCTGGACCAAACCAAGGCAGCAAGCGCGAGACAAGCTGCAAAGAGCGTCCCCTACCACGCGAGGGGGAAGAAAGTCAACCGCAACCAAACCGTAGCTCACGTCAACACGCTCCATCGAACAAGCCGCCACGCTCCACACGTCGCGCTTGCCAATCTCCACAAAACGACCGCAAGGGACAAGGCAAGACAGAGAAGCACCCACCAGGCCCGTAGACGTAAGGGAGTTCAAAACCAAACCAACGCCACCCAATTGGCTGAAGGAATCCACAAAACGAGTGTCGCGAGAACTGCAAACGCCAACGGAACCCAAACCACGAAGCAAAGCGCGCTTCGTGGGCTGACCCGCCGTAGAAAACGCACGGGCACCAAACGAGGGGACCAACTGAAGGGCAGCAAGACCCACGCCACCAGAAGCGGCATGGACCAACACGCCGTCCAAAGGCAACATGCCACAAGAGCGACGAAGAGACATGTCCACCGTCACAAACACAGTGGGCATGGTGGCCGCCTCCTCAAACGTCATACCCAAGGGCATGGGAGCAAGGCTCTCGCGCCAAGCCACGCTGTGCGTGCCAAGGCAACCCGAAGAGAGACCAAACACGGACTCGCCCACCGAGTGGAAACCGCCGCCAGAGGAACGGACGCAGGAACAGTCCCCACCGGGAGGACCCGGATCCCCAGGATACATGCCCAAAACGTTCAACACGTCACGGAAGTTCAAACCGACAGCCATCACGCGCACGCGCAAAGAACCCAACGGGGAAGCCTCCAGCGGGAGAGGACGAAGGCTGCCCAAAGAACCACGAGGAACCGGGAACAAGCGGAACTCGTCCGGGAAACTGTGGGCCGTGCTAGGCAAAAGACCAGCCTCGTACAGAGAGCCAGAACGTGCCAGGGTACCGTACAGGCTGGAACCACGTGCAAGACTGGTCGACGGACCAGCAAAGCTGGAAAGGCAGTCTAAACCCAAGCCATCCACAGACAGGGACATCTCCTGGCTCGCACCACGCGACATGCCCCAAATGGAGGATCCCAACACACCGGCAGAGAAACAGGTGGGAGCCCCACAGATGCCTGAAGAATCCAAGGCGCCCATGCCCGAAAACGTAGTCAGTCCAACATGACCCGGATGCATACGCAGCAAACCCAACAATCCCAAAGAAGATGAAGAAGCAGACGCGGACAATGATGCCCCCATACGTGGGGGGAAGTCCGGGCAAATACTGGGAGAGGCTGAAGCCTGAGAAGATACCCGCCAAGAAAGTTCGTACAGAATATCCTTGGATGCATGGGGCACCTGGGTCGCCTCGCCAGGGGATGCAGACCGGCTCATGGACTTTGCCTCCAAACCACAAAGTGTGCCCAAAGGAAGACCGCTAGGATCACTCAAGACAAAATCAGTCCAGACACTGCCCGAGGCGCGTGGACCCAAATGCTTCTCCAACTCTGCACAGCGGGCCAGCGCCCAACCCTTGCTGACCCTAGAATGCACCAAATACCCGTCCAACCCTGCAGGAACACGGGTCTCCAGCGAAGGAGAAGCGGAACGTGCAACACTGCCAACGGCTGCACTCTGCAAGGTACAATCAAGCACAGCAGGGTGCACCAGACACCCTGCTTCCGTATGGTCCCCCACAACCAAGATGCGGCCCTCGCAAACTGAGGGGCGTCTCCCCCAACCACTGGCTAAGCACCAGCCGGAGGAAAGCAAACCACCGGACGCTGGCACCATTGCCGGCGCTTGGGATACCGCACAAAAAGAACCCTGCATGTGGGGAATGGAGGAAGCAGACCGCCCTGCTGAGTGAATGCGACAAACACCCGACGGCGATTCAATGGACACCAAAGCAGACGCCCTGCTGCCCAACTCGTCCCTTGACCAAGAAGGCAGTACCAAAGGAGCAGGAATGCTGCCGCCTACAAACGCAAACTGGCTCTGCCCAAGACCCGACAGCAGGAGCAAGGCTCCGGAAGAAACAAGTTCCAAGTACCCTGCACCGGGAAAGATGGCCTGGCCTTGCACGCGGTGGTCCCACAGAGAGGAAGCCAAGGATTTGTCCAGGCGTACCTCTAGGGTCTGCGTGCTGCCACTGGACAGGGGTGCACGATGCACCAAGGCGTGGGGACGAGGCCAGACCCAGTGACGCTCGCGGTGCCAGGCTCGAACCCCGCCAGCCGGAGACCCGCTGCCAGAGCAAGCGACCGTGCTGCCAAGACCAAGCAGAGCGTGGGCGTTCGTGCCCTGAAAGGCAAAAGCGCTCACCCCGCTGGCCAATGGCTGGGAAGAAGGACCCAGAGGAAGGCTGCTGCCCTCGCGAGGCATCAGACAAGACGTCCCCAAACCACCCCCGTGCTTCTCCGCCATGGAAAGGGCAGAAGACACGTGAGGATTCACCGTGCGCAAGTGGAGGATAGGGAGACACTCGGCCTGGGAAAGACCCAAGAAGGCCTTGGAAACGCCAAGCAAACCGGCCGCGGGCTCCGTGTGCCCAGTCCCCGACTTGCCGGCCGTCAACACCAAGGGACAACGAGGAGACGTACAGGAGGCACCCAAAACCACCGCACTCAAAGCACCCACCTCAATGGGATCGCCCAAGGAAGTACCCGTGCCGTGCATCTGAACCATGTCCAGCTCGTGCGGGGGCACACCGGCCAGGCGAAGGGCACTGCGCACGGCCTCCTGTTGAGAAGGGCCATTGGGGGCCGTCAGAGAGCTGCTGCGACCGTCCTGGTTCACAGAAGTGGCACGCAACACAGCAAACCCACCCGCACCACCCAAGGAGGAAGAACCAGACCAAACCAACAGAGACACGCAAGCCTCGCCACGGACGTAGCCACTCGCTGCTGCATCCACAGTCTTGCAGCGACCGTCCGGGGCCAACATGCCCGCACTCTGGAACATGGACGTGGTGTCCGGGGCTAAGGTCAAGTTCACACCGGCAACAAGGGCGTCCTGGCAAGCACCGAGACGGATGCTAGAAAACGACACGTGGGTGGCAACCAAAGAGGAGGAACAGGCCGTGTCCACGCTCAAAGCAGCGCCCTTCCAGCCGTACGTGTAAGAGAGACGGCCAGATGCAACGCTCAAGGTGCCCCCCGTGGCCGTGTAAGGACCAATCGTGTGCCTGGAAAGAGACACCAGCTTGCCGTAGTCCGTGCCAGAGATGCCCACAAAGGCACCCGTGCTGGACAAAGAGACACGCCCAGGGCAGGAGGTCAAGCTGCAAAGCGCCGACTCCAAAAGCAAGCGCTGCTGGGCGTCCATCAGAGAGGCCTCCGTGGAAGACACACCGTACAAGGCACCGTCAAACAAGTCCGCGCACCTCAGGTTGCCTGCAAAACGAGCGGGGGCCTCTGTAGAAACAGAATCCACGTCCCAACGCTCGTATAACACCACGCCGATCCCATCAAGGGGGCGCGCGTCCACCGCACCCCCAACATCGCCGCCGGGGAAACGACTGCAAATGCTGCCCACAAATACCGAGGATTCCAACGTTGAATCCTGCATCTCACCGGGGACAACGGAAGCGGGGGAGGACAAGCCAACTTCATCCTCGCCAACGCCCAAACATTCCTCCAAGTACACGGAGATGGCAGAAATCGACGGGTAGTCAAACACAAGCGTCCCGGGAAGCTCCAAACCCACTGATCGCTCAATGCCATTGCGAACCTCCACTGCGCCCAAAGAGTCCAAACCCGCCGCCATCAAAGGCTCATCCGCATCCACCTCCGTGCCCATCACCTGGCGCACGGTATCTTGAACCTGGCTTGCAAGCTGCGCGCGGCGATCTGCTGCACTCAGACCGGAAAGCCTACCACCCGCGTGAGACGCACCAGAAACTCCCAGAGAGGAAGACTCCTCGCCCAAGAAGATGCTAGAAGGAAGCTGGTCCGCAAACTCCAAAAACATGCCCGGAATGGAGGAAGAGGAACGCTGCACGTTACGGAAGAAAGCATCCCAAACAAAAGGGACCGCAGCAAACTGACCGCCCCAACCCAAAGAAGAACAAGCGCGGGAACCCGCCTCCAACAACACACCCCGAAGCGCACCAAGGCCATCGTCCGCAGACAAAACCCCCATGCCCGTGCGCTCCACGCGAAGCGCCGTGCTGGAATCCTGGGTGGCCATGCCGCCCCCGGCCCATGCACCCCACTGAACGCTCACCGCCACCCCACCGCGCAAACGCTGGGCGTGGGCCCAAGCGTCCAATGCGGCGTTGGCCGCGCTGTAGTTCGTCTGACCCGGGGAACCCAAAAGGGAAGCCACAGAAGAGAACAAAACGGAACTGCCCAAGGGAAAACCAACGCCAAAGGACTCCAACCACTGCATGGAAGACACCTTGGGACCAAACACGCCGCGGACCGTAGAAACCGTCTGGTTCGACACCGTGCAGTCCATCAACACACCGCCGGCGTGCATCAAACCCCAGAGGGGAGTCGAACCAAGCAAACCACCCCAAAGGGAACGCAAACACTCCTCCGAGCTGGAAGCGTCCGCGCGAAGGGACTCCACCGCACCCCCCCAGCCCAGAACAGACAGGGAGGTCGAAGAAGAGACGCGACCCGTGCGACCCAGAAGCTGAACGCGAACCTGACCCTGCTCCACCAACCAACACGCGACCAAAGAACCCAAGGCGCCCGTGCCGCCCGTCAAGGACGTGCGACCCCAAGGAACCAACACCGAACTGCAAGGAGAACGAACCACCACCTTGCCCACGTGCTTCGCCTGGGACATCTGACGCAAGGCAGAGCTGGTCGAACCCATGCCATGGACGATGTGGGTCAAGGCCTGGACCAAACCAAGGCAGCAAGCGCGAGACAAGCTGCAAAGAGCGTCCCCTACCACGCGAGGGGGAAGAAAGTCAACCGCAACCAAACCGTAGCTCACGTCAACACGCTCCATCGAACAAGCCGCCACGCTCCACACGTCGCGCTTGCCAATCTCCACAAAACGACCGCAAGGGACAAGGCAAGACAGAGAAGCACCCACCAGGCCCGTAGACGTAAGGGAGTTCAAAACCAAACCAACGCCACCCAATTGGCTGAAGGAATCCACAAAACGAGTGTCGCGAGAACTGCAAACGCCAACGGAACCCAAACCACGAAGCAAAGCGCGCTTCGTGGGCTGACCCGCCGTAGAAAACGCACGGGCACCAAACGAGGGGACCAACTGAAGGGCAGCAAGACCCACGCCACCAGAAGCGGCATGGACCAACACGCCGTCCAAAGGCAACATGCCACAAGAGCGACGAAGAGACATGTCCACCGTCACAAACACAGTGGGCATGGTGGCCGCCTCCTCAAACGTCATACCCAAGGGCATGGGAGCAAGGCTCTCGCGCCAAGCCACGCTGTGCGTGCCAAGGCAACCCGAAGAGAGACCAAACACGGACTCGCCCACCGAGTGGAAACCGCCGCCAGAGGAACGGACGCAGGAACAGTCCCCACCGGGAGGACCCGGATCCCCAGGATACATGCCCAAAACGTTCAACACGTCACGGAAGTTCAAACCGACAGCCATCACGCGCACGCGCAAAGAACCCAACGGGGAAGCCTCCAGCGGGAGAGGACGAAGGCTGCCCAAAGAACCACGAGGAACCGGGAACAAGCGGAACTCGTCCGGGAAACTGTGGGCCGTGCTAGGCAAAAGACCAGCCTCGTACAGAGAGCCAGAACGTGCCAGGGTACCGTACAGGCTGGAACCACGTGCAAGACTGGTCGACGGACCAGCAAAGCTGGAAAGGCAGTCTAAACCCAAGCCATCCACAGACAGGGACATCTCCTGGCTCGCACCACGCGACATGCCCCAAATGGAGGATCCCAACACACCGGCAGAGAAACAGGTGGGAGCCCCACAGATGCCTGAAGAATCCAAGGCGCCCATGCCCGAAAACGTAGTCAGTCCAACATGACCCGGATGCATACGCAGCAAACCCAACAATCCCAAAGAAGATGAAGAAGCAGACGCGGACAATGATGCCCCCATACGTGGGGGGAAGTCCGGGCAAATACTGGGAGAGGCTGAAGCCTGAGAAGATACCCGCCAAGAAAGTTCGTACAGAATATCCTTGGATGCATGGGGCACCTGGGTCGCCTCGCCAGGGGATGCAGACCGGCTCATGGACTTTGCCTCCAAACCACAAAGTGTGCCCAAAGGAAGACCGCTAGGATCACTCAAGACAAAATCAGTCCAGACACTGCCCGAGGCGCGTGGACCCAAATGCTTCTCCAACTCTGCACAGCGGGCCAGCGCCCAACCCTTGCTGACCCTAGAATGCACCAAATACCCGTCCAACCCTGCAGGAACACGGGTCTCCAGCGAAGGAGAAGCGGAACGTGCAACACTGCCAACGGCTGCACTCTGCAAGGTACAATCAAGCACAGCAGGGTGCACCAGACACCCTGCTTCCGTATGGTCCCCCACAACCAAGATGCGGCCCTCGCAAACTGAGGGGCGTCTCCCCCAACCACTGGCTAAGCACCAGCCGGAGGAAAGCAAACCACCGGACGCTGGCACCATTGCCGGCGCTTGGGATACCGCACAAAAAGAACCCTGCATGTGGGGAATGGAGGAAGCAGACCGCCCTGCTGAGTGAATGCGACAAACACCCGACGGCGATTCAATGGACACCAAAGCAGACGCCCTGCTGCCCAACTCGTCCCTTGACCAAGAAGGCAGTACCAAAGGAGCAGGAATGCTGCCGCCTACAAACGCAAACTGGCTCTGCCCAAGACCCGACAGCAGGAGCAAGGCTCCGGAAGAAACAAGTTCCAAGTACCCTGCACCGGGAAAGATGGCCTGGCCTTGCACGCGGTGGTCCCACAGAGAGGAAGCCAAGGATTTGTCCAGGCGTACCTCTAGGGTCTGCGTGCTGCCACTGGACAGGGGTGCACGATGCACCAAGGCGTGGGGACGAGGCCAGACCCAGTGACGCTCGCGGTGCCAGGCTCGAACCCCGCCAGCCGGAGACCCGCTGCCAGAGCAAGCGACCGTGCTGCCAAGACCAAGCAGAGCGTGGGCGTTCGTGCCCTGAAAGGCAAAAGCGCTCACCCCGCTGGCCAATGGCTGGGAAGAAGGACCCAGAGGAAGGCTGCTGCCCTCGCGAGGCATCAGACAAGACGTCCCCAAACCACCCCCGTGCTTCTCCGCCATGGAAAGGGCAGAAGACACGTGAGGATTCACCGTGCGCAAGTGGAGGATAGGGAGACACTCGGCCTGGGAAAGACCCAAGAAGGCCTTGGAAACGCCAAGCAAACCGGCCGCGGGCTCCGTGTGCCCAGTCCCCGACTTGCCGGCCGTCAACACCAAGGGACAACGAGGAGACGTACAGGAGGCACCCAAAACCACCGCACTCAAAGCACCCACCTCAATGGGATCGCCCAAGGAAGTACCCGTGCCGTGCATCTGAACCATGTCCAGCTCGTGCGGGGGCACACCGGCCAGGCGAAGGGCACTGCGCACGGCCTCCTGTTGAGAAGGGCCATTGGGGGCCGTCAGAGAGCTGCTGCGACCGTCCTGGTTCACAGAAGTGGCACGCAACACAGCAAACCCACCCGCACCACCCAAGGAGGAAGAACCAGACCAAACCAACAGAGACACGCAAGCCTCGCCACGGACGTAGCCACTCGCTGCTGCATCCACAGTCTTGCAGCGACCGTCCGGGGCCAACATGCCCGCACTCTGGAACATGGACGTGGTGTCCGGGGCTAAGGTCAAGTTCACACCGGCAACAAGGGCGTCCTGGCAAGCACCGAGACGGATGCTAGAAAACGACACGTGGGTGGCAACCAAAGAGGAGGAACAGGCCGTGTCCACGCTCAAAGCAGCGCCCTTCCAGCCGTACGTGTAAGAGAGACGGCCAGATGCAACGCTCAAGGTGCCCCCCGTGGCCGTGTAAGGACCAATCGTGTGCCTGGAAAGAGACACCAGCTTGCCGTAGTCCGTGCCAGAGATGCCCACAAAGGCACCCGTGCTGGACAAAGAGACACGCCCAGGGCAGGAGGTCAAGCTGCAAAGCGCCGACTCCAAAAGCAAGCGCTGCTGGGCGTCCATCAGAGAGGCCTCCGTGGAAGACACACCGTACAAGGCACCGTCAAACAAGTCCGCGCACCTCAGGTTGCCTGCAAAACGAGCGGGGGCCTCTGTAGAAACAGAATCCACGTCCCAACGCTCGTATAACACCACGCCGATCCCATCAAGGGGGCGCGCGTCCACCGCACCCCCAACATCGCCGCCGGGGAAACGACTGCAAATGCTGCCCACAAATACCGAGGATTCCAACGTTGAATCCTGCATCTCACCGGGGACAACGGAAGCGGGGGAGGACAAGCCAACTTCATCCTCGCCAACGCCCAAACATTCCTCCAAGTACACGGAGATGGCAGAAATCGACGGGTAGTCAAACACAAGCGTCCCGGGAAGCTCCAAACCCACTGATCGCTCAATGCCATTGCGAACCTCCACTGCGCCCAAAGAGTCCAAACCCGCCGCCATCAAAGGCTCATCCGCATCCACCTCCGTGCCCATCACCTGGCGCACGGTATCTTGAACCTGGCTTGCAAGCTGCGCGCGGCGATCTGCTGCACTCAGACCGGAAAGCCTACCACCCGCGTGAGACGCACCAGAAACTCCCAGAGAGGAAGACTCCTCGCCCAAGAAGATGCTAGAAGGAAGCTGGTCCGCAAACTCCAAAAACAGAGGGCTAACCGAACTAACACGCTGAAGGAAACGATCCCAAATAAAAGGGACCGCAGCAAACTGACCGCCCCAACCCAAAGAAGAACAAGCGCGGGAACCCGCCTCCAACAACACACCCCGAAGCGCACCAAGGCCATCGTCCGCAGACAAAACCCCCATGCCCGTGCGCTCCACGCGAAGCGCCGTGCTGGAATCCTGGGTGGCCATGCCGCCCCCGGCCCATGCACCCCACTGAACGCTCACCGCCACCCCACCGCGCAAACGCTGGGCGTGGGCCCAAGCGTCCAATGCGGCGTTGGCCGCGCTGTAGTTCGTCTGACCCGGGGAACCCAAAAGGGAAGCCACAGAAGAGAACAAAACGGAACTGCCCAAGGGAAAACCAACGCCAAAGGACTCCAACCACTGCATGGAAGACACCTTGGGACCAAACACGCCGCGGACCGTAGAAACCGTCTGGTTCGACACCGTGCAGTCCATCAACACACCGCCGGCGTGCATCAAACCCCAGAGGGGAGTCGAACCAAGCAAACCACCCCAAAGGGAACGCAAACACTCCTCCGAGCTGGAAGCGTCCGCGCGAAGGGACTCCACCGCACCCCCCCAGCCCAGAACAGACAGGGAGGTCGAAGAAGAGGCGCGACCCGTGCGACCCAGAAGCTGAACGCGAACCTGACCCTGCTCCACCAACCAACACGCGACCAAAGAACCCAAGGCGCCCGTGCCGCCCGTCAAGGACGTGCGACCCCAAGGAACCAACACCGAACTGCAAGGAGAACGAACCACCACCTTGCCCACGTGCTTCGCCTGGGACATCTGACGCAAGGCAGAGCTGGTCGAACCCATGCCATGGACGATGTGGGTCAAGGCATGGACCAAACCAAGGCAGCAAGCGCGAGACAAGCTGCAAAGAGCGTCCCCTACCACGCGAGGGGGAAGAAAGTCAACCGCAACCAAACCGTAGCTCACGTCAACACGCTCCATCGAACAAGCCGCCACGCTCCACACGTCGCGCTTGCCAATCTCCACAAAACGACCGCAAGGGACAAGGCAAGACAGAGAAGCACCCACCAGGCCCGTAGACGTAAGGGAGTTCAAAACCAAACCAACGCCACCCAATTGGCTGAAGGAATCCACAAAACGAGTGTCGCGAGAACTGCAAACGCCAACGGAACCCAAACCACGAAGCAAAGCGCGCTTCGTGGGCTGACCCGCCGTAGAAAACGCACGGGCACCAAACGAGGGGACCAACTGAAGGGCAGCAAGACCCACGCCACCAGAAGCGGCATGGACCAACACGCCGTCCATAGGCAACATGCCACAAGAGCGACGAAGAGACATGTCCACCGTCACAAACACATTGGGCATGGTGGCCGCCTCCTCAAACGTCATACCCAAGGGCATGGGAGCAAGGCTCTCGCGCCAAGCCACGCTGTGCGTGCCAAGGCAACCCGAAGAGAGACCAAACACGGACTCGCCCACCGAGTGGAAACCGCCGCCAGAGGAACGGACGCAGGAACAGTCCCCACCGGGAGGACCCGGATCCCCAGGATACATGCCCAAAACGTTCAACACGTCACGGAAGTTCAAACCGACAGCCATCACGCGCACGCGCAAAGAACCCAACGGGGAAGCCTCCAGCGGGAGAGGACGAAGGCTGCCCAAAGAACCACGAGGAACCGGGAACAAGCGGAACTCGTCCGGGAAACTGTGGGCCGTGCTAGGCAAAAGACCAGCCTCGTACAGAGAGCCAGAACGTGCCAGGGTACCGTACAGGCTGGAACCACGTGCAAGACTGGTCGACGGACCAGCAAAGCTGGAAAGGCAGTCTAAACCCAAGCCATCCACAGACAGGGACATCTCCTGGCTCGCACCACGCGACATGCCCCAAATGGAGGATCCCAACACACCGGCAGAGAAACAGGTGGGAGCCCCACAGATGCCTGAAGAATCCAAGGCGCCCATGCCCGAAAACGTAGTCAGTCCAACATGACCCGGATGCATACGCAGCAAACCCAACAATCCCAAAGAAGATGAAGAAGCAGACGCGGACAATGATGCCCCCATACGTGGGGGGAAGTCCGGGCAAATACTGGGAGAGGCTGAAGCCTGAGAAGATACCCGCCAAGAAAGTTCGTACAGAATATCCTTGGATGCATGGGGCACCTGGGTCGCCTCGCCAGGGGATGCAGACCGGCTCATGGACTTTGCCTCCAAACCACAAAGTGTGCCCAAAGGAAGACCGCTAGGATCACTCAAGACAAAATCAGTCCAGACACTGCCCGAGGCGCGTGGACCCAAATGCTTCTCCAACTCTGCACAGCGGGCCAGCGCCCAACCCTTGCTGACCCTAGAATGCACCAAATACCCGTCCAACCCTGCAGGAACACGGGTCTCCAGCGAAGGAGAAGCGGAACGTGCAACACTGCCAACGGCTGCACTCTGCAAGGTACAATCAAGCACAGCAGGGTGCACCAGACACCCTGCTTCCGTATGGTCCCCCACAACCAAGATGCGGCCCTCGCAAACTGAGGGGCGTCTCCCCCAACCACTGGCTAAGCACCAGCCGGAGGAAAGCAAACCACCGGACGCTGGCACCATTGCCGGCGCTTGGGATACCGCACAAAAAGAACCCTGCATGTGGGGAATGGAGGAAGCAGACCGCCCTGCTGAGTGAATGCGACAAACACCCGACGGCGATTCAATGGACACCAAAGCAGACGCCCTGCTGCCCAACTCGTCCCTTGACCAAGAAGGCAGTACCAAAGGAGCAGGAATGCTGCCGCCTACAAACGCAAACTGGCTCTGCCCAAGACCCGACAGCAGGAGCAAGGCTCCGGAAGAAACAAGTTCCAAGTACCCTGCACCGGGAAAGATGGCCTGGCCTTGCACGCGGTGGTCCCACAGAGAGGAAGCCAAGGATTTGTCCAGGCGTACCTCTAGGGTCTGCGTGCTGCCACTGGACAGGGGTGCACGATGCACCAAGGCGTGGGGACGAGGCCAGACCCAGTGACGCTCGCGGTGCCAGGCTCGAACCCCGCCAGCCGGAGACCCGCTGCCAGAGCAAGCGACCGTGCTGCCAAGACCAAGCAGAGCGTGGGCGTTCGTGCCCTGAAAGGCAAAAGCGCTCACCCCGCTGGCCAATGGCTGGGAAGAAGGACCCAGAGGAAGGCTGCTACCCTCGCGAGGCATCAGACAAGACGTCCCCAAACCACCCCCGTGCTTCTCCGCCATGGAAAGGGCAGAAGACACGTGAGGATTCACCATGCGCAAGTGGAGGATAGGGAGACACTCGGCCTGGGAAAGACCCAAGAAGGCCTTGGAAACGCCAAGCAAACCGGCCGCGGGCTCCGTGTGCCCAGTCCCCGACTTGCCGGCCGTCAACACCAAGGGACAACGAGGAGACGTACAGGAGGCACCCAAAACCACCGCACTCAAAGCACCCACCTCAATGGGATCGCCCAAGGAAGTACCCGTGCCGTGCATCTGAACCATGTCCAGCTCGTGCGGGGGCACACCGGCCAGGCGAAGGGCACTGCGCACGGCCTCCTGTTGAGAAGGGCCATTGGGGGCCGTCAGAGAGCTGCTGCGACCGTCCTGGTTCACAGAAGTGGCACGCAACACAGCAAACCCACCCGCACCACCCAAGGAGGAAGAACCAGACCAAACCAACAGAGACACGCAAGCCTCGCCACGGACGTAGCCACTCGCTGCTGCATCCAGAGTCTTGCAGCGACCGTCCACAGCTAGCATACTAGCAGCATAAAGCATGGATGTGGTGTCCAGGGCTAAGGTCAAGTTCACACCGGCAACAAGGGCGTCCTGGCAAGCACCGAGACGGATGCTAGAAAACGACACGTGGGTGGCAACCAAAGAGGAGGAACAGGCCGTGTCCACGCTCAAAGCAGCGCCCTTCCAGCCGTACGTGTAAGAGAGACGACCACATGCAACGCTCAAGGTGCCCCCCGAGGCCGTATAAGGACCAGCTGTATGCCTGGAAAGAGACACCAGCTTGCCGTAGTCCGTGCCAGAGATGCCCACAAAGGCACCCGTGCTGGACAAAGAGACACGCCCAGGGCAGGAGGTCAAGCTGCAAAGCGCCGACTCCAAAAGCAAGCGCTGCTGGGGGTCCATCAGAGAGGCTTCCGTGGAAGACACACCATACAAGGCACCGTCAAACAAGTCCGCGCACCTCAGGTTGCCTGCAAAACGAGCGGGGGCCTCTGTAGAAACAGAATCCACGTCCCAACGCTCGTATAACACCACGCCGATCCCATCAAGGGGGCGCGCGTCCACCGCACCCCCAACATCGCCGCCGGGGAAACGACTGCAAATGCTGCCCACAAATACCGAGGATTCCAACGTTGAATCCTGCACCTCACCGGGGACAACGGAAGCGGGGAAGGACAAGCCAACTTCATCCTCGCCAACGCCCAAACATTCCTCCAAGTACACGGAGATGGCAGAAATCGACGGGTAGTCAAACACAAGCGTCCCGGGAAGCTCCAAACCCACTGATCGCTCAATCCCATTGCGAACCTCCACCGCACTCAAAGAGTCCAAACCTGCCGCCATCAAAGGCTCATCCGCATCCACCTCCGTGCCCATCACCTGGCGCACGGTATCTTGAACCTGGCTTGCAAGCTGCGCGCGGCGATCTGCTGCACTCAGACCGGAAAGCCTACCACCCTCGTGAGACGCACCAGAAACTCCCAGAGAGGAAGACTCCTCGCCCAAGAAGATGCTAGAAGGAAGCTGGTCCGCAAACTCCAAAAACAGAGGGCTAACCGAACTAACACGCTGAAGGAAACGATCCCAAACAAAAGGGACCGCAGCAAACTGACCGCCCCAACCCAAAGAAGAACAAGCGCGGGAACCCGCCTCCAACAACACACCCCGAAGCGCACCAAGGCCATCGTCCGCAGACAAAACCCCCATGCCCGTGCGCTCCACGCGAAGCGCCGTGCTGGAATCCTGGGTGGCCATGCCGCCCCCGGCCCATGCACCCCACTGAACGCTCACCGCCACCCCACCGCGCAAACGCTGGGCGTGGGCCCAAGCGTCCAATGCGGCGTTGGCCGCGCTGTAGTTCGTCTGACCCGGGGAACCCAAAAGGGAAGCCACAGAAGAGAACAAAACGGAACTGCCCAAGGGAAAACCAACGCCAAAGGACTCCAACCACTGCATGGAAGACACCTTGGGACCAAACACGCCGCGGACCGTAGAAACCGTCTGGTTCGACACCGTGCAGTCCATCAACACACCGCCGGCGTGCATCAAACCCCAGAGGGGAGTCGAACCAAGCAAACCACCCCAAAGGGAACGCAAACACTCCTCCGAGCTGGAAGCGTCCGCGCGAAGGGACTCCACCGCACCCCCCCAGCCCAGAACAGACAGGGAGGTCGAAGAAGAGACGCGACCCGTGCGACCCAGAAGCTGAACGCGAACCTGACCCTGCTCCACCAACCAACACGCGACCAAAGAACCCAAGGCGCCCGTGCCGCCCGTCAAGGACGTGCGACCCCAAGGAACCAACACCGAACTGCAAGGAGAACGAACCACCACCTTGCCCACGTGCTTCGCCTGGGACATCTGACGCAAGGCAGAGCTGGTCGAACCCATGCCATGGACGATGTGGGTCAAGGCCTGGACCAAACCAAGGCAGCAAGCGCGAGACAAGCTGCAAAGAGCGTCCCCTACCACGCGAGGGGGAAGAAAGTCAACCGCAACCAAACCGTAGCTCACGTCAACACGCTCCATCGAACAAGCCGCCACGCTCCACACGTCGCGCTTGCCAATCTCCACAAAACGACCGCAAGGGACAAGGCAAGACAGAGAAGCACCCACCAGGCCCGTAGACGTAAGGGAGTTCAAAACCAAACCAACGCCACCCAATTGGCTGAAGGAATCCACAAAACGAGTGTCGCGAGAACTGCAAACGCCAACGGAACCCAAACCACGAAGCAAAGCGCGCTTCGTGGGCTGACCCGCCGTAGAAAACGCACGGGCACCAAACGAGGGGACCAACTGAAGGGCAGCAAGACCCACGCCACCAGAAGCGGCATGGACCAACACGCCGTCCATAGGCAACATGCCACAACAACGGCGTAGAGACATGTCCACCGTCACAAACACAGTGGGTATGGTGGCCGCCTCCTCAAATGTCATACCCAAGGGCATGGGAGCAAGGCTCCCTTGCCAAGCCACGCTGTGCGTGCCAAGGCAACCCGAAGAGAGACCAAACACGGACTCGCCCACCGAGTGGAAACCGCCGCCAGAGGAACGGACGCAGGAACAGTCCCCACCGGGAGGACCCGGATCCCCAGGATACATGCCCAAAACATTTAGGACTTCGCGGAAGTTCAAACCGACAGCCATCACGCGCACGCGCAAAGAACCCAACGGGGACGCTTCCAGTGGGAGAGGACGAAGGCTGCCCAAAGAACCACGAGGAACCGGGAACAAGCGGAACTTGTCCGGGAAACTGTGGGCAGCACTGCTGCAGAGTGTAGCCTGATGCCAAGCGTTTGCATTCAGATGTACAGGGTATGAGCCTTCATCCTGAAGTGTGTGGGATGGACCTTGGCTTTGCATGTCTGCTTGTGTTGTTCCAGCTATCTGGAGGCGAGCGTTTTCTTCTGCCATGCTGCGAAGGAACGCCCACATAATGGAGCTGTTCAAGCTTTTACCACATCCCAAGTATGGCGTTGAAGGCGTGTGCTGTGTTGTGCTAGAAGTGCTTCTTGTATGAGCTGATCTAACTTTCTCTCCCTGGAAAACGCTGAGCATTTTAGCCAAGAAATTGGAAGTGCAGATTTTCTGGGAATGGAATCCTGCGAAACAACAACCAAGCTCAGCATCTTGATGATCCATCGAGGCAGTACATTGCCACTCGAGCTGGTAGAGGCAACGCATCTCAGCCAAGCCCTCAACAGTCGGCAGAACTTTCTCAAGCAGGATCGCCCTGGATTCAAGATTATGTACATGGGCAAGGAACGACCCGCAGTGCCCCCATAGGCTGTGGGAGCTCACTAGGGATGGAGCTCGTTTCGACATGGTTGAAGCTGGAGTCGACTCCTTTGAAGTCAAAGAATGTCCTGATCGAAACCCAGACCTTCTGCTGCAAAGATACGAATCGATCTTGGAGGGAACATGGGTCACGCTGGATTCTGTTGTACGCTGGACGGCTTCAGTAGCTAGCTGGAAGGATGAATCCAGGAGGGCAGGTGGAACAATGCAACCTAGTTCCTCAGGAGAGTTGCTAAGAACAGCCTCTGACATGGAGCTGAGAACGCCGTTAGATGCATTTACTCCCTTCTCTCCACTAACCATAAACGCGCGACACACTTTCTTCAGGGAAGAGTGGACAGCTGGGCGGTCAAAGATGTTCTCAAATCTACCGGAAAGGTGCAATGTCTTTCGGTCCCCAACCGGGATAGAATGTGCCAAAACAACACTGTCATGCAAAGACACAGAGACAAGAAAACTCTGTGTCACCCATGGAGAAGATGAAAGGTCCGGAAGCAGCAGGGGCGCAGGAATTGCAACTCCTGCAAACAAAAGACCAACCAAGCCATCCCTGATTTCTGAAAGGTACCCTCCTACACAGGATGCCAGCTCCAAGTACCCTGCACCGGGAAAGATGGCCTGGCCTTGCACGCGGTGGTCCCACAGAGAGGAAGCCAAGGATTTGTCCAGGCGTACCTCTAGGGTCTGCGTGCTGCCACTGGACAGGGGTGCACGATGCACCAAGGCGTGGGGACGAGGCCAGACCCAGTGACGCTCGCGGTGCCAGGCTCGAACCCCGCCAGCCGGAGACCCGCTGCCAGAGCAAGCGACCGTGCTGCCAAGACCAAGCAGAGCGTGGGCGTTCGTGCCCTGAAAGGCAAAAGCGCTCACCCCGCTGGTCAGTGGCTGGGAAGAAGGACCCAGAGGAAGGCTGCTACCCTCGCGAGGCATCAGACAAGACGTCCCCAAACCACCCCCGTGCTTCTCCGCCATGGAAAGGGCAGAAGACACGTGAGGATTCACCATGCGCAAGTGGAGGATAGGGAGACACTCGGCCTGGGAAAGACCCAAGAAGGCCTTGGAAACGCCAAGCAAACCGGCCGCGGGCTCCGTGTGCCCAGTCCCCGACTTGCCGGCCGTCAACACCAAGGGACAACGAGGAGACGTACAGGAGGCACCCAAAACCACCGCACTCAAAGCACCCACCTCAATGGGATCGCCCAAGGAAGTACCCGTGCCGTGCATCTGAACCATGTCCAGCTCGTGCGGGGGCACACCGGCCAGGCGAAGGGCACTGCGCACGGCCTCCTGTTGAGAAGGGCCATTGGGGGCCGTCAGAGAGCTGCTGCGACCGTCCTGGTTTACGAACGTCGCCAGCAAAGCGGTGGAGTAGCTAGTACTCTCAGAGCTCAGAAAGAGACTCACACAAGCTTCACACCTAACGTAGCCATCTGCACCGGAATCCAAAGTCTTGCAGCGACCGTCCGGAGCCAACATGCCTGCACTCTTGAAAAGGGCGGTTGTACTAGGTTGCAGGGTGAGGTTTACCCCTGAAATGGATGCTGATGAGCAGAAATGGAGATGAATGTTGCCCAGGCCAGTGTGCATGGCCACCAAAGATGACGAGCATGCAGTGTCCACGCTAAGAGAGGGACCTTTGAGTCCAAACATATAGGAGATTCTGCCTGCTGCTACGCTCAGTGCATTGCCTGTTGATGTGAATGCTGTAGTGCTCACTTCAGGAAGGGCAGCAAGCATCTTTGCATATTCTGTCCAAGATATCCCCACAAAAACACCGCAAGGCTTTGAGACTAGGTGAGTGTCTCCGCCAGGAAAGCACTCCATGAATGTTTCGAACAAGATGCGGTGCTGTGGATCCATCAACATCCCCTCCATACTGGTCAGTCCAAAGACCCCTGCATCAAACCCTTCTATGTCAGGGACAAGAGAGCTGAACTGTGCCTGCAATGTGCCAGCCAAGAAGCCAGAACAGTCATCCAAATCCCATCTCGTCAGGTGAATTCTATGAATCCTGTCGGCTGTGCAACTTCCAACGTGGGAATTGGGAGAGGCACTACGAACAACATTGCCACAAACCATGACGTTAGACCGGAGACATTCATTGGCAGGGACAGCAGCCGGGCCCTTTTCCACCGCTTGTGCATCAGCATCCTGCACACATGTGACCAAAAGGAACTCAGCAATTTCATCCACTGAAGGGTAATCAAACACAAGAGTGCTCGGTAAGTCAAGACCAAGGGCAGAAGAGAGCACGGTCCTGAATTCTACTGCGCTCAGCGAGTCCAACCCCGCATCAAGGAGTGGGTGGCTTGGGTCCACCTCTTCTCCGAGGAGCGATTTGACTGAAGAACTGATAGTAGCAACCAATTCATTCCTACTCGCTCTCCCTGCACTTGGAGCAGAAACAGATGAAGTGACCTCCAAGTCCACTGCTGGTACAACGTCACTCAGCACAACAAAATCATCAAAAAAACCTTCAGATCCTCTAAACTGCGATAAAAACCGATCCCAGCTAAAGCTATTCACACAGAAAACACATTCCTGCGCAATGCACATCCCCGAAAAAGGAATGCTGAGGAGAGCAGTCTGAAATGCTGACAGGCCGACATCTACAGGAATAGTGCCCATCCCTGATCGTTCCATTCTTTTCAAGACGGCAGCATTGGATCCGGCCATGCCGCCCCCGGCCCATGCACCCCACTGAACGCTCACCGCCACCCCACCGCGCAAACGCTGGGCGTGGGCCCAAGCGTCCAATGCGGCGTTGGCCGCGCTGTAGTTCGACTGACCCGGGGAACCCAAAAGGGAAGCCACAGAAGAGAACAAAACGGAACTGCCCAAGGGAAAACCAACGCCAAAGGACTCCAACCACTGCATGGAAGACACCTTGGGACCAAACACGCCGCGGACCGTAGAAACCGTCTGGTTCGACACCGTGCAGTCCATCAACACACCGCCGGCGTGCATCAAACCCCAGAGGGGAGTCGAACCAAGCAAACCACCCCAAAGGGAACGCAAACACTCCTCCGAGCTGGAAGCGTCCGCGCGAAGGGACTCCACCGCACCCCCCCAGCCCAGAACAGACAGGGAGGTCGAAGAAGAGACGCGACCCGTGCGACCCAGAAGCTGAACGCGAACCTGACCCTGCTCCACCAACCAACACGCGACCAAAGAACCCAAGGCGCCCGTGCCGCCCGTCAAGGACGTGCGACCCCAAGGAACCAACACCGAACTGCAAGGAGAACGAACCACCACCTTGCCCACGTGCTTCGCCTGGGACATCTGACGCAAGGCAGAGCTGGTCGAACCCATGCCATGGACGATGTGGGTCAAGGCCTGGACCAAACCAAGGCAGCAAGCGCGAGACAAGCTGCAAAGAGCGTCCCCTACCACGCGAGGGGGAAGAAAGTCAACCGCAACCAAACCGTAGCTCACGTCAACACGCTCCATCGAACAAGCCGCCACGCTCCACACGTCGCGCTTGCCAATCTCCACAAAACGACCGCAAGGGACAAGGCAAGACAGAGAAGCACCCACCAGGCCCGTAGACGTAAGGGAGTTCAAAACCAAACCAACGCCACCCAATTGGCTGAAGGAATCCACAAAACGAGTGTCGCGAGAACTGCAAACGCCAACGGAACCCAAACCACGAAGCAAAGCGCGCTTCGTGGGCTGACCCGCCGTAGAAAACGCACGGGCACCAAACGAGGGGACCAACTGAAGGGCAGCAAGACCCACGCCACCAGAAGCGGCATGGACCAACACGCCGTCCATAGGCAACATGCCACAAGAGCGACGAAGAGACATGTCCACCGTCACAAACACAGTGGGCATGGTGGCCGCCTCCTCAAACGTCATACCCAAGGGCATGGGAGCAAGGCTCTCGCGCCAAGCCACGCTGTGCGTGCCAAGGCAACCCGAAGAGAGACCAAACACGGACTCGCCCACCGAGTGGAAACCGCCGCCAGAGGAACGGACGCAGGAACAGTCCCCACCGGGAGGACCCGGATCCCCAGGATACATGCCCAAAACGTTCAACACGTCACGGAAGTTCAAACCGACAGCCATCACGCGCACTTCGAGCATACCAGGCTCCGGTGCCTCCAACATCTGCTTGAGACCTGAAAGTGATCCACGTGGTGAGGGACGCAACTGGAACCTGGCAGGGGTGTATTGTTTCGGACTCTTGTGCAGGTGTCCGTGGCAGAGGAGGGCTCCTATGGCCTTGCGGATGTCAGAAAAGCAGCCACTTTTTGCATGAGTTGATCTGCACAAATCGACTTGGATTGTATCTGCTGCTGGGTCTTCATTGATGCTGAGCTCCAAAGACTTGTCCTCTTGAGCAAGGACGCGTAAGAGGCTTCTTACGCCACTTCCCGATAGGCTGTGCAGGTCTGTCCAGTGCTTCAGCCCATGAGAGAGGTTCGCAAATTCAGGGGCTTGTATGGTGTGCTTCTCCTCCAGACTTGGTAGCCCAGCCTGGATCGAGGAAAACATGGATGCAAAATGCCTGCTCAAACTGTTCCGTTTCATGGTACTGGTCCACCAAGCTTGCTTCTGCATGGCCGTTTCTGAAGGAGGTTGGGGGTGGTCGTGTGATGAAACTTCCCAGCTTGTCTCGTACAAGCAATCCACACACTGCAGGGCAGTTTCTCTCACCGGTTGCTGCCGCACGGATCTCACCTGGAGGCCTGCCAATACCGCACCAGCTGGGCCACTAGGACGTAGCAGAGCAAGCAAGCTCTCTGTATGGGAACCCCTTGTCTGCTCGCTTGCATCCACCTTCAAGCCGTGGCCGCTTGCCACGTCTTTCATGCTTTCGGCCACCGAGTAGAAGCGAGACGCTACTGGAAGCGCAGTCTCGCCCTTCCCCATTCTCAGAACATTGAGCTGCAAGCATGCCGCATCCAACACTGCAGGATGGGCACCATAAGGTAGCGAGATGGACTCGCGAGGACTGAAATACTCGCTTAGAACTGCTTGCTTTGGCATGGGTGATTGCGTTGGCAGAATCCCCGGGACCCGTGGCTTTGAACCATTTGGGACCTGTGCTCTATCCAGGATGCAGTGGATAGTACCAGTGGCGTGCGGGTCGTTCAAGCCTTCAGTGGATGAACTCCTTCCAGCGGATGAGTAGGTAGAAACATGTCCATGTTCAGATATGGTCAACACAACACAGCTTGTGGTCTGCCCAGGTGTAGAACCCATGATCAAGGGGGACGAGATAGACACATTGCCAACACCAACACGCTGTGGCAAGGATGTGACAGATGTCTGCGAGGCAGCCAGGGCACTCTCTAGAAATCCAGTTGCTGGAAACAAGGGCCTCCCACGAATCCGATGATCAAACAAGTAGGCAAGGCTTGGACTGGTAAGCTGGGTTTCGTACACTGCTACGTTGTTGCCCACGGCCAAGCTACTGCTGAGAAACTGCCCCACTAGAGGGTGAGGGGTGGGGACCGCCCAAAAGCTGGAACCGCTGGCTGGGAACTTGCGCAAGCTGGGAGCAACCTCAGACCCACTGAGCACCTCCTGGACGTGGCACCCTCCAATCGCATGGGCGTTTGTTCCCTGAAAAGCAAACGCGCTGATGCTAAAAGCTGGGCTGGCTTGAACCCGGACAGAAACACTGTCGATCCGGGGGAACGCCATGCAGCCTCCCTTATCCATGGCACTCACAACAAACGGGTTCAGAGTACGAAGATGGAGAGTGGCACCAAGTGTACTCTTCGTGACATCTGATGCCAGCTTCATCAGACCAACAACGCCTGCAGCTGGTTCTGCATGTCCGATATGAGACTTCTTGGACGTTGCAGACAACGGGAACCCCTCCCTACCTTGAAGCAAAACGGCACTGGCTGCGCCAATCTCAATGGGATCTCCCAGTGCAGTGCCCGTGCCGTGCATCTGGAGCTGTAAGACTTCTCCAGGGAAGGTACCACTGCTTGAGAGTGCCCCGCGAATGACATCTTGTTGGGATGGGCCGTTAGGAGCGGTTAAGGAACTGGAACGCCCGTCCTGATTCACAGAAGATCCCAGCAGTGCAGCAAGGACTACACCGTGCGAGCAAGGCGAATCGTCCGGTCGCCCAAACAGCATCGACACACATGCCTCTGCGCGCACATATCCATTGGCACCTTGGTCCAAGGTCTTGCACCGCCCGTCCAAAGATAACATGCCGGCCTGGTTGCAAGCATTCGTCCAGTGAGGATGCAGCATCAGATTCACGCCACTCACCAGGGCGGAGGAAGATCTACCCAACGAGATGCTTTCCCGACCCAGATGAGCGGCAACCAGAGAAGCTGAGCATGCCGTGTCAATTGACAGTGCGGGTCCGCGAAAGCCAAAGGTGTAGGACAAACGACCAGCTGCAACAGCCAGATGACCACCAGTGGCAGTGTAGGCTGTCAGAGGGTAGCCGAAGAGGCGCAGGAGCAAAGCATACTCCACCATGGATATACCAACAAAGGAGCCTGCGAGACGCCCTACGACTTCCTCATACATCGATGAAACAGGCATCAAAGCTTCCAACGAGCACTCAAGAAGAAGCCGCTGCTGGGGATCCATCACTGTGGACTCTGCGGTTGAGAGTCCAAACGTTGGAGCCTCAAATCTGTCCACATCAGTGAGAAAACCACCAAAGGGCATGCTTCCTTCAGCAAGTGACCAGCGCTCGTATGGCACACAGGAAATACCATCTGTGGAGCGTGTCACATTGTGCTTGTTGAATTCGTATCCAGTTGGCGTGTGCGATGCTGTGCTCCAAATTGCTGCGGACGATGCCTTGCTCTCTGTAGGGGCAGGCACCGCCTCCCTCGCAACTGGTGAAATAGTCGATGGTCCATGGCCTTGCTCGGCAACGAAAGCGCTGATGGCTGCAGCAGTAGGATAGTCAAAGCCTATCGTGGTTGGGAGATCCTTGCCAAATATCTCAGAGAGGCTGTCTGCCAGTCTCACGGCTGCCAGAGACGTCAAACCCACGGACATCAAGGGCTCCGAGCTCTCCACGGGTCGCCCCACCAACTCCTCAATGCAAGCTAACACGCGCTCGAGGACATGCCCCTCCCCTGTGGATTGAGCCTCCGTGCGATCGATGTCGTAGAAAGTAGAAATGTGCTGTGCCATCAACTCAATGGAAGGGTAGTCAAATACCAATGTGGTGGGCAGCTCGACGCCCAGGTTTTCCCCCAACAGCTCTGTCAGCCTAATGGCTGCCAAGGAGGTCAACCCAGCCGCCATCAGTGGCTCACTGTCGGATCCTGAAAAGGAACCGAGAACCTCGGAAAGAATCTTGTGGATTGTCGCCTTCATGTTCTGCGGCGTTCTCGTGGGGTCCACCGTTGCAGGTTGTTGGGCCCCATCGCCGGAAAATGTGCCTGCAAGGAACTTCCCCCAGTCTTCAGGTAGTATGCAGACAGTGTCCACTGATTGATGGGAACAAGATGGCAAATGTGAGTACCACTCCAACGCTGTTGGCACATCCAGCTTAGACTGCAGTCTCAGATCCAAGCCCTCGTGTCCGTGGTCCGCGAAGGACTCTTGAACTGCCCAGTAGAGGCAGTAACAGCGCAAAAAGACCTCTCCTGCTCCAGCAAGCAGGGCAGCTGCTTCCTGATCTGCTGCATGCAGTACTGTCGAGCAAAACGAGGGAGGCATGGCTGTAGAGCTCATGGGTAGATAAAACGTGCCCACAACGACACTGAGGCGGCGCAAGGCAGCCAGCAGGCACTTGATGGTGCTGATGCGTGGGGCAGTTTGCTCCGCTATGCAGCGAGTGGTAAGACCAATGCTTTCCCGGGAACTTCCGCATTCCGTAGCAAAGAAGATGCTATCCACACTGCCAGTTGTAGCAAGGAACCTGAAAATCCGCTCTAGAGTACACGTGTCCAGAGTGCTACACAGGAATGCTCGCAACACCGAGCCTGTGGGGGTGGCTGTGTCCTGGAGCTGTTCCACTTTTTGTTCCTCCTCCAGGGTGCCCAATAGGACAACGTTCCTGCACTCACACTCAAACAGCAACCACTCCACATGACGGAGACCCAATTCTCCGGCACCCACCACAGCTTGCAAGGATTCTCGAGAGATTGTGGTGTCATTTCCTTTGCTGGGCAAGCTTCGTGGATGCTGGAAGAGACGAGGAACCTGGAGCCGTCCCTCCTGTACCCAGAATGTGCGGCAAAACCCTAGGGGCGGCAAATCTCGCGCATGGTGCTGGGCTTGCAGTACTAGCTTGTACAAGCTCCAGCCCTTGACCTTGCTGAATCCCGCAGGGACAATCAACGCTACAACAGATACATGAGGCAGCATTCCTATAAGGGACAGGAAGGCCCCCGACATGCCTGCCTGCGTTGGATCGGTGAAACGGCATCCATGTTCCTCGGACTCGCATACCAGCATGAGGCTGCGCAGCCGGGGTGTGGACCGTGCCCACAAAAATATCCTATGAACCAAACAGATGTGAGCGCCATCCTGCTGCTCGTCCGAGAGCATTTCAAGAAGTCCTCTCGAGGATGCAATAGCATGTTGACAGTTCGATGTTCCTTCGTGCAAATCGAACATGTATCCAGGGCAGATTCTGCCTCCACTCTTGCGAAACTTATCCACGACCACTGCGGACTGCCCCGCATCGACAATTTCGTGAGCGAGGTCCTGCACAGGGCCAAGCAAAGTGCCAAAGAAAGCCCAGGTCTCAGAGCAAGTGTCGCTGGTCTGCTCGGGTGCAGCTGCCTGGTCAAAACCTGACCATTCCAGAGAGAAGCAAGACGAAGGCAGTTCTTTCCTTGCTACTTGCGGCACAAAGGATGCATGCATGCTCGCAAAGTCTTGCCTCAGCTTTGTCTTCAAGATTTTGCCCGATCCAGTGGTTGGCATTTGATCCACAAATTCTACAACGTAAGGAACCTTGTACTCAGACAATCGTAAACGACAGAAGGCCACAATGTCTGCCTGAGTGACAGGCTCGGACACAACCAACACGGCGGCCACCAGCTCCCCCATAACCTGATTGGGGACCCCGATGACAGCTGCCTGGCGCACGAAGGGGTGCTCATGCAACGCTGCTTCCACCTCGGCACAGTACACGTTCTCTCCTCCACAGAGGATCATATCCTTTGCACGATCCACAATGGTCACGTAACCGTCCTCGTTCACCAGCCCCATATCCCCGGTGCAGAACCATCCATCCACAAATGAGGTGGCATTGGCACTGTCGTTCTTCCAATAGCCTGGGAACATGGTGTGACCTCGCACCCAAACGTGGCCCACCTGGGCTGAAGCAGGGACGACGTCCAATCCCCCGTCGTCCACAATCCTCACATCCGAGAGCGCGAACGGGCGTCCGGAAGTGCAGATGCTCCGGAGGATTCCTTCCGGTTCTCGTGCCAAGCGCTGCTCCTCTGAAACCAGGGACATCGAGATCTTCCCGCAGCACTCGGTCATGCCATAAGACACAAAGAACTTGGACCCAACATGGGACAACACACGAAGGACATTGGCGGGAGGAATAGGGGACCCTCCGCAGGAGAGAATCCGCATGCTAGACAAGTCCACCCTGTCCAGTTTCGGGTTGGACATCATCATGGTGACCATGGTGGAGGCAAAGTTCACGCAGGTGATCCTTTCCTGCTCAATCAGGGTCAGAGCAGAGTTCGCATTGAACGGCCCTGGGACGACGTGCCTTGCCCCCAAGGAGGTGATGGCATAGATCGCAAAGGCGTCCACCAGGTGGAACATGGGTGCAAAGTGCCCCCAAACGTCATCCCTCCCGAGGCCCATCTCGGCAATGGTCCCCTCCGCGTGCGACAACACCACCTGCTGGCTCAAGAGCACCCCTTTGGGCAGTCCGGTCGTCCCAGAGGTGTAGTACATCTGGTATCCTGCATGTCTGTGCCATGCTTCAAACAGGGACAGCTCCCCTGCCTCGTCAACGCAACCTACTGCGTACTGAACATGGTGCTTTTTATCGCGGCTTTGGTGGGCGTCTGTTTCCACGAGGTCTGTGCACGTCTCGTCCTCCAGCCATACGAGGCTTGCGATGGAGCCAGCCGATAGGATCCGAAGGCGTTTTCTTGCAGCCAAAAGCACTTCTTCGTACATCTTTTCTGCGACAATACAGACGGGCTCGGCGTCCGCGAGGATGTGCGTGAGCTCTTGCGACACGAGGTGGACGTTGAGGTTGACGATTACGGAACCCAACGAGGCGGCTGCGAAGTGCAGCTCGATCACCTCCGCCCGGTTCCTGGTCATGACCGCAACCCGGTCCCCACCTCCGACGCCCAGGTTCTCCAACATCCTTCTACATCCTGCGATCCGCTGGCGCAGCTCTTTCATCTCCCAGCATCGGTTCTCATCCCTCTCGCACTCCACCACCACTACGTTCGCTTCGTTTCCGTCCGCCATGCTCGTTCCCTCTCCTTCTCGTCCCTCCGCCTCCGCCTCCCGGACCTCCCTCGCGTGCTTTTCTTCCTCTCTCGTTCGCGTTTCGTTCGTTTTCGCTCCACTCCTTTCCGGCGCAGCACGCGTGCGTGCCTGATCGATCGCGTTCGAGAAAATGATGAGCATCGATCGACCTGGGTCCGAAGCCATGGAACCTGAGGCGACAGGAACCGAAGGCGGGAACGAAAAACATGAACCGCAGAGGGAGAGATGGGCATGCAGTGCTCCATCCTCGACGGGAGATGGGAGGAGGGGACCGGCGATGCGAAAGGACGGGATCGGCCGAAAGATCGGTGCAGGGGACGGGTGCTGCTCCTCTTCGGGTGATGGTGACGGTTCGAATAGGGGACGAGAGATCCATCGATAAACGCACGGGTGGGTGACGGATAGCGCAGAGCTATCCCGCGTTTCCATCCCTGCTCCTCTGCGTAAGACGCCTTCCCGCGCAAATTCGCCCAGACCGGATTCTACCACGATCGAAGATTCGAGACCGTTCCCCGGGGAGGCTACCCCCGTCCTGCCCTTCCACCACGTCTGCCGTACGGAAAACCCGGAATCCAGAGGGGGATGGGACGTACCCCGTACGTGATCCCAGGGATCCAGGCTACCGCCAAAACGGACCTTCGACGGACTGTTGCATGGGACGATGGGACACGTGCTCCCATTCGATCGAGGGAAGACTGGACTTCCACCATACACAGAAGGAGCACAGACCGCATGGGAAAAATCCGACATGGAGTTGGAGGCGTCCACACCCCAATGCACAACGAACGAGAGCTGGAAAGCGAATGATGATGTGCACGGGAACAAGAAATCCAACCCTGAGTTCGAAGGGGTGGAACGTGCGGGTCCAAAAACGTCTACGACGCACTTTATGTATGGATGGTGCCGAAACCTTCAATCCCTCGTCAACGAACTAAGGATACAAAGCAAGCTCCGACGCATTCTTTGCCCCCGTTCCATCAAGACGTTCGGCACATCCAACGCACATGAGACTCGCCATCTTATGCTCAATTGGACGCGAAAAAAAAGACATGCCAAATTCCATTTGTACAGGCAAAGAGGCACTAACGAGTTCAAGCTTGGCAAAGCAATACAAATTGAAAATTCGTGCTAAATTTTCATTGGAAGGAGATGGGAATGGGCTCGTGTGCACTACTTGTGAAGAAGATATACATGTCCGTTGTACAAAGGCGAGAACTTTTATTCGAATACTCTTCAAATTTGTATTCAAAAAGGCAACGCTCCAACTCGTCACGCCACTCGTATGTGCATAGTTACGCTTTGGATGTTGGAGACGGCTCGAAAGTAGGTTGTGGACTTTGAAGTTAGCCAATCGTGCAATAGGTCGAACGAAGTATGGAGTTGTTGTGGATGTTGAGCTTGTACAACGAGTACTTTTGCTAGGTTTGTCAACTTAAAATTACTTGCTTGATCAAATCAACTTATCCATAATCGATTTAGGCCACGTGACCGTGTCCAATAGTCGTTGATTTGGGCCATTGGGCACTACTTAAACCTAATTGACTTAAGAGGACTCTAGTCAATAACTTACAACCACATCTTGAAAAGTTGAGCGCTTGGATATGGGTGAACAAAAAGAGCCCTGGGCTCCTACACAAAAGAAATCAACATGTTGTCCATCATTAGGCAGGTCCGACGGCCAAAGTAGGACCGTTCTAAGTGTCAAAGCGAGGGGGTCCGCCTCCCAAGACAAGCAAGTTACATACTTGGAATACGTCCGAAGGTGGCCCTCCGGAAGCAAGGATAGAGACATTTATATCGGCCCAACTACCTAGGTGGCAGCTCAACTTCGGATCATAACGTTTAAATTGAAGAACGACCTAGATAGCAAGGAAGATCATTCGCGTTGCCCACCACGTGACCCGGACCTCAAGACTTGCACTGTATGTTTTTACACTATTTCTTCTCTTCCATGGGATGGATGAAAAAAATGAAGGATGTTGCATTCGCTTCTTGTATGTTCCAAAATGAATTCCTTCACGAAGATTCTTTCACTAAATTGCCTTGTGAATGCCATATCACACGTCCTATTCGTGATGGTTGATATTCCGTTCGTTTATGGAACATCGGTGCCATGGGCCATCTACTTTGAAGAGCCAAAACTTTGTGATAAAGTGCGGTTGTACGCGAACGCAAATGCACTGTCTTATTCTTCCCTCGTCCTGTTCGCGAGTATCGTTCATTTCGTTGGCAAGGATGTGCATGCGATTGGGAAAAAGGTTATGAGATTGCTTCCGAAGCAAGGTGACTAGGTCGATCAGTAAATAAACTATCGTTGATGCACCTCACAAACCATTATTGATTTAAAGTCATTGCCAGACGGAGAAGGAAGTCTTTCATACGGTGGTACTAAAGAAACATCGAGGAAATGGAAAGGCGTCCAAGTTTGACATTCTACGTTGGGCCGAAACGATTATGTGTGAACAAAGCAAGGACCTATTCCGCGAAATCACCATCGGACTGACTTCTAGATGCAAGGACTTGCAATGTGTACAAGGATTGCAAGGAAACAACACGCGATAAAAGGATATATCATACACCAACGTGGTGCACTAGCCGTTAAGCACACGACCACAAAGCAGGTCGTTGATGTCCTTTTGTGATTTGGAACATGGGTTGTCGGGGATTCCTTCCAACAAATTGAAGCACAAGATTTCTCTTATGGAAAGGAGTCATACGTCGAAGAACCATCCGAATGCGTTGTCTTTGGTAAGGGAATCGTGCTCATATCCTCGTACAGCATTCAAAATTGACTTTATTGTCGCTGCCCCGTCATTGCAATGAAGACCTTGGTACTACTTGATGTTTCGGCTCGCCGTCTTAACGTGCTCCGAGGGAGTGGTCAATTCCTCAAGCCCGAAAGCACGCAAGCCCGCAAGTGTTAACATCCTAACTATATCACTAGTGAACTGAAGATGCACAAAGACAACCCTCTTACAGTTTTGTTCACTTTCAAGCTTTCAAAAGAACGGAGTATTTTGTTTTGAGCTTTCGTAGATTGGAGCCAATTAAGGTAGTGTCAATGAAAATCATAACGCTAGATCAAATTGTATCCATCTACTTCGTACAAATGTCAAGGACCAAGAGTACAGGCGTGTTCAATTGCATTTTGAGCGCTAATGGGGGGCACTTTCCTCCGCTATGGAAGATATTTGACGAACAAAACCATCGAGGGAAATGAAAAGAGCTTCTCCGTCTTGCTAATTCTCAAATAAGTGTTGTGGAGGAGGGCACCTTGTAGGAGCTTATTATTCCCATCACGTTCTTCGTTGAGCGGCATGGCCTCGATTGAAGAGTTGTGGCGATGCATTCATAGATTCATCTTTTCGCACTATGCCTACAAGTAGGTCGATGGTGGCACACATGCTTGGGGTTCTATTTACCACTTGTGATGTGAACTTTCCGCCTACTCTCTTCCATGTGCCACCGATTTCTCCAAGCTCATCCATTTCAGAATTGTATGCCTACCATGTTTACCAATTCTTCTTGCGATCAGACGAAGCAACTCTTCCGCACTATTCGAATGGACCTCGTAGGAGTGACAATTTGATGTGGCAGTATTGCGTGTCCAAACTGTCAAAATATTGGACTCGTTCAAGTCGACGAACACCTCCGTACAATTGAGTAGGCCCGACATGTTAATTTAAGGCAGGGGTTAGGACTGCAAGTGCCGATATGAAGTTGGCAAAGGGGAGTTTTTGGAGACGCGGAGGTAAAAGAGGCTAGATTTATAGCCTTATGAAACAATGAACTTACCCTGTTATTTTCTTTGCAAGCCTACTCAATACTAAAATAACATACTCACTCTCCAAGCAGTGCACTATATATTTTCATCAATTGCAATACCAGTTTTGGGTGCATCGTTCGCAAAGTTGGTGCTTGCTGTGACTGGGCGTTGCCCTATGGACCAACGAAGAAGCCATGTCATCCAACCAGCCCCCGCCGTGTCATGAATCTAGCTGTAGAACATACGACAGTTCCTCTTTGAATATGCAATTTTGCAAATGAGACCAAAGCAGGCTAAGCCTTTTAGCTGCTCCATCAAGAAGGAAAGCTGTGATTTCGCCAGGGTCATTGATGTGTTGCGATGGAGCACACGTACCCACCTTTCTCGCCAACAACTTACTTAAGTCCGGAGCTCTATCGGTGCCTCCAATCCGAAGAAAACTTTGCCAAGCATTATTTCCTTCGAAGCGAACCTGCATGCGCTTTATGAAATCGGCAGGACGAGCAGCCCTAATTTTCCTCATGAGATATTCAGAAAACAAACAAAAATTTGCACTTGATCCATTGTATTTAGCACATCGGAACTTCGTGGTTCGAAGAACAGACGGACACTTGAGCAATGTTGTGTGGTTTCCACAAATGTCTCCGCTGAACCTAGAAAACGCGCCTGCATCCATGAAGACAGGCCTCCCATATTCCAAAGAGAAGAGAGTGTTGTACGTGCCACAATGTCGGTCGTCATTTAGTGCCAGGTAGTCAAGCACTGCTATCTTCACAACATCTTCCAAGTACGGCTTCAAGTGCCGAGGCACCACTTCTGCTGTAGCAAAATAACGTACCTCTTCATTGCTGAGCCACTCCATCGGCCGAAGCGATGATAGCCCTGAACTCATTGCTCCAATAGTGTAGGGAGATCTGGAATCCGAGTCTTCAAAAATGCATTGGCTAGGTACAGGAGTGTTGTTCCTGAGCTGTCCAATCGGAATCTGCAGAAATTCTGTGCATGGCATTACGACATCCAAGTCCAAAAATTCCGCCAACAGAAATGCAATGAAATCTGTGTAGCCGTGCGCACCAAAATGATAGAGCTGGTGTAGAGTCGGTCTGCATTCAATTTTGTAGAAGAAGGAATGACCGTCCATGTCTTGCAGGTTCCAGAGATGCCCGGCCTTCACATCCGTTGCAGAAAAAGAGTGGTTTCTCTTTTCATGTAGGGCACTCCAGCTACGTCCAGCGCATGTGAATCCCTTCTCATCCCTTTTTTGAAACGCACCTTGTTTGCCAAGGCAGTCAATCTTTTCCACGCTGTGCCTGCAATTAGATACCTTATCCGGCCTGGAAGCACGAGGGGTTTGCTGACGGAGGTTGGAAGCTTCTGCCAGATTCGAATTCTTGTGGCGACCTGCTTTTTTGTTGATTGTCACCACCCCGCTACGACTTGCGCAATCGGTAAGATCCCAGAAAACAAACATGATAGGGAGGAAAAACAAGAGGGCCATGAAAATAGCCAAACAGGGTGCCAATGAAATACATTGTGACCTCGACGATTTGAATCCTTCCCCACCTTCAAATGGCGTGTCCTTGCTGCGAAGCATTGCTGAATGCTCCTCCTCTTGCTGGGCGGTTTGTTGCGCAAGAAGCTTTCCGGCTAGTTCGCTGCGACTGCAACGAAGGTGATCCCTTATGCTGCAACAGGTGGTTTCGAGGACTGCTCGTTGAGCTCGCTGGTTTCAACACAGCCGCAGTTTGTCTCAGATCGAGATTCACGACGGTTCCCGGAGAAGGAAGCCGCCTGCTTTCGCACTCGTTGAACGACCACGAAGGGCGTCCACTCCCTCTTCGTTCGAGGATCCCAGGTGCAGATTTTCTTCTCCCCACGAACGCGGTGGACACCGGGTTTGGCACAGCATACAACGCGGTTCCACGTCCCGTCGAACCGGTCGGGACGGCAATTTGGAACGGTTTGTGCGCTCGTCGCTGCACGTGGAACGCGCCGCCTGGGATCTGGAACGTCGCAACCGTAGTGGCACGGGACGAGGTTTTCCAAAACCGTACCTGGCCCCCCAAAGCCTGTTGGAAGGCCCAGCAGGGGCGAGAATTGGGGATTTGATTGGGAACAATGTCCCGATCGATGGGCGTTCTCCTCCTGGTTTCGACCGGGTGGGTTGGGGCAACCCCAGGGCATGGCCCCGACCCCACCCCCCCAAGGTTCGGGGCCTGGAGGTTTCTCGGATCGTACGAGGGGTGCAAACCCACGTGCTCGAAGACTTGGGAGACAAGGGGGAGTTTCTTCTCGAACGAGCATCCGGCCGAAGATCCCCATGGACCAGTGGGAACAGCATTTCCGGGCAACTTCCCAAGCAAACCACGTTCACGTCCTCACGTTCGAGTGAAGTCGACGTGGGCGATTTCGAAACGTAGCTCGATCGATTGATGTGAATACGTGCTAGTTTGGAGGTGTGATCCTCCGGCACCTCGCGTAGGGAGCGGGCAGCTTCAAGAGGGCCACTTGATGCTTTCACGAGGTGCATCGGATAGGCAATGCTAGAGCTCGATGCTTTCGGATAAGAACCACGTTGTTTGACTTATTGGTTAGTGCTAGTTCGGCCAATTTTGTTTTCCCAAATTGCGCACATGGAGGCATCTTACGAATGGACGCCACTCCAACTTCTCGAGGAATGGCAAATCTATCCTAAACCTCTGCCACATTGTGCACGGTCTCGTGATCTTTAGCATGGACAGCTGCTCGATAATCCAACGATGTCCATGGAAAGTCGTAGGATGAATTGGTCCCTCGAAACAGAAGTTGGTGGATGAGTTGGTCAAGTGTTCCCGAACTTCTTGGATGGGCTGGTCAGGCATTCCGAAACTTGCAAGATCCTCAAGTGATGTCCACAAAAAGTTGCTAAATGATCCTATCAAGAGTAGCAAAAGTTGCCGGAAAATATGCTACATCGCATAGGAACTTGCTCGAGGTTTCCTATTACCATATCTTATGTACGAGAAACGCTTTAAGCTTGTTGCATGCGCAATTTTCTCTGACTACAGAACAACCAAACACGACAGGCAGCCTTGTAAAGGCCCGGATAGACAAGCAAACGTATATTCACATGGCAATATGTCTTTTATGCCGGGAACCTTTTGGAGAGACTTCCCTCGTAGCCCATCTCACTGTGTGGTCGCAGGTTGCGATGGGGGGCTTAGAATGTTTGCTATAGGAGAGTTGTGGAGACTCAAGAAATCATCAAGGTTTCGTGGGTGTGGGTATGAGGCGGGTGCCTTGTCGTGCCATTCCCTTCGCAAATTCCACTCTTCAAGAGCGACTGAACGTGCACAGATTCACACGACCGAGAATAAGGCGTTGTTTATGGAAGAAAAGAAAGCGTCTATTTCTTCGTGAGTTTCCTCCCAACGACTTTGCCTTTTGTTCGGTGCGGGTGTGAACACCTATGCTGAGTTGTAGAAAGGCGCCTCTCCCCATGCATGTTTGCCGCTTGTTTGCAACTGTTGCGGTTGCAATACGTTGCTAGTGCGTTCTCGTATTGCTAGTGGTGGACCTTGCTATGGCCATCCTGCTCGCTTGGCTGCTTGTGCTTCGTCCACCCGTTTGCAAGCCTCGTCACAAAGTTGGAAAATCTCCTCATCTTGGTGTGCGTAAGGTTCACTCACAAGTTTCGCTTTTGGTTTGCGATTGCGATGCGCACGTAACAATTCGATCAAACGCCGACCCAACGTTTTTCTATCCAAATTCGCTTGCACATCTGGTTGGGATGCATCCTATCGAGGCGTTCCATGCATCGTCTCCAAGCGAGCTTCTATTTTACGTTCACATCTCGAAGTAGCAACAGTCCTCGTCCACTACCTTTCGAAGGAGCGCCTTGTACTGATTTGTCGTCCCACGCTGTCCACACCCGCGAGCCTTCCTAATTTGAAGCTTCTCACAGTTTTCACGTGAAGCATCGCTTCGATCCTTGGGAAGGTCGTTTGCACGTAATTGCAGGACACTTTCTTGGTGTCCATCCATGCCACTCACTTCGTCCATGCACTCGCTCGTGCTCCTCCCTTCGACATCTGCCCAGGAATTGCCGTGCACATGTCCAAGAGCAAGAACGTCTCGATCAACGTGATGCAAAATCCAACGTTCGGATGCATCACTTGCACCAAACACCCGTCCAAACTTGAGCTTAAACTCGAAATTCACGATCAATACTATTGCCCTACCAAAAAGAAGCACATTCGAAAGAATTGAGTTGCGCCGACGAGGACGAGCAATGTGTGAGATGGGAGGGTTACCACGCGAGGCGATACGAGTTGCATTGAGGAGGAGGGAGGAGAGGATGGTGTGCGTGGGGTGACATTACCAGCAACAATCCATCGAACGACAAAAAAAGGGTTTGACCAATGCTAAATGGGACACGACCAAAGCAAACGATGAATATTGAATGGAAAACAACGGAGACGAACGAACGGAATGTCTGCCAAGCAAAGGAAAAGTTGGAAGAGCCAACCGGTGAGGGAAATCGAAGCTTCTATTCCTCCACGGAGGGCACTTGTACTTTGGATACGTCTGCCTCCTTGATGGGCACGGTTTCTCTTGAGCAACGCACGAACCACGTTGTAAGGACTACAGACACTTCCACCACCGTGCCGCCACATGTTTCCTCAACGTTACCCTTGGCGTCATGGCGTCTCACAACTCGGCACAACCCCGAAAGAGACCATTGCTTGGGTAAAAGTTGAAGATAACAATGGCACAAATAGACACGAACAAGAACTCCTTAGACATCCTGATTCCTTCTATGCACTTTTGCATCCTTGTTCTTGGATGACAAGGGTGATTTTTGATAGCTCCTTCCAATGCTTGCAAATGCTCTTCTTATCTGTCTACTATACTACGTGTGAGTCCAAGAGCGACCGTAGGAGTTGATGCCCCTTATGACCAATGGTAGTGTGTGTGTGCGCAATGTCAAGGAAGATACTATGATGGGTGTATTGAAAGGGTTTAGCGGAAGCAATCCGAGGTGGTACAAGGGCCGGTGTGGGGCTTATTCGGGTTTTGGTAATTATATTCAACATAGAATGTCAAAGAACGATACCAATCACATCATCCAACTGCTGGAGCCGCAATCATGGTGCACTCCGTGCGTGCTACATAAATTGCCGACGTGCTCCCTTCTCCTCCCTCGCCGTTGTATCCACCCCGCAATGCATGGCTTGAGCATGGTGGAGCACGCGTTCCTCTTAGGTTGGAGTGACTATCCTTATTTCTAGACCTACCTCCTCAAGTAAACAAAAGACGAAAGAACACATAACGACCCTAGTATTATGAAAGGAAGTTACTCGTAGACGTACCCTATGCGTTGAAACACACAAATTGTCCATGATTAAGCTTGACACGATGACCCTCGTCCTATTGAAGGGAAACGCCCCAATCTTTCGCTTGAAAAAATTCAACTCGTACCGTTTGTGAATGGTACTTGAAACGCCCAAAGGCTTATGTGGCATCGGGCTACGGACATACATCATGTTCGGAGATTATCACGCGACGTCTTGGACGAACTCCTTATACTCCGGGACACTGGGAACGAGGATCGAAGCAAGTAAAGTTAGCTCGTTGAAATGCACGAGGAGCACTTTAGTGGTCCTCCAAACACGATCGATGCGTGACCGTTCATACGGGCGTTAAGCTTCTTGAAACCTTGGCTTGCCCTATCTTACTCAAACAGCGAGTGGCAAGCTTATCAGGTAAGCAATACCCTTCTGACCAATAAAAGTTCGCCACCCTTTCGTCTTAAAAGGATGTTCTCACGCCCCACGTCTAAGATCAACCATTGCACACAAAAAGTGTCACGAACAGGGTGTAGAAGCTTTTTGATGGAGTAGCAATCGTGTCTTGTTCTCGTTGCAGGAGTAGAAGCTTATCTTTCCATCTTCAACTCGTGTCATAGCACGTACCAATAAGGGTAAAAAAGGCGTTGAGAAGGACCCAACAGTTTAGCGGGTCGGGAAACGATTGGATCGATAGTTGTGCCTTTCGACTTGTGTGGTGAAAATCCGACCCAGTGGGGTAGACAAGGAGCAAGAAGTCTTCCACTTCACATGCTTGGCATGGACACATGGGAAGGTATTACTCTCACGCATAAAGTACCCCGAGAAGGCACATTGGTCCCACGGGAATAGATCCTTGTTCATTGCCAAGGTCGTTGACTCCCCGTGTAGACCTATGACTTGGGTAGAAGAGCAATCAATCCATTTTCCACTTCCTTATCACTTTTCCCCAACTAGGTGCGACAGGCTTCCGCCAATCCTCTACGGTATTGCTCCTACTAGGGCATCTCGTTGACCAGAGTACGTTTAGTTCGAAGTTTGTGAGAACAAGTCCATTCGAGCTGGATATAGATTGCGACCAAGCTCTTGAACGATGGTGTTTCCCGAAAGTTCGCTACTAATGCAAGTCTAGCTTGTAGACGCACATTCTCCCAGCGTGATGGAAAGACAGTTGATCTCTTGTCAAGAGCCGGAGAACAATGTACTCGTCACATTCGCAACCACGAAGTGCCGTTCTTAGGACGGCTCCAGCTTCCATCTCGTTTGTGGAAAAAAAAAGCGGACTACCCACTTGGTGCCTCCTGGGATTGAGAAACGAAGGAATGAACTTGCATTCAACATCTAGCTTGCCCGTGCACGGACGGACATGCTCCTTCATACTTCCCTAGTTTCAAAAGGTTTACTTGGCAAAACCTCCATCGTGGTATTGCATTTCGACAATGTTTGAACATGCTTACGTTGTGGAGCTTTTTGAAGAAAGTCCAGGCTTCCTGTCGATTTCCACACTTCGATGAAGACGCAAATGCTTGCTCTTCATCTTGGGACTGTGCACAACTTGCTGCGTGTAGTCCAAATCTTTTTAGTTTTATCGTGCTTGCTACAGCGGCTCGTTGTGCGGAAGTCGATGCGCCTATTTTGCCCGGTGAAGAAAGCTCCATGGAACACCCATGAAGAAATTACACTTCTTCCGATGGGCACAAACTCTTTTGTCTGTGGTCTCCATCCATTCGACAGATTTCGTGATTGCAATAGACCGAAAATCCATCGAACGAGAATAAACTGGTTTGTATTTGGGCTTTCGCATACTTCATGACGATGTTCTCGCTCAAATTTCTTTGTTGATCAAGGGAAGGATCGAATGGATCGGCTAGGTTACCACTTAAGGTTTACGAAGCGAAGCAGTGTTTGTTGGGGATCTTTTTGCGCTGATTCGACTCCGAGAACGACTCGAGGATTCCTCCATCTCATGTGTTCGCCTTCACTTAGGTCACAAATTCAAGAAGTGGGCGCGGCGGAGGAAAGCGGAGGAAGGCATCCTGCGTATCGTAGTTTTTTCGCATCGTTGAACCTTCGAAGTGGATTCGTCTTCAAAACGATGCGTTGCGTTGCTTGGATCGTGCTAGTGCGACCGGGGGCCGGGTCTACTTCATTCTTGCATCAAGCGAGTGCGACCACAAACGAAAAGTTCGCCTGATTCGTGGACAGAAGGCTTGGTTTTTGTGGCGAGCAGTTTCGTTCAAGGAAGGTCGATGGTGAAAGCATGCGCCGATAAGGTTATTTTGGAAGGTCAACGTTCACGGTTGCGATGCGTGCAAGGGGAGTCTAACGAGAGGACCCGAACCACCGGGCCCGGGGCAATGCATTCTAGCGACCCCACAGAATTACGACCACGAGTCCCGTACGGTGACACGATTGCATGAAACCCGAGGTGTTCTTGCGAGACGGTTGCGAAGAGATCCCTACGTTGGCAAGTGCTTGGGTTGGAGGGTGGAGACGTGGGTGGACCGCACGAACGAACCACGAATGGAAGGGGAACGGGTCGGCAACCGCGGCCTCGAGGAGATTGCGATTCGCTTCTCATGCACACGTGGTCACAATCCCGCTTCCGTTCATCGCCCATCTGTCTTGCGGACGGCGTTGCCACCTCCCCCATCCGTCCCGGGTATCCTCGGTCCCCTTTCGTATGGACTTCGCCGTGTCACGTGGTTGTGAGTGGTGGATCGAGCGTCTTCTCTCCCTCTCTTTCACCAGGATCGGGAACCACGCAGGACAAGTCCATCCGGATTGTTCCTTCCGATGGAATCGACACGCGAGCGTGGCTCGCTTTCGCAGTCGGCGCGAAACCGGTCGGACGTCCGAAGGGAGCATTCTCCTTCCCTTTCCTGGGTGGAAACAGGCCATCACGAACGATTCGAACCAACCATGGAAGAATGCGACCGCACGAAGCACGAGCTGGAGTACCTCACCGCCGTGAATCCAGAAGCGATGGAGACGGAGAGGTGCAGGGCCAAGGGAGCCGATGCGAAAGGGAACCACCTGAAGCTGTCGCAAGAAGACGTCCTGCACTGTGCCGACGGGATCCTGGCGGTGTACAAGCCATGCGGCGTGTACGTGGACCACGTGCGAGATGCCGCCAGGAAATGGTACGGATCGAAGAGGAAGGGACAGGACGTTCGCGAGAGCTGCTCCCAGACGGCGTCGGACGATCGCGTGTCCGGAAGCCGGAGCAGCTCGTCGTCGAAGGATCGGGCCCATCGACACCAGGAGGAATCGACGTTCCTGCAGCTGGTGCACAGATTGGATCGCGACACGTCGGGCGTGTTGCTCCTGGCTACTTCCCGTGCGGCCTCCAAGTCTCTGCATAGGGCCTTCAACCTTGGCCAAGCCACCAAGACGTACGTGTGCATGTGCAGTGGGATCCAACCTACCTGGCAACAGATGACGGTCGAGACCGGGCACGGGAGGTCCAAGCATGGGCTCTGGCGTGTGTATGACAAAAACGACATCGGACGCGAACTGCCCGGGGGGGGTCGCATTCGCAGGGCATGCACGCACTTCCACGTGGAAAGCGTCGCCACGGAGGAGCGGCAGGAATTTGGGTGCGGCGCTGTGCGCGGGATGCATACCACCGCAAGCGTACCGATCGGTCGGATCCGCTGCCCAGAGGAAGGGCGCGCGTTCTGGGTCCGCTTGCGAGCCCTTCCTGTCACGGGCAGGACGCATCAGATACGCCTGCACTGCGCATACCTGGGCCTTCCCATCGCCGGCGACCTGAAGTACTACGGTGCGGCGATCGACCGCCGCGGGGAACCGCTGGCACATCACCTCCTGCACGCCGAAAGCCTGGCGTTGCCGCACCCGTTTCGATGCACGGAGCAGGTGAACCTTTCTGCCCGGCGTCCTCCCTGGGCGGAGCACGGCCTCTAAACACGAGCGATCGTTTCGCCCGTCCGCACCATCGACGTGGATGGAAATCGACCCTGCCGCTTGCGGTCCTCGGTGCACCGACGTCGTCCGAGCGTGGGACGGACGCTTCGGAGCGTGCGCGTCGTGGCCGAGCTTTCCCGTCCCCGTGCCGCGGGGGATGTAGGCAGGCATCGAACCGTGCAGGACAAGGGATCGTGCCGGTATTGCCAACGCCGCGTGCTCACACTTCCTGGATGCTGGCGAAGAGTTCCTCCCACTGTCCGTCCGAACCCATGTCCCCGGCCGCTACCTCGAACAGCCTTCCCTTCCGGGGCGGATGTTCCAGGGCTTTGACCAGCACCGTTGCCGCGTCCGCGCGGGTGACGGTGCCGGACATGGTTCCTGGATCTCCGATGCGTATGCCCGTGGGTCTACCCATGGGCGCGTCCTTCAGCTCCACCACGCGCACGATGGTGTAGGGGATGCCAGTGGCCACGACCTTCTGTTCCCTCTTGACGCTGTTGATGGTGGCTTTTTCTCCTCCCATCAAGCGGGCGAATCCGGTGCTCCCCCCGTTGGCCACGCCGACGGAAGAGAGGAGCACCATGTGTTCCACCTGGCCTGCTTGGACGGCCAGTTCCGCCACGCAACCCAGCTGTCCGATCACCACGACGCTCCTGGCGCCGCGCAGGGCCTCTTCCACCGTTCCTGGATCCCCGCTGGTGCCTCCCACGGGCACCACGTAGGGTCCGTAGGCGTTCTTCTCCGCTTGTGCATCCTTCACCAGCGCGGTGACCCGTGCACTGGCCAGCACCAGCTGCAGGACCACCAGCTCTCCGACCGGCGTGTCTCCGCCCACCACGAGCACGGATCCGTCCCTTTGTTCTCCTTCCTCGCCTCCCTTCCCTGCCGTTTTCTCCCTCCACCTCCTCGGTTCGTCGCTCGCGCCGTACCACTTGCGCAGCTTCGGTCCGCCTTCCACGTAATCCGCGATCTGTTCCCCGAAGCTGCGTCGTTTTCCGGCGCACGCGGGATCCCTCGATCGCACCTCCCGTCTCCTGGGATTTCGCACGCCTCTCCTGCCTTCCTTCCACCCGTTCGCGGATCCCGAACGCATCGCCATCGCCATCGCCTTTTCATCGCGCGCCACGAAGCACCGCGCCATCGTCGCGCCACCGCCTTCCTTTCGTTTCGACGTGTGCCGACGAGGATCGGGTCCCCGTTTTTCCCCTGCCCCTTCGGTGGTGGGGCACCTTCATCCGTGCAGAAGGGATCCGGTTCCCTCGTCCGTCCCCGGACGGAAGGGGTAGGCAGGGTCCGTGTGTCGACGAGGAAAGAAGAAGGCGGGGCGGGGATCGATCGATCCCTCGGTACCGGGTGGGAGACGGGTGGGGTGGGGTGGCCCTGTCTCCCCGTGGAGGACTTCTGCAATCGCCCCGATTTCGATTTTGGTGCAACTCGAGAGTTTTTTCTCGACCCCGGGCGGGTCGAGTTGCACCAAAATGAGATTTTGGTGCAACTCGAGGCCCCTGAGTTGCACCAAAATGGTTTTCGGCCCTACGCCAACCGTCGAACCCGGGGGAGGACTGTCGACCAATTGGTCGATTAATCCATAGCATTTAGCCATAGCCTTCGAGGAAAATCGGTGCAACAGGGTTTACGTCCTCGGAGGGGCTCGTCCTCGTGGTTCGAAAACCGATCGGCGGGAAGCCGACGATTCGATCGCGGACATGCCGTCGAGGATGGGGAGCGCGCTGGAGCGTAGGGAGCTCCGCGAAGAGTTCGACGAGCTGTCGGAACTCTTCGTGGAGTTCACCCAGTTCCAGGAATATCGAGATGACGTTGTCGTCATACTCGAAATGATCGTCCAGGCCATGGACGACTGCTTGGAGGACTTGAGGGAGGCAGAGCACCGGTTTTGTGCGCATTCCTCGCCGGTTCGCCGACGTTTGGGGCACGCTCCTCGCCCCCTTCCACGCCGACGCTTTTCTGTGTGGACGGATGTTGCGCGCTGTTGCGGGTAACATCCGTCGGCAAAGGCTTGCCGTCGACACCGCCCATTCCTGTCGCACGCGATCCGCGCGAGAGCCGACCGTTAGCAATACCGTATCGAGTACATCGGAACTCGTCGTTTCACAGAACCGAACACACCTGTTGGATCGACCGTCACAGGAACATGCGTCATCGCCATCGGCGCATGGGCCGACGGTCGTCCCTACCCACCCGACCTTCCCGCCAGTCCGCGAACAATCGAAATTTCGACAAGTGCCGCAGAGGACGTCCCGGTTGCACCACTCCAGTTGGTCCGGAATCAGAAGCCCACGGGCCCTCGAGAAAAGGGGAACATCATCACCCGAAATGAGTTGCACCAAAATCCGGGTTGACCCGATTTGCAGAAGTCCTCCCGTCTCCCTCTCCCACCGACCGGATCTCCATCGGTCGGGGGAGGGGGGGAAGGAAGGAAGGATCCCCCCCCCCCTTTCCTTATCCCTTCTGTCCCTTATCCCCTCCCATTCGAGAGCGAGAGGGAGTGGGGGAGTGGGGAGGGGGGAAAAGGACCGGTCCTGATCCACCCCGATCCTCTCCTCCTCCTCGGGAAGGATCGGATCCTTCGAGTCCAATCGGAATCGGGACGAGGTCGGCGCACGCGACGATCGGAACCGCAAAGCAGCACTTCGTCTTCGACATGGCCGCACACGTCGCCACCGCCAGCGCCTTCGCCGTACGCGTGCGGGGGACCAAGGACACGCAGCGGAACAGGAGGAACGGAAACGTGCGCGCACGGGCCCAGGTCCATGAAGAGAGCGTTGGTGGCGGAAAGGTGAGACGAAGACGGACGGCGTGGATCGAGACGCGACAGGACGGGAAGGGAAGGGAAGGGGGAGGAGCTGACGGGGAAGATCGACGATCCGCAGGCGTTGGGATTCGCGGCGGCGGCGTCCATGATGGTCCTGGCCGCGGGAACGGCCCTGGCCACCCCCGTGGACGTCTTCGACGATCGCAAAGCCATCGACGCAGGACTCCTCGAGATCTACGAAGCCCGCGATCTCGACATCTCCGTCAAAGGAAAGGAAGGAGGCGATCGATTCGCCTTCAAGAAATCGCTGCCGATCGATCAAGTGGCCGCACGGGCCAAAGCAGCCGCGGTACGCGTCCGAAGGAACGCCGCGGACGTAGCCCGATGCGTCCGAGATCGTGGACTGACCACAGCGAACGATCGCGTGATCGCGCTTGCCATCGACGTTCCAGTCCCGACTCGACGGCGAGGTCTTGCCGGCCATCAACAAGGGTTACTGGACGGAAGCAGGCCAAGCCATGCGTCGTGCCATGGGGACCCTCCGGTACGACATCAACACCCTGGCCGAAGCCAAAGGCGTGACCAAGGCCGCCAAGGCGGTCACCAAGGACACCTTCAACAAGGTGGACGCGTTGGACTTTGCCATCCGGAACAAGGACAAGGAAGCGGCGCTCCAAACGTTCGTGGCGGCCAAGACCGCCGTGGATGCGGAGATCGCCAGCCTCGTCTGAGCGTGGGCCCGAAGCGATCGAGCGGAGAAGCGAATACATCCGATGCCCTATTTGTAATGGTCGAAGATTCGTTGGCACCGCGAGGCCCCCTCCCCCCCGACCCCGACCCCGACCCATTTCGCATGGAAACCGAGGGAGGAAAAAGGTGGACGCAGACGCACGCCAGGAAATGCGCTCGAAGGGCGAGCGGAAGAGGATGGGAAGACGCGGGCGTTGATCACAACCGTCCCAAACGGTGCGCGAGCCGAGGGACCTACTAGGTCTGGATGCCCTCCTTGACGATGTCGTAGGGGATGGCCGTGATGGTCTCCATCTTCACGTTCTTCAGCATGAAACCATCGCGTGGACCTTTGGGCTGCCTCTTGAGGGCTTCCTTGATCCGTTCTCCGCGTTGCTTCGCTTCGGCTTTCATCACGTCGTTGCTCGCCCTCCTCTTCAGGAACTCCTCCCTGCACCTGGACTGCTGCACGTGCTCGACGCGGGCATGGAATCGTTTCTTGATGATGCGGTTCCCCACCTGCGCGCGTCGCGTGTCGTGGACGGGATGGACGTCCCGCAACAACCAACGCATCAGCACGTTTCCTTCGATCCCATCCCTTCCCACAAGCATCCAGGTTCCTCGCGCCTCTCGTCGAGTCGGGTTTCCCTCGCCGCGCTTCGTTCGCCATCCCTTCGGATCGCGTCGAATCGATCCTTTCGCGCACCAGCTTGTTCAGTTCCACGCCCACGGCGCGTTTGGTCACGTTCCAGACCACTCCTGTCTTCCCGTGGTAGTACTTGAACGGCATGCCCTGTGGGACGAGAGACGACGCGCACACGTGACGTCGTGGTCAGCCGTACGTTCCCCATCTCGATTTCCGAAGCGACCTTGCAGCTCCTCTTCCACCGTTCGAAACACCGCGTGGAACGGCGTGGACGTGTCGCGATCGCGCGAACGAAACCCTGGTCCCGTCCATTTGCGGCGGCGGACGTCCTCGCTCGCGTGTCCGCCTCGGCTTCCCTTGCCGCGATCCTTCGAATCCCCTCCTCCCTCGCGCTTCCGACCGTCTTGCCTCTCCCTCCCTTCCCATCGCGCGCGCTCGCTCGCACGTCTGCGCCAGGTCTCCGTCTCCTTCGGTCTCCCTTCGCACCTTGTGCACGGCCGAGTTGACTTTGATGTCCACGTAGTCTCCGATCTTGAAGGTGCGGAGGTAGGTGCTCACGGGGATCACCCCTTTCTGGCGGAACCCGCGCGAAAACGTGTCGCGCGTGCGTGCGCGAGAGCCATGGCCGGCCGGCATCGCGATCCGATCGCGCCGAACGAAGGAAGAATGGCGTCCAAGGAGACGTGGGAGAACCCTCGATCGAACCCGATCCGAACCCGGTTCGATCGGACGGATCTGAAAGGGGAGGAACCGGGACTCGAACCCGAGTGGAACCAGGACGAACCCGACGGGGTGGCGGCGCCCACCACCCCGGGGGGGCGGGATCGAGATCCACCGCGAGATCTCGATATCTCGGAGAGGTATCGATGGAGGGATCCGGTGCCGTCCATCGCGACCTCGGTCCGGTGGGATCGATACCTTGCGAGGAAAGATCTCGATGAAAAGGGAGGCTCCATCGATACCTCTCTTCGGGTGGACATGGCCAGGCGCATTCCTTTCGAAGGCGTCATGGCGACGTGGAAGCGCGTGCCATGGACTCGCCTGCGTGCCATCCACGTGCGTGGGTTCTGGAGCCAAGGCAAGCAGGAGGTGCTGCCGGGAAAGCTGTTCGGAGAGACGCCGCCACCACCAGGACAGAGCCGGAAGTGGGAGAGCTGGGAACTTCCCTAGTACGTGTCCGTGGAACAGCGCGTCGGAAACGGGAAACGCGACGACGAAACGCGAACAGGACGCCTGGGAAGGTGAATAGACGTCGACAGGGATCTCGTGCGAGAAGGAAGGAAGCGGAGACGGGAGGGACGGGAAGGAAGAGGAATCCACGCGCGTGGAAGAAACGCCACCCAACGGGATCCGATCGATCAAGAAAATGGGAACGCGTGCGTGTCCTCGGAACGCGAACGAAAAAGAGACTGACGAGGATCTTTTGGACACGAAGCTACACGGGCATGCTCCTGGCCGTCGGGATCCTCTACTTCGGACTGCAGGCCCGACCCAACACGAACATCCGAGATTGGGCACACCAGGAAGCCCTCAAGCGAAGCGAAGAAAAGAAATAAACGACTGGTGATGCCCGTTCGAAGAGGCACCGAAGTGCACTTGCACGCCGTCCTGGATCGGTCGAGTCCTGTCTGATTCGACGGAACGACCAGATGTCAAGATTCCGCGTGCAAGAGAGAAGGATGGCAGGGATGCGAGGATGCAACGTTTGTACATCGTAAATACAAGAACAGGCCGGGCCTCTTTTCCCTTCATTCACGGGTCTTTGGCGTAACCAAGCGTCATCAACAACGAAGCGACCGTCACCACTCCCGCAGGCACAGAGCTGGGATTGTTCAGGTACCGGAGGCCCATCAGGAGAGTCAAGGTGCCGGCGGTCGCAATCTGCATCCTCGAAGCCAGGGCAAGGTTCCTGGATCGCAGCAGCATGGAAGCCGCCAGAGTGCCCGCAGCAAGCAGGCTCGTGACGAGCGATTTCAAGCTTCCCTTCTTCAAGTAAGCGACCAGGCCACCCAAGGACAGGAAGGCCGCAAACACCCAAGTCAAGGGTCCCATGGAGAAACCGTCCGAGCTTCCGCCAAAGCCAAACCAGTTCCCACCGCCGCCGCCACCACCACCACCCTTTCCTGTGGAATCTCCCCCCACGCCTCCTGAACCTGCAGGGTACGCACAACGCAAGGAACGGGTCAGCGATCGGGCGTCGTGGGTTCCAGCGACGGATCGAAGCGTTCGATGCGCCGCGCATGCTTTGCACTTGGACCAACCCTTGGCACGTTCACGCACCAGGACCGTAGGCTGGGAAGGCTCCATAGGAGACCTTCAGATCACCACTTCCGGGAGCTGCGTAGTTGGCAGGCGCCTGATACAACCAGTATCGGTTCTTGTTCTGCAGGAAGGCAACGGAACGTCGCGTTGTGCGGACCCTTTTCTGTCTGGGCGTGACTTTGGGGATGCGGATGGGTTCGACGCCTTCCGGCACGGCGTTGGCGGGCACGCTTCCCTTCGCGGTAGACACGACACGACGCGCGACCGTCCACGTCATGGCACCGCTTCGCCCGTGTCGTGCCCGTTTCCTGCTTCCCTCCTTTCGATGCGTGCACGTGCCCAGCGAAAGGTGCGCACGTGCGTCGCTCTCGCAAGCGCCTTGGTTCTCGCACGAACCGATCCAACTCCAATCGAAGCCGACGTGCAGGATCGATCGAGGGGCTCATTCCACCCTTCGTTTTCCCCAAGGGATCGAACCCGGACGGGTTCCTTTGGAGAAGGGAACCACGTGCGGGTTCGAAAGGGACGAGGGTCGGGTTCGACGGTGGATCGAAGGCCGTACCCTCCCGGGGGATCTCGATCCGGGGCGAGTGGGGATGAACCGGACGCCGATTGGTGGAGGCAAGAAGACGGACCAATCGATGGAGAGGAGGGTGCCAGCTCGGATCCAGGCCAGGGTTCGGGTGGACCCCTCCTCCAGGGACGATGGAGGATCCCAACCCCACAACCACAAACTTGCTTCTCCACCGGGAAACCAGGAGAGCCCCTCAAGTTGGATGGAAGACGAAACAAGACCACTGCACCAATCTACAGGGAGGATTTCCAACTAAAAAAACACTTCCCACGCCCGCGCTTCGGATGGGAAAGCAACTGAACGACGCAAACGATCGTTCAAAAGTGCAGAAGGGATAACCTCAACCCGAAGAACCAGCACGCACGAAAGCCATCCTTTCGCGAATTCAAATGGCTCCTTTCTGCAGAGCAACGTGGCTGCCATGGACCCGAAGCCAATGCAGGGTATCATTGGGTCTCAGACAGCAAGAACACCCTCATGCATCACGTGGGCCAATGCAGCGCTTGATCGTCGCACAATCAGTTTATTCGTCGTCCATGCTGGAAACAAGTAAACAACGAAAAAGTAGATCCACCGTACTTTCCATCATGTGCACTGGCCAGGACAGCTGCTGATGCAGTGTTCAGGTTGCAATGCGATCTTGTCCCTTTCTTTATCAAAGACTAGCGTATGGTCACCCCCTGCTGTTTCCGCGAAATGGCAAATCGAATTGTCAGCAGTACCCTGCGCCGAGTGGTCAAGGGGACTGACAGTCCTCTGCGTCGCTCTCTCTGCTTGCTTCTGTTCAACCAGGACAACCGCCTAAAACATACCGAGATGAGAAAGTGCCTGCACGTGATTCTTGCATGCACTCTCACAACGCATCTGATGTCTGCCTGCTTTGGGAAGGAAGACTTACATGCTCGGGGGTATGAATGAAAAATGGAAGAGCAGTACTAGTTGATGCTCTGTGTCAGGAACTTACTGTCCAGCATACTACTGAGTTTGCAGAAGATCGAGATAGCAACGGCGGTTGAAAGGGATATTGTGCATATTGAATTGAAGTTCTGTGCACCATTGTTGAGCGAACGGGTATCAACCATTCAGGTATCCTTCACGGTGCATCCCCCATGCCACCGCTGAATCATCAATGTTCTATGTCTCCAATGTAAGGATCGTCAGCATTGCTTTCCCGTGCCTCGCCTTTTCACCGCATTAGCGTGCACATGGATTGCTCGGAGGGAGAAAGGAAAGAACGAGTGACCGATGAGGCTAGCCAACAGACCTTTCACGCACACCATTCCTTCCTCATCCTTCTTCGTCAGGAAGGTCTTCGTCGTCGTCGCGCTTGGTGCGTGCTCCACCGATGTCGGGTCGTCCTAGCCTGGAGAGCCTTCCACGTCTGGCCTGCAAACGCGTGCCTGCGAATCGCTCCTTCCTCGTCGCGTGCGGTTTGGCGAACCTTCCCCTCGGTCCTCGGAGAGCTGGATCCTGTCCTTGCACCGTCGCCAGGAGGACCAGGCACAGTGTGAGCAGCAGCAGCAGCTGGGGTTTCATGGTGCAGCAAGTGCGTTCCCCACGTCTTCAGCACTGGTGGAGTCGATCCACCATCCGACCCTAGGACGCGGATGGGTGGATCCCCCCGACCCCAGCCTGTCACGCCCCACCTCACCCCCTGTGGGAGTTTCTTCTCAGCGGGGGGGGGATCCAGTGGCAGTCTCGGCTCGCCCTTGATCACCCCGAAGAGGGAGTTCCTTCTCCATTCGATACGCAAGAGGAACCGATGGAGCCAAAAGTGCGGTTTCGAACGATCTCGAGAAGGAAGGCCAGGCGAGGACGAGGCTATCATCATGGGGAGGTCTTGTGGTGGCATCACAGACCCACAAAAGCGTAGTATCCGAACCAACAGTTCCCATTCTTCGCATCATGTTGTCTGCCAACCCAGCTCCTCCTTGGTCTCCGAAGGTCTTTGCGGTTCTACACCGCACAGGAGTTCCAGTTCAACTGGGACCGCCAGTCACGTCTATTCGCCCGTTTCTCAAACCATCGGTCCAAACTCGAAGTAAGAAATAGTGGGTGTCCCCACTGGCAGACACACATGTGCATTGACCCCACGAAGGAGAGCATCAGGAAATCGACCATCAAAGGAGTCTCTGCTCAAGGTAGTTGCTGTGGATTCGGTTGCAAATAAAAAACGAAATGCGACAGTCCCTCGCACCAATTCCCACACCAGACGAATGGAAGAGCTCGTGCTGCCTGAACGGATGCACCATGGACTTCTTGTTGCGTGAAGGGGCCACATATCCGAGATTGGGCCCGTTCCCAAAGCCCCCCCAGCTCCAACTCTGAAGATATGGCCAACGCTATAACAGCCAACGAGATATTGAGCCAGAGTAGACAATCGAGGGTCTGTCAAAGAAAGTCGGCCCAACGGAAAGAAAGGCAAGTGATAGGCACGAGTGGAGCCCCAGTGGGTGAGCAGTCTTCCGGTCATAAATGCGCAGAAGAGAATGAATGGGAAGGGGCACGCCCTCGATACACCAATATTCTGACGTCAAAGAGGTAGAATGCATATAGAGCCTACAAGGCCCATTAGTAGAGAAAAGCCGAGAGATGCATAGAAAGCAGCCTGAGGAAGGTAGACAATGTCATCCTTACTCTCAAGCTGGACACTTATCAGAAGGGTACAGATCTACGAGCACATGCAAGTGGAAAAGGTATAAAGGCCAGCTTGATGAGCAGACTAGCTAGAAGAAGCAAGAGATAGAAGGACTCTTCTTGCAAAACTGCACGAACAGCAGTCATGAATGACAGTAACCACAAAAACAGACAATACCCCAAGGGATGACCGAGCGCAAAGTGGCAGATTCATCACACATAGGGCAGCTGCTCAAGAAGGGAACTGTCAATCACACAACAAACCACCTCGTTCATCAGGCTCCTACAGGCCGCCAACAAAGCCCAAAACCTGGTTGGGAATCGCCGTTGGATTCTCCATTCCACCTCGAACCAGCAGATTGACTGCCTCTACGCTGTTTCAAATCAGGCATGTGATGCATTACCTCCGCACATAGGAAGATTTTCAAGAGTGAAACAAGACGACACCTGCAAGGATTCAGTAGACAGGACAAGGCCAGAGAGTAAAAAATCACAATTCAGAGATCAAATCCTTGCGTTGTAGAGCATTTCTGCTAATTATCAGTCGCTTTGTCCAAACTTATATGTATCCTATAGAAGAACAAGTCCAATTTCTTTGGGTTCCAGTACATTTTGCACCTTCCAGTTGTACAGATAATACTGCAAGTGTCCATCCCCCACTCCAAACTTGAGATCGCCAAATATCTCTTCGTTTTCCATCAAATCTAGTGCATTGTACACATCATATCCTTGGTCCCTGGCGACTACCAATGCCTCGCGGAAGAGATCGTACAGGGACACGGTGTTTGCCACATTATAATAGCTGTAAGCAGCTTTCAAACTGGAATGTTCGGAATTGTACAGGACTGTGGAGGGTAAGTTGTAATAGCTGAACATGTCTGTGATTTTGCCATCGGTTTCTTTGACGTAGCATTCGACTACTCCCTCGACGGGCAACAGCAGATGTCCTACATCGGATTCCGTGAATACCGGTGCAAGCTTGTACTGTGCCAACTTGGCAGCCAGCAATTCTGTCACTTCAGGAACATCCTCTTTCTTGACCTGTCTCATCCCTAGATGTTGTTTTTCGGGCAGCCGGTGCATCTTTATTTGCTTCGCGAGTGTTGTTTTGGGTGGCAGTCGGCTAAATCCTATGTCTACCAGCTTTTGGCAATTGATCTGTCTGTGATAGTAACGGCATATCCCAACGTATCCTGGCAGAACGACTCCAGCAGTGTAGACTGCTTGAAAGACGCTCCGTACCTTTGCCCTCCGCGTGATCTCCTTGATCAGGACCGGGGCCAGTCGTTTGCTCCTGAGTTTCTTGTGCACACACAGGAAATTGATCTCAACCATCGGCATACTGTGTTGGTTTATTCTTATGGTCTGCGGAACAGCAGAAATGAAAGCTACCATTTTACCGCTTCCTGTGGGAGTTTTGACACGGACGGCGAGGTGCCAGTCCCTGGTGTATCCAGGCACGTGGAGGGCCCAACGCAGGAACTCGGGCGAATAGTCGAATCGAAACATGGCATCGCTGTCTTCTACGTAGTTATTGGTGAGCAAATCGTACACCTCTTTGCAGACCTCTTCGTCGTCCAGATCGCAGCTGCACCATTCAAAGCTTTCAGGCAGAGGGTAAGGTTCATCTCGGACCTTGCTGAGCGTAGGATCGAGTGGTCCTTCCTTCAATTCCTTTCGGTCTTGATCGAACTGGACGACGGGTTGGTTACCCCAGAACTTGTGCGCTTTCTCTTCCGCTTCTGTTGAGCCCGAAGATGCGTGTGTTCCGTTTCGTCAGCGCTTCCCACGTGTGGATTGCGTTCATGTCGGCGGTCCGTGTTCGTCGCACACCTCTCTTTTCGGCCTCCAAACGCTCCTGCAGCATGTCTTTGATGCGTGGATCCATTTCCTTCCCACCTCTCTCGCCTGCTGGTCCAGCTGCGATCGAACGATGCGGTCGAAGCTCCGCTTTCGAACCAAGACGAAAACGGAATCGAATGGACGAACACGTGGGTGAGCTCGCCCTCCCTTCCCTTCCACTTAACACCGGGTTAATGGGAAGGAGGGGGAACGTTCCTGGGGGTTCGAAGAGGGGAGGTGGAAGCTAAACTCACGGTTAAACTCGGGGAGGAACGGCTCGGCCGTGAACTCTTTGTGAATAGCTAGGGTGTGAGCGTTCGAGAGGGGATAAAATGTAGTTAACACCGAGGTTCACGGTGATGGGTGAGGTCAGGGGAAGACAACCGAAGGAGAGAATCTTCTCGAAGGGAGGGAGGACCACCCTGCGAGGCGTCAATGGTGGCCAGGAGGGCAACAAAACAAGGACAGGTAGATGACACGATCGTAGATGCAGCAGCACAGGGATCGCTGCTCCACTTAGGCTTGAGGGAGACATGCATGCTTGCCTCGCTGGCGTGGATGCAAAGCCAAGCGAGGTGGCTGGAGGCACCGATCGACCTTCGATGCTTGGGTGGGATGTCTCGCATCACTCAAAACTGTTACCAAGAGAAATGACGCTGGTGAATTACCATCACGTGCACTCCGTCTCTTTGCCTTTGCCACCATGATGGTGTCCATCATGATGGTGATGCCCACAGCAAGTCCCGTGTCCGTTCTCCTCTTCCTCCTCGCTGGTCCAATCGTCTTCGGATCCGTTGTTCTCCGCTTCGGACACGTCCGTGTCGAAGTCCCTTCGCTTGTGGAAGATGCAGCAGATCTTGCTCTTTTTCTTCCCCAAACCTTCGTTGTCGACCGTGTCTTCCGTCCAACGCACTGTCCGTCGCGGTCTCAGGACCACACGGACCACCTCAGGCTCCTCCCTTTCCGATTCCTGAGACGGTCTCACTGTCGTTGGTGGTTGCGAGTCCATCAAGCTCGCCATGTGAACTGCACGCACGTCCTAACCCTGCCGCACGTGTCGCAAGGCTGCAGCCGAGCACGGACGAACCTTCCAGGCTCACCGACGTCGCACGTGGAACGAAAGCAGTGCGCGTCTTTTGCTCTGAATATCCTCTCTGACGCAAACGAAGATCTCAGAAGACCTCGAACAAGGGTTTGTGAACCTGAACCGGAGATTTGCGACGTTGGTTTCGGCTCGTGTAGTGCGGTCGATCCGCGCGAATTCGACGAGACGTCGGTTTCGTCTTCCCCTTCCGTTTTTGTTCGTGTTAACCGAGTTGGGCGATGCATCGAGACCGTTCCACCCGTCAGGTGGAACGAGTGCACGGGGTGCGTTGGAAACGAGATGGACACGGTCTACTCCACGATCCTGGGTGTCCAAGAGTGCGCTTGTGGATGCCATCTACCACATCATTGGCCCACACGGAAGGTTTGAAAGAAGGACAAAGTCGATGCAAAACAAGGGACCAACCCGTCCACAAATCGAGTCGCATTATGGCTAAATCCCCAGCTCATTGTCCTATATATAGGACATTCTGGGACAATCGCTTTTTGCGCTACCGTTTTGCGCACATTGCGCGCACGCACTTGCGCTTCCATACACGCTGAGTAAACTCCAAGATCGTACTTTCCACAAGCGCTCGTGACGAAAAATGCCCTACGTTGCCGTCGAGCTCCCCCGGCGTGCGGACCTTCGGTCACCCATAGGACAATAGCGACCGTTTTTGCGCGCTTCGTACGTAGGCTTCGCGCGAGCGCATGACGCGTGAGCGGGTTCAAAAGAAAGCTTAAGAGCCAAATACAAAACTCTATTATTATTCGAGGCTATGCCTCGATCTTCGACGCGTGCGCGCCGTTGGCAGCGCTCGCACGTCCTCACCCGACACCCGACGTCGACGTCGGGAGGGTACCCCCGCCATGTGCTGCGCCGCGCATTCGCGGCCAGTATACGGCCCACAAAGGTAGGCAACTGTGCCTTCGCTTGGTCTATGGCATAGCAGACATGCTGCTGATGCTTTCTTCCCGCACATCACACACCGGCGTTGTATTATCTTTTTCGCGCCGGTGCCTTCTCCACTATACTTCATCACCTCCTCCAACGAAACCAAACGGTGACCGATCCCTCCCTCCTCGCCTGCCATCGCAGCAAGTAACGGTCGGAGACGAAGGGCCTGCTGCCTCTCCAACTCCAACTCTGCCATTATCCACGCGTTTTCCAAAAGCTCCTTCGCTAAAACCTTCCTAGTGTGCTTCTGTCGCACCTGCCCTGTTCCTTTCGCACGCATGAGCAGAAACGTGTTGACCTCGGCCAACCCAATCAGTTCGCTGAACTCGCGGATTCGAAAGTCGTGCGTTTTCCAGACGTCGTGGAACGCAACACTACCTGTTCTTAACCTGTTGTGTTGGTCCACGATGCCATATCTTGATCTGTACACCTGGGACGTTTCATCTACTGGTATTTCTTTCGCCAGTAGATGTGTGGTGTCCGTCGGGTGCTTCACCATATATTTTAATGTCCCTGCCGGTTGTGTGGTGAAACAGGATGATACCAAGCACAATGGTACACCTGCTGGACCACGATGAGCGGTTGCCTTGATCTTCCTCCTCGTCCTTCCCGCATGCACCTCGCCAGGAACGCAAACCGTCAACCCACGCTGATGAGGGTCACTTGCCAACAAACGCTCCAGTGTCGCCCTTGGAAAGCCTCTGTGCGCCGTCTTCACATTCAAAATTGAAAATAAACCACGATCCAAAAGGGCACAACACGTTTTCACTGAGCCAAACCAACTGTCGCCAAGACAAACACGCCCACTTCCAAACAAAGGCTCCATCAACCGGAGGGTAGTAGCTGTGGTGGTCCCAAAGTCTGAATAAAACTGTTTGCCCTTCATCAATTCTGCATTCTCCACGGGCTCCATACGAAAACACACACCCGTCAGCCCATCACATACAGTTTTCAGCTCGCGTCCTAACGGATCCGGCTTTCGACGAAGAAACATCCGTGAGGGCATATACCTGCCCATCCATTTCAACATTGACTCGTCCACCACCACCAACCAACTGGGCGTGTAGTGTTTGGTTGCATGGACATTCCATGCATCCCAAAACCGACGCAATTCCCAGTGAGGATCACCATGCAAAGTATGCATGGTGCCTCGTGGTCCTTTGCAAGCTCCTGCTTGCTCAGGCCTGTCCATCCTCGCTCCTCGCTCCGCTGTATACTTGGGCACACTGTCTGCAAAAAATTCCAGAATTCTGTCAAAGTCCCTCCTAGAGATGTACTTGTTGAGGCAAAATTGAACTGCCAATGGGTCCTTCTCTATGTCGACCACCTGCCAAAACGATTTCCTGCTGTGTCCTGGAAAAAGAAGCATGTACACGAAGCAACCAAACACCCTTAGCAGCAAACCAGGTGTACAATCCCTGTCGTAGGACAAGAACGTATCACCTGGCTTATTGTACTTGCTGCGCCCGCGCCGTGTGATTTCCTTCGCCCAATCTGTCAGCAACTCAAACGGAAAGAATCTGAGAAAGAATTGCAACGCTTCCGTCTCACGAAACGGCTCCGGCAAGTACGACGACGGCGACGCATGTCCCCGTAACCTCGTCGTCGTCCCACTTTCAGCACGAGGGTCCACCGCCACTTCTCCTTTTTCCTCGCTCCACACCACTCCAAACGCATTTCCAACGCTTCCATTAGCTTCTACACTGTCTTCTAATGGGTCGAGACCTTCCTCGTGGAGCAGTGTGCACTCCTGGACGTCGAGGAAGGCCTCCTCCGGCGACACCTCCGAGGGTGGCGCGCCTTCACCCACGAACCCACCAACTTCCACTTCCGCGCCGCGTTCCTCCTCCAGGGGTGCGCGCTCCGCTTCTCCTTCCTCCAGCCGCTCCATAACTCTGTATCGGACTACCGTTTCAACGGTAGCCGACCATTCCTCCACCACCGCGCCTGGTGAGTCGAAGCGAATGATCGCCTCTTGCTCTCCGGTGGTGAGGCGCAACACGCGGAGCACCTCACCACTGTATGTTGTGGTTGGATGGCTTGGGGCAGGTTGTGAAGCGACAGCAGGTCGTACAACAGCCCAAGTTTCTGGCACTTTGCGTGTGGAGAAGGTTCCACGTTGAGTTGGGAGGTGCGGAGAACCAAAGCGCACCTGGAGCTGAGATCAGGAAGGTTCTAATTCAATTACAAGATCCTGTGGGAAGCCCTAGGTGGCTTCTCACAGGGGGGTGGTGTTTCCAGGCCTTATCCACCATGAGATCTGCTCCGCAAAGATCTCTTGGTGGGTCTGGTGCCCAACCCAACGGTGAAGATCCGTTCTGTTGGGGAGCAAGGGCTGCTGGAGCCCTTCTGGCCGTCCGATCCTCCAGGGCAGAGCCTCGGGATTGGGGAACCCTCGATCGAGTACCCTTCTGTGTTGGGGCCTCGAGGTAGGGACCGATCTCTGTATAGGGACCGGGGGTTCACCCAAAATGACCGGGGGGGACTGTCTGTCTCCAATCAAGCCAGAGGGGACCACCCACGCATAAGCTAGTATAACCGAATCCTGGGGCCCTTGGTTGGGTGACCCAGGATGGAGGGGAGACCGAGGCTCCTCGTAGGGGGGCCTGGGACCCAGAGTCCCTTTCAGTCTCCCGGTTCCCTGCGCAGCAGGAATAAGTTCAACTGTAAACTACTGCTACAGGGTTGTACAAAAGAGCCTGGAGCTCTGATGTCCTGTGTTTTGTCTTGAACCCATCAGTCCATACCACCGTGCGTCCATCGGTCTGTACGAGACCCTGATAGAACTGCACGCCCTGGTCAATCTCAAAGGCCTCCATCACTACTTGTCCAGCCAGCCTAGAAGGAGGCTTCCACTGTTGCCGCTGTCGAGTGCTGTACGGCAGAGATGACCAGGTCCATGTATTCTGCAGAATAGGATTGGGGGTCTGCATGTAGATGTCTTCTTTGTGTTGTCGGACGGCGTCCAGGTTGCGCTTGCCGATGCCGCGCTCGGGCAGGCATCCATTTGTTTCCTCCAGGTCCAATACTTCATCCAGATTCTGTGCGCTTTCGCTGACCCAGGAAGTCTGGCCATCGTGCGAGCGAGCCCAGTACTGTACTGCACCTGCTGGAAAATCCACAAAGTCGCGCACTAGATATTGCGCAATCTGTAATTGCGTCCCGCCGAGTTCCTGCACTGAGGTGGGAAGCTGGTCCAATGGCTGCGCAGCGCGATCCATTGGGAACAGTGTCAGATCTGATTCAATCCACGGTCTGAGACGATCCAAGTGGAATCGATTCTGGAAGCGAGTACCGGGGGGCAGCTTCAGGCTATAGGCATCCTGACCCAATGCTCTGTCAATGCAGTAGGGCCCTTCCCAGTATGGATCCAGTTTGGGGCGATCCCGTGTGCTTTTTAGTCCATACTGGAGCTTGACCATATCCCCCGACTTGAATATCCTGTTGGGGAGGTCCTGTGTCATGGTTGCCTGTTCGCGTGCGCGTTTCACCAGCAGGTCCCGTACATCATTGTACACTCTGCGCTGCTCGTCTAGCAAACCAGTGACCATCTTGTTGGGTGTAGTCAGCAGTTGCCTTGTTGGCAGGTCTGCTGTTGTGATCTGCAGACGCCACGGCAAGCGAGATGCACAGCCATATAACATCTCAAAGGGACTGCGTTGCAGGAACGGGTGCACGCTATCGTTGTATGCGTGCGCTGCAGCTTGAAGGTACTGATCCCAATTGTCGGGGCGTTCGGACGATGTGCGCAGCGTCTGTAGAAGCGTGCGATGCTGGCGTTCCACTGGTCCCTGCGACTGCGAATGGTACGGGGTACCGGTCTTGTGGCTGGCACCCAAAGCTGTACAGTACGCGCCGAACAGTTTGCGATACGCAGGCCCATTATCTGTATGAATGATGGATGGGGTATGATACCTGTACGCCACACAATCCAGCAGCGCACGGGCTTGTTTCGTTGCGGACCAGGTTGTGTGCATGGGAATGTACACAGCAAACTTCGTAAGGCGGTCGACTACGGTGATCACTGCATTGTGGTGATCAGGAGTGACTGGCAAGCCTTCAACCACATCCACCACTACAGTATGAAATGGATGAGGGTAGAACCTCATCTCTGGAAGATGAGGCCGAGCGGCGCTCTTGTTTGCTGGCTTCATTCTCTGGCAGGTAGGGCACCGTGCCACAAATTGCTTGATGTGTGTCTTCATGCCAGGCCAGATAAAGTGTCGACGAGCTGACTCGAACGTACGATGGGCTCCAAAGTGGATGCGATCGTGCACCAGGTGAAGCAGATCCTGGCGTAGCGCATTGTCTTGAGGGACGCGCAGAACCGCTGGACCTGCGTAGCGTCCAAATTCTGCAGATGCATTGTCTTGAAACAGCAGGCCATTCCTGCATGTATATCCACCAGGTGGGTGGTCCAGGTAGGTCAAGTATTGCTGGTCATTCTGAATCGCTGTACGAATGCGTGACAGTAAAGGTACACCTGATAGGTGTACTGCCGATCCATTGTCGCTAGGAGGGGAGTGTCGTGGAGCAGCCGTTACCAAACCACTCATAGTGATGTCACTACGGGTACCGAGCAGTTTACGAATCCACGAGTGGTACCAATCTGCTACTAACACGGACAGCCAACCTACGGGAAAGGCGTTTCCACACATTCTTCTGCGAGCAGCAGGGGTAATCTTGTACCCTGCTGTGTCATTGGGCTGCATGCCCACCAAGCGTTCGCGTTCCTCTATCGTCAATTCGCGCAGGGTCTGGTTTTGTCCCATGACCCAGGTGGAACGCGAGCGGTCACTGTGACTGCCTGGCGATGCCATCAGAGTGGGGCATTTCAGGCGGGGCAGGCCCTGGTTATCCAACGGGGGAGTCGCCCCAGGTTCCAAGCAGTCTTGCCAGGTCAGGGGCAACCCTGACGATAGATGTTCCTGTGGTTTGGGTGGAGGCAGATCTGTCCAGCATAAGCGAGTGCGCTGCTGGGCAGAAAAGTGAGCCATGTTGTGTTCTTGTGGCTCTCCAAACCATTCATTGATGCGCTCCAGGTCATCCTGCAGATGCGGAGCGAACGGGGTACACTCTATGATGTAGGAGTGTCCCCCTACCAGGCGTTTGCGAATGTCTCGCACCGCTGTGAACAGTTCACGCACATCGCGCAGCCCCAGAGGGGGGTCTCTGTCTGATGTGTTGGCGCGCGAAAAGGGCTGGCACGGCACACCAGCGATCAATAGGTCCACCGGTGGCAGCAAGCGACGATGCGCTAGGGTGCGCACATCGCTGCCATAGCGAAAGATGTCTTCGCGTATGAACAGGCCAGGTCTTGAGAGGTGAACAGAATTGAACACGCGCTGTACGATTGCTGCGCAATCGGGGTCCTGCTCCACTGCAATGTAGTTGATGGACAACTCTGCAGTTTCTGGGATGGCTTGTTCGAGGGCACGAAGGGTCGTACCCATTCCTGCACAGAGGTCCAGGACAGTAATCGTCTTGAGCGGTTTGGCTGAATCATCCACCGGGTGGCGTGAGAAGTAATCTGCGGCCACATTCTGAATTCCAGGGCGGAATTCCACGTTGAATGGGGCATAGTATGCCAGTTTTTCGATCCAGCGAGGGTCGCGGGGCGACAACTGCTGTACGCTCTTTGTCGTAAGGTACTTGGATGCTGTGTTATCGGTGATGACCGTAAACGGTCGGCCGAACACCAAGTGCTTCCAGTGAGCCAATGCGTAAACAATGGCGCACGTTTCGCGTTCAGCAGCGTGGTAGTTTCGCTGAGCTGAATTGAACTTGCGGCTCCAGTACTCGACCGGACGCCATTCGCCCGGGGAGATTTCCTGGTGCAGTACTGCCCCCATGCCAATATTTGACGCGTCTGTCTCGATGCGGATCGCGTGGTCCTCATTGTACAGCGCCAGCGCAGGGGCAGTGGTGAGCTGGGTCACCAGCAGATCAAAAGCATGGTCATGTCGATCCAACCAGTAGCGCTGAAAGTCGTGGGCGTACTTTTTCTTGTTGAGCTCAGTGAGTGGAGCTGCAGCATCTGAGTAGTGAGGTACAAACCTCAAGTAGAATTGGCATAGGCCCAGGAAGGCCATGTTTTCTTTCTGCGATCTGGGTTTGGGGAAGTGCTGGATCTTGCTGAGCTTTTGCGGTGCGCACCGCAGCTCCTGGTTCTCGATCCTGAACCCAACCCAGTCCAATTTGGTGCAGAAGAAATGGCACTTTGTACGTTTCAAACGTACATCTGCGGCCTTGCACACTTGGAAAAGGTCTTCAAGGTGCTGGAAGTGAGCTTCCTTGCTGGTTGAGTGAACCAGGATGTCATCCACATAGACCTTAGAAAAGGTCAAGTGTCCGAAAATCCTGTTCATCATTCTCTGGAAGGCTGCTGGGGCATTTGCTATGCCCATGGGCATTACCCTCCAGGTGTAACTCCCAAAGGGAGTCTGAACTGCTGTTTTTTGGATGTCTTCTGGGTTCATTGGCAACTGATGGAACCCGTCCAATGCGTCCAGCGCAGAAAAGTAACGGGCACCGCCTAGCCCCTGCAGAAAGTCATCGATGCGTGGCAGAGGGTATCGATCTTTCATCGCAACATTGTTCAGCTTGCGATAATCGAACACCACTCTCCAGCCTCCATCCTTCTTGGGGACCAGGATCACTGGTGCACCCCAGGCTGAGCCTGCACAAACATCCATTTTCCCTGCATCCACATATTCACTCAGCAGCTTTCGCAACTCTTCGCGTTCTGTTGGCGACAAGCGATAGTACTGGGTGAACTGTGGTTTTGCTTCAGATTCCAGGGGGATACTGAAGTTTTCGCCGGGGACCCGTTCCGCGGGTGGACCCTTCCTTGCTTTAAAGCAGTCTGAATATTGGTCCAGGAGGTTGTCCAACCTCTGCTGTTCCGCTTCTGAGAGCGCGGCCTGCGCACTCAACTGGCTTCTGTCCTGCTGGAGCTCCTGCTCCTCTGTTTCCAATTCCCATCGCGTGTCCTGCGGTTGTACGATGAGATACAGGCAACCCGGTGTGCGCACCGCTTGCCTAACTTCAGCGGCAGGGACGATCAAGTCGAGTCGTCGTGCCTGGATGAAGTCCCCATCGCCATGTACTGTATGGCGACGTCCGGTTGCGTCTTGGAGGATCATGGTCCTTTGCTGCCAATTCAGCACCTGCAGGTAAGAGTTTGAAAAGTCACTGCCCAGGATACACTGAAAATCCTGGACAGGAGCAATACCAAAGTCATGCCAAACTCTGAAGCTGTCCATACTAAGTTCCAGGCGCACAATGGGGGCCTTGTGGGTTTCCTTCCCCACAGCCACACCAAATTCCACATACTCATCTGTGGTTTTCCAGGTTATGCCTTGTGCATCAGCCCGTTGTATCCTTTGTAACAACTGAGGTGTTACAAAGGAGAAGCTGGACAGTGTGTCCAGGTATGCTTGACTGCTCACCTTCGCTGGTCTGCGACCGAACGAGCATTGAGAGGTGAGAAACTCCTTCCTTGGAGCCAAATTATCTATTGCATGCAATGGCAGCACCTGTCCAGGTCTGCGATTCTGGACGGCCTGCAGCTGCAACTTCTGCAAATCATTCTGCTTGAGTCCTGGTTCCTTCAAGGGGGGCAGGTCCAGGTTAGGGGGAGCGTTCGCTGACGCTCCCGGCTCCATGCGGTCAACCCCCATCGACCGCTGGAGCGCGTTCAGTTTTTTGAACTGAACACGGCACGGGCTTTACAGCCGCTGCCGCTGTGGCCATAGCGATGGCAGATATCGCACACCGAGAGTTGGCGGCATCGCTGAAGCAGGTCACCAGGGAGCTTTGCCTTCAGCTCATAGCCCTTGAGGTCCCCCTGGAGGGCCATGACCAATTCTTGGTCCCTCTCTTCCAGGTCCTTGAAGCGCTTGGACGCGCGCTGGGTCTTCACTGCCTCCTCCTTGGAGGACTTGCTGTCCTTCATAGCGCTGACGCGTCCTGCACGCTGTGGGCGTTTGGCAGCCTGTCCAGTCTGTTCACTGGAGCAGTTCTGCTCAATGTCCATGGCAGTTCCTGCTAATCCCCAGGGGCTGATGTCCGGGGTCTGGTGAAGTGTCACCAGCAGCTGATGCTTTTCGCGCATCCGCTGAATCATCCATATCGGGAGCCCTGCGCGGAAGCGTGCGGCCAGTTCCGCATCGGAAATGCGGGAGACTGTGGGATCCTTGCTGCTGCCTATCACTACTGACAGTGACAGCAACCTGTTCAGGAAATCCACCGCTGTTTCGTCCGTTCGCATACGAGTTCTGAGGAACTCATCGTATGCTTTTGGACCTGGGTCACATCTTTGGAAGATATTCAGCAGTGCGCTGAATATCGCATCCAAAGACTGTAGCTTTCCAGGGGCTGCTGTCTCCATGTTTTCCATTGCAAGGCGGGCTGTGCCTCCAAGTGTTTGGAGGGCCATAGCGGCCTGCGGAACGTCCTTCGCCACTCTTGCTTTGACCCAGCAAGAGGTCTCCTTATACCACCTGTGAAGGGCATAAGGATCCTTATTCAGCTCCTCCCCAGTGAAGACTGTGGGAGACGGCATTACAATGCCTTTGACTGCTCCGGACTTTCGGAGGGCTTCAAACATGTCGCTGAATTCAGCAGGTTCATGTTTGAAGTCCTCCTCTTCCTCGATGTCTTCGGGAGTGGCCAGCGACCTGGCCAAGTCCCTTTCCTCAAGGCGTGCTACTGTGGTAGCAGCCAGAACCGAATCTTCTTCCATCACGCCTGATGGACTCGTAAACTCTGTTGTGGTTGGATGGCTTGGGGCAGGCTGTGAAGCGACAGCAGGTCGTACAACAGCCCAAGTTTCTGGCACTTTGCGTGTGGAGAAGGTTCCACGTTGAGTTGGGAGGTGCGGAGAACCAAAGCGCACCTGGAGCTGAGATCAGGAAGGTTCTAATTCAATTACAAGATCCTGTGGGAAGCCCTAGGTGGCTTCTCACAGGGGGGTGGTGTTTCCAGGCCTTATCCACCATGAGATCTGCTCCGCAAAGATCTCTTGGTGGGTCTGGTGCCCAACCCAACGGTGAAGATCCGTTCTGTTGGGGAGCAAGGGCTGCTGGAGCCCTTCTGGCCGTCCGATCCTCCAGGGCAGAGCCTCGGGATTGGGGAACCCTCGATCGAGTACCCTTCTGTGTTGGGGCCTCGAGGTAGGGACCGATCTCTGTATAGGGACCGGGGGTTCACCCAAAATGACCGGGCACCCCACCGCCACTTCGGGGAAGCGTGAGTCCTCTGGCTTTTTCTTCACATCAGGCCTGTTCCCCCTTCTTTTTTGTGGTGTTTCTAGGTGATTCGACGAGGAGAATCCGAATCTGAGCTTGGTTGGTCCTGGATCGTTCGTCTTTCCGGTGAACTCGGCGCGGCTGGCTCGGGGGTGTTCCAAAATTCACCCTTTTTGGGGCGTTTTGGCCAGGCGGTTGAACATGCGCTTCATGGCACCAGGAGCATCGACTCTCGATGTGCTTTTTCTCCTGAAGGTGTCCTATCTTTCTGTCTTTCCCTTCCCCGGGTTTGGCGTTCCAGTTCCCCGTGGGCGCTCGGCTGCCCTCGGGGAGGTGCGCAGCAGCGGTGCCGTTTGGGGTCCCCACCACCTGGTGGTGAATATTCACCTCTAGAACTCGTGCCAGGCAGAATTTGGGCATTTTGAGAGCACCGTTCGAAAGAACGCGCCGAGACCTATCCAACGAGCTATCGTTCGCTCGATTAGAGCCCATATTCGAAGAGATACGCGCGTCGAAAGGAAGGAGCACCCGCCAGGGGAAACGAGGCAGGATCCAGCCCCGAAAGACCCTGGGACGTGCACGGGCCTCCCTGCTCTTGCACGGGCCGAACCAGGTCGGGGTCCATCGATCCAAACCCCTCAAAACGGAGTGCTCTACAACTTCGATTGGAAGAGCAACGTCTGGAGAGGTCCACCCGAGGCTCCACGGATCCCACAGCCACAGCCCCTCTCTCCCTATGAAGAAAAAGTGGCGGTGGGGTGGGTAAGGGCTTGCTGCCGAGGCCACCGCGGACGTATGGCGCCTTGGATGGCTACGAAACTCTGGGAGACCTATGAAGTGAGCTAGAGGAATACTGTACCGGATGGGTAGCTCCTGAAACGCTGTGGTGGCTGAGAAAGGACGACCACGGTTTGGTGCTGAAAACAGGCCGAAACTCAGTGATTCAGGCCTGTCCTCCAGGGAGAGGCTTTTAGGCATACCGTACGAACCACGACGTTTTTGGCCACAAAAACTGGAGGGTAGTTGAATCACATGTCAGGAGTAGTGCTCACGGAGTTTGGTTACAATCCGCTTTCGCAAGGATCCCCGAGAGCCTGGGGAGGGAAGCCTGGGGGTGTGTCTTGAGAGGTCCCATGAGTCCCATCAACGGGGCCGAGCCCCAGGCTGGCCTTCTCAAGCCGTTTCAGCTGCATGCAAGCGTTCACAGGGGCTCCATTAGTTGATTTGATCTGCGTGGAGCAGCTACAAGTCCGTAGGAGCCCAACACACGACTCCATGGGGGTGCCTGGTTTTGAGCGAGAAACGGAAGGAAAAACAGACAGAAACTGTCAAGTCAAATTACAAGACAAGCCATTTTCTCATGGGAGGCAATCAATACTTGGTGAACTCCCCACGGTTGAGGATGACCTCTTCAAGCCTCTTGGGCATGGTTTTGAGGAGCTTTGATCCAAGCCCCTCTTTGGAGAGCTCCTTCCATGCACGAAAGGTGCAGGTTTTGAGCTCTTCCAAGGTGGTGGGTCCCATGGCTTCCACCCTCCTGTCCAAGCAAGACCACACGTTTTCAATGGGACTAAGATCAGGGCTGAGAGAGGGCCAATCCAACATGAGATCCACGTGAGCTTGAGTGGAGAGCTCCACCAACTTGAGAATGGTGGCCTTCGATCGATGGGCCCCATCCCCATCCTGTTGAAAGGTCCAAGGGGCCTTCTTGTACAACCTGGTGCCCTCCTTCATCAGCCAAGGGAGGACTTTTTCTGCGTACTCCTGCTGTCCTACACCCTTGGACACCTTCCCTTGTCCATCCTTGAAGTCACTGGGCTGCCCGGTGGTCCCCGTGACTGTCAACAGGCCTGTGAGTCCACGGGCACACACCCCACCATACACTTTGATTCGTGGGGGGGCCATGTTGTACTCCACGAGGGGTGTGGTACCAGGAGGGACCAGGGTTCGTTTGGAGCCTTTGTGCTTGGTGGTTCCCAGGTAAATTTGGTGGGCATCCGTGAAAAGAACCCGCCCAAAATCATCCCCCAAGTGCCGTTCCGCAAACTTCACTCTATTGGCCTTGTGCGAGGCCTGCAACTTCATCACCTTTTTTTGGACCTTGGTCTTCACCCCCAAATCCTTCAACAGCCGTTGCAAGGTCCTCAACGGTACTCTCCGTCCGTACCGTGCTTCCCACTCGCTCATGACGTCCCTTGTTCCCATGGCCTGGCCTTCAAGTGCACGAGACTTGAGCAAGTTGCACAGCCACTTGCCATGACCACGGGCATAAGAGAGGGAACGACGTTTTGAAGAGGAAGGAGCTTTGGGCTTACGATCCTTCACCCAAGACTTCACTGTCACCCAACTCCGCTTCATAACCTTGGACGTGGCGGAGAGATTCCCACTCAGCACCTTGTACGCCGCTTTGGTGGCCTGGATGGCCGCTTCCTCCATGAGGCCTGGTGATGGCTTTTTTGTGCGCTTCTTCCCCATCACGAAGCGCTTTGCCTTGAACTCCGGTCGGTGCTGTATTTGGTCTTTCCTCTTTCGATTCCACCCCATAATCCTCCCTTGCTCACCCTGTGTGCTGGGGGAGGGGAGTTGACAGCACCCCCCCTCCAAACCTGCCATACCTACCAGCGGTGACTCTCGGGGGCACTGCCACTCGCTGAGTGACGGCAGGACAACGAGATTTGGCAGGTGAATTGTACATCGTCCGGATCAACTACGGTTTGAATTTCAGGACCAGAAACCTCGTACTTCGGGCGCCACGCCCCCCCCAATCCAGCAGATCCCGAAACGCCCCCCACGTACCCACCCCACCGCCACTTCGGGGAAGCGTGAGTCCTCTGGCTTTTTCTTCACATCAGGCCTGTTCCCCCTTCTTTTTTGTGGTGTTTCTGGGTGATTCGACGAGGAGAATCCGAATCTGAGCTTGGTTGGTCCTGGATCGTTCGTCTTTCCGGTGAACTCGGCGCGGCTGGCTCGGGGGTGTTCCAAAATTCACCCTTTTTGGGGCGTTTTGGCCAGGCGGTTGAACATGCGCTTCATGGCACCAGGAGCATCGACTCTCGATGTGCTTTTTCTCCTGAAGGTGTCCTATCTTTCTGTCTTTCCCTTCCCCGGGTTTGGCGTTCCAGTTCCCCGTGGGCGCTCGGCTGCCCTCGGGGAGGTGCGCAGCAGCGGTGCCGTTTGGGGTCCCCACCACCTGGTGGTGAATATTCACCTCTAGAACTCGTGCCAGGCAGAATTTGGGCATTTTGAGAGCACCGTTCGAAAGAACGCGCCGAGACCTATCCAACGAGCTATCGTTCGCTCGATTAGAGCCCATATTCGAAGAGATACGCGCGTCGAAAGGAAGGAGCACCCGCCAGGGGAAACGAGGCAGGATCCAGCCCCGAAAGACCCTGGGACGTGCACGGGCCTCCCTGCTCTTGCACGGGCCGAACCAGGTCGGGGTCCATCGATCCAAACCCCTCAAAACGGAGTGCTCTACAACTTCGATTGGAAGAGCAACGTCTGGAGAGGTCCACCCGAGGCTCCACGGATCCCACAGCCACAGCCCCTCTCTCCCTATGAAGAAAAAGTGGCGGTGGGGTGGGTAAGGGCTTGCTGCCGAGGCCACCGCGGACGTATGGCGCCTTGGATGGCTACGAAACTCTGGGAGACCTATGAAGTGAGCTAGAGGAATACTGTACCGGATGGGTAGCTCCTGAAACGCTGTGGTGGCTGAGAAAGGACGACCACGGTTTGGTGCTGAAAACAGGCCGAAACTCAGTGATTCAGGCCTGTCCTCCAGGGAGAGGCTTTTAGGCATACCGTACGAACCACGACGTTTTTGGCCACAAAAACTGGAGGGTAGTTGAATCACATGTCAGGAGTAGTGCTCACGGAGTTTGGTTACAATCCGCTTTCGCAAGGATCCCCGAGAGCCTGGGGAGGGAAGCCTGGGGGTGTGTCTTGAGAGGTCCCATGAGTCCCATCAACGGGGCCGAGCCCCAGGCTGGCCTTCTCAAGCCGTTTCAGCTGCATGCAAGCGTTCACAGGGGCTCCATTAGTTGATTTGATCTGCGTGGAGCAGCTACAAGTCCGTAGGAGCCCAACACACGACTCCATGGGGGTGCCTGGTTTTGAGCGAGAAACGGAAGGAAAAACAGACAGAAACTGTCAAGTCAAATTACAAGACAAGCCATTTTCTCATGGGAGGCAATCAATACTTGGTGAACTCCCCACGGTTGAGGATGACCTCTTCAAGCCTCTTGGGCATGGTTTTGAGGAGCTTTGATCCAAGCCCCTCTTTGGAGAGCTCCTTCCATGCACGAAAGGTGCAGGTTTTGAGCTCTTCCAAGGTGGTGGGTCCCATGGCTTCCACCCTCCTGTCCAAGCAAGACCACACGTTTTCAATGGGACTAAGATCAGGGCTGAGAGAGGGCCAATCCAACATGAGATCCACGTGAGCTTGAGTGGAGAGCTCCACCAACTTGAGAATGGTGGCCTTCGATCGATGGGCCCCATCCCCATCCTGTTGAAAGGTCCAAGGGGCCTTCTTGTACAACCTGGTGCCCTCCTTCATCAGCCAAGGGAGGACTTTTTCTGCGTACTCCTGCTGTCCTACACCCTTGGACACCTTCCCTTGTCCATCCTTGAAGTCACTGGGCTGCCCGGTGGTCCCCGTGACTGTCAACAGGCCTGTGAGTCCACGGGCACACACCCCACCATACACTTTGATTCGTGGGGGGGCCATGTTGTACTCCACGAGGGGTGTGGTACCAGGAGGGACCAGGGTTCGTTTGGAGCCTTTGTGCTTGGTGGTTCCCAGGTAAATTTGGTGGGCATCCGTGAAAAGAACCCGCCCAAAATCATCCCCCAAGTGCCGTTCCGCAAACTTCACTCTATTGGCCTTGTGCGAGGCCTGCAACTTCATCACCTTTTTTTGGACCTTGGTCTTCACCCCCAAATCCTTCAACAGCCGTTGCAAGGTCCTCAACGGTACTCTCCGTCCGTACCGTGCTTCCCACTCGCTCATGACGTCCCTTGTTCCCATGGCCTGGCCTTCAAGTGCACGAGACTTGAGCAAGTTGCACAGCCACTTGCCATGACCACGGGCATAAGAGAGGGAACGACGTTTTGAAGAGGAAGGAGCTTTGGGCTTACGATCCTTCACCCAAGACTTCACTGTCACCCAACTCCGCTTCATAACCTTGGACGTGGCGGAGAGATTCCCACTCAGCACCTTGTACGCCGCTTTGGTGGCCTGGATGGCCGCTTCCTCCATGAGGCCTGGTGATGGCTTTTTTGTGCGCTTCTTCCCCATCACGAAGCGCTTTGCCTTGAACTCCGGTCGGTGCTGTATTTGGTCTTTCCTCTTTCGATTCCACCCCATAATCCTCCCTTGCTCACCCTGTGTGCTGGGGGAGGGGAGTTGACAGCACCCCCCCTCCAAACCTGCCATACCTACCAGCGGTGACTCTCGGGGGCACTGCCACTCGCTGAGTGACGGCAGGACAACGAGATTTGGCAGGTGAATTGTACATCGTCCGGATCAACTACGGTTTGAATTTCAGGACCAGAAACCTCGTACTTCGGGCGCCACGCCCCCCCCAATCCAGCAGATCCCGAAACGCCCCCCACGTACCCACCCCACCGCCACTTCGGGGAAGCGTGAGTCCTCTGGCTTTTTCTTCACATCAGGCCTGTTCCCCCTTCTTTTTTGTGGTGTTTCTGGGTGATTCGACGAGGAGAATCCGAATCTGAGCTTGGTTGGTCCTGGATCGTTCGTCTTTCCGGTGAACTCGGCGCGGCTGGCTCGGGGGTGTTCCAAAATTCACCCTTTTTGGGGCGTTTTGGCCAGGCGGTTGAACATGCGCTTCATGGCACCAGGAGCATCGACTCTCGATGTGCTTTTTCTCCTGAAGGTGTCCTATCTTTCTCTCTTTCCTCTCCTAAAGTTTGGCGGTCCGGTTCTATGTGGATGCCTGGCTGCCCTCGGGGAGGTGTTGAGCAGCGGTGCCGTTTGGGGTCCCCACCACCTGCCGGTGGTTTTTCGACTCTAGAACTCGTGCCAGGCAGAATTTGGGCATTTTGAGAGCACCGTTCGAAAGAACGCGCCGAGACCTATCCAACGAGCTATCGTTCGCTCGATTTGAACCCATATTCGAAGAGATACGCGCGTCGAAAGGAAGGAGCACCCGCCAGGGGAAACGAGGCAGGATCCAGCCCCGAAAGACCCTGGGACGTGCACGGGCCTCCCTGCTCTTGCACGGGTCGAACCAGGTCGGGGTCCATCGATCCAAACCCCTCAACACGGAGTGCTCTACAACTTCGATTGGAGGAGCAACGTCTGGAGAGGTCCACCCGAGGCTCCACGGATCCCACAGCGACAGCCCCTCTCTCCCTATGAAGAAAAAGTGGCGGTGGGGTGGGGGGGGACTGTCTGTCTCCAATCAAGCCAGAGGGGACCACCCACGCATAAGCTAGTATAACCGAATCCTGGGGCCCTTGGTTGGGTGACCCAGGATGGAGGGGAGACCGAGGCTCCTCGTAGGGGGGCCTGGGACCCAAAGTCCCTTTCATGTACGACGTGGAGTTCCACGCGTCACCATGCGTCTGGCGGGCCCATTCCTCTCCAAACTCTCTTGCTGGAATGCAAACGCGCACTCCAACAAGCTCGTTTTGACGCGACTGCGGCTTTCGCCGCTTCGATCGGATCATGCACCAAAACGTCAAAAAACCCTTGGTCGTAACGTCAACCCCCGTTCCCTCGGAAATCGAAACCAAACATGCCCTTCGGAAAGCCGTCCCATGAATGCTCCATGTCTTGGGTATCTTTTCATCAAACCTTTGTTTAAAATTGGGCGATCTTCAAAAAAGTCCTCCAATCACGAAGATTGTCCTATATATAGGACAATAAACCCCTTATTGTCCTATATATAGGACACATGGGGATTTGTACAATTAGCACCTATGTAGGTCGCACGAAAGGCCAACCGCTCTACAATGGGCGGTGTATTTGCGAAGTCGAAAAGATGGTAGCAACCTCGGGATCGCCACATGGTCTTTCTCAAAGAAATTCCCCCTTGCATGGAGTCGGAGGAGTGAGGAGAGACCTTTAAGGGAATCTATATGGCATGCCTACCCTTTATGAAGACGACTTGTGATTCGCAAACGGTCTATTCATGGATAAGAAGAGCAGACCGTTTTTATTGACAACCGGGGAAAGCACCACGTCGAGGACTTCTTCGACGAGAACTGCACCCGTTGTACTTAACCTTGAAAAGGTCGACTCTTCGAAACAAAATTCCGCATGGTATTCATCACTTCGGAACTTCTTGCTTGGGAAGAAGGAATGTGGAATGGCGTTGTCGTCCACAACCGTGGCAACGTAGTGGCCTGAAAGGACGAGTCAATGTTTTAAAAGCTATGTATGGCGACATCGATGGTCTAGCCAACATGCACAAGATTGGTATGTGCGCCATATAGCATCTCGTACAAGTTGTATCCTTGAACTATCGATGTATTTCCTTACTCTCCCATCAAGCGCTTCCTTTTACCTTTTACGGCATGGTTGATCTTACCAAGGAGCACAAGAAATGGTCGCTTACTTGGCTTAATTTCATCCAATCGACTAGAGCATTTCCCTTCCTCACCCCCCATCCAAGTTGAAGACTTTCAATGTGTAAGAGTGTACGAAAGAGGCTAAAGTTCCACAACGACGTTTCCAAGAGAGGAGACTCTTCAAATTCACACGATAGAGAAGGAAATCGGGACGGACGATTGTGCAACACGAGCATTAACTTGGTTCTCCCTAAGAAAGGAAAGTCGCCATTTTGATTGAACTCCTACCACCCATCGATTTTAACTTTTGCTTCTTCACGCAAGGATCACCAAATATGATGTCGTGAATAGCGCTCCCCTTCACATACAAATTTTTCAATGTTGGGTCTTGCAAAGAGAGAGTGAGCTAGCCGCAAAGGCTACACGTTGCCCTTGCAAGATGAGAGGAGGGAACAAATCCTAAGATGTGCGATGCTTACATTCGTCGTGATACCATGGAGCCTGCGATTCAAAATCGCTCTCGATACAATTCCCATTCACGGACACAAGGTTCGAAACGAGTCCCCGAGATGTTGTCCATGACAACTGTGACCACAAGGCGCCGCATGCAAACTTTGTTTGACTTTCTTGTGGGCCAAGAGCATATCACAGGTAAGAGAGATGGAAGACGTCTGGGGAAGATTGGCAAGAACACTCAAGCAACTCCTGCACCGGGTGATTGGTTCAATGTTGATGGGTGGGACCTTGTGCCTTCAAAATAATTTTTATCTGGCAATGCCAATCTCAGTCATGGCGTGTAAAAAAACTTCCCCAACTCACACGAAGCAAGTTTGGCCATGGGTTCAATTTAGGTCTTTGGTGAAGCACCCGTGGCTCCGCGCGGTCTCTTGCAACCCTGCCTTGACGTCTCGCTCCTTTGCTTTCAATAGGAAACCGACAAGAGCATAGAGGTTGTTGTCCCTAAGAAGCAACACCCCTCAAGGTACGTCGTTGATTCGGGACCAAAACCTTGCCATGGCATCGAGGAACTCCGCCTTGTCGCCCAAGTTGTTCGCGTATAAGCTTCTATTTACTTGACGCGGGGTTGGCCCATAGTGGGGGATGCAATCCAAGAGAAGATGGACGCAACGGTAACGGGGAACAAAAAGGACGTTCTCGAAACCGGGGATTCCATCTTCGTGGTCTCGTTCCCACATGGAGTAGAAGACTAGGAGAGCGATCTTGCTTCCTACAACACGGATGCCATGACGGCTTCCCTCGTGGGTAATCCTATTGCTCGGTCCGCTCGAGACTCCTATCCCAAGTTCTTTCTTCGTCGATTTCTCCGTCGCATGTTGGGGCAAAAGCCGCAAAGTCCAACACCGAGGCGACGGCCGTTGAGGCCGAGCGGCTTGCATGGACGCAACAAGCCCTCCCCCTACCCCCCCGCGCTCCTCCACACCGGTTGAGGAGGGACCCGTCCTTCAAGACTAGGTGGAATCCACGCCCCCGAGGAAATCTAAAGATGACACCGAGGCACTTTCCACGTGCATGGACGGCCGTGTCTTGCAAGTAGGAGAAGCCCGAACGGGGACCCACGGAGTATGGACGGCCCAAGCGTTCGGAGGTTTTGTTGGGCGAGGAATCTCCTATACGCCTAGTTTTGTTGAGGGAGAAAGCAAGCAAATTTTCGCCAAGCCCTCTTTCCCGCGCGAATTGCGATCGTTCTAGGCGAACAAAGCATTTGAACATAGGGACGTCATGACGTTTCGGACCACCCCCTCCATGTGCCCGTCGGGATACCACAGGAGGACGCCGCCCTCCAAGAAAAGCTAAAAGACGAGCACGCGTGTGGGCGTTGCGTGGTTGCCTTGACCCACATGGCCAACCAACGCTTGCGTGTAGAGGGCGCGGGGTGCACATGGAGGGATCCTTGACGGGTGGATGATGCCCGTCAAAGGGCCGGACCTACTCCTTGTCCAGGCCCGTCCACTAAGGCGTTACCAAGATTGGCACGGAGGGATGCACTCCCGGAGTCCTCGACAACCGAACGTGAGGACCCATGGCATGCGCTTGGGCGCAAGTTCACGTTGAACCTCCCTACTTTGCGTTTGGGAACGATGCGCGAATCGAGCAAGCGAGACCATGCTGGTGTGGAACGCTTGTCCACGCGGAAACGAGAAGGTCCCTCCTTCCAATAATCCCAACACCTCGGGGCAGCACGCCCCCCCTTCCGATCACGCAAGGTGAATCTTTCAAACACACGAAGAGAGGTCTGAAGTGCTCGAGGGCATCCCCCTGGAAGGCCTCGTCTTTTGCCGCCGTGCAAGGGCCGGATGGAAGAGAGTCGAACTGACCCCTCGAACATGCTCCCCTATAATGGTAGTTGAAGTCCCCCTTCCCCGCCCTACATCACAAACACCACCCCACATCGCCACCAACTCCGTCATCCCCATGGGAACACGTGCCAAACACACAAGCCAACGTCACGCGGACCATGAAGGGTGCAAGGCCGCACGAGCCGAGGGGCCCGAGGCTAACAATGCACCTTTGAGGGAGCGTCCGGGGCCAAGGAAGGGGGGGGCAGGAGGCTTGGGATCTACGCACAGAAAGAACAGAACGTACTACTTGCTTACAGATGGTCCGATGCCTGCATCTCAAGCGTTCACCGCAAAGGTCGAAGGAATGTTGTCAAAGGAAGGAATGCACCCACCCTCGTTTGCCCATTCCATGATCTTGGGCAACGGCTTCTCCTCGTCCGGCACGTTTCCATCCGCGCTGAAGAGATCAGACACATCCATGGCAGCATTCTCGTCAAAGTAGTTGAAGGGGATCAAAGTGAACCCGGCCCTGTTGCCGTGGGTGGTAGGCGTCACGGGCACGTCCTCCGAGTGAGGGATGTGGTAGGTCCCACTCGTGATCCAGAGGACCAAATCCTCTCCCACAATGTTCTCCTCGTCCAGGTAGGTATCAAAATCAAGAGCAGGGGCGCCAGGGAAGATGTCGTCTTGCTCCAGGGAGGACGTCCACTCCTGCTCGCTACGCTTGGTCACCGCCACGTTGTACTTGGTCCAAGCAAAGCTGGCAAGGGCCGGGTCATCATCGGGATACACCTGGTGATGCGGGGTGGCATGCAGAGCGTACCCACGCGGGGTGCCCCAGCTGTTGGTCTGCTCTGTGCTCTGGACCACGAACTTCATCGGCGTGGCCGGGTTCATGTTCATGCCAAACTCCGTCTCCGCAATCATCTTGTTCAGCCTCTTGGTGGTCCACAGGCGCCCGGCCTGATCCTCGAAACGCCAGGGCACAACATAGTCCATCTCGATCTGGTTGGAGGTGCCTCCGATGTCCAGGTCCACCTTCCAGTTCATCGTGTGATCGTGCAGCGCGCTGGCCATGCCATAGTGCACCTGATTGCCAAAGGCCTGGGACACCGTGGGCACGTAGCTGGACCCCTGCATGTATCCGGACAGGATGGCGTTCACGTCCATGCTGCCGTCCAGGTTGAGCTGGAGCTGTTGGATGTAGTCGTAGTTTCCAATGGTCAACTTGGTGCGGATGATCAGGGCCGTGTTGCGCACGCCGCCTCCACCAACACCGGCGGTGAAGTCATGGATCACCAGGGGCAGCGCCGTGTCGTACTCAAACACGCACCAGGCCCTCCTTCCAATGCGTCCCTCGCCGTCTCCGCCAAGGGCTTGGAAGGCATCGATGTACGCGGCATTCAAGGCACAGTCGATGCCCGGCACCATCTCCGATCCGCGGTACCCCTGAGAGTAGGTCACCCCGTCGTAGTACTGGGTGTGATGCAGGCCGCTGTCGTGTCCCCCGTAGGCAGCAAAGGCCTCTTGGTGGGAGATCTCGTACGCAATCCTCTCTCCCTTGAACATGATGTTGTACAGCTTGGGGCCGCGCTTGCTCTCGGCAAGCTCCAGCTCCCACCCCATCCAGTTCACTTTGTTGCGGTCAATCTGGTAACGCGCGCCATAAGGATCGAACGAGATGGCGGCCAAAGGCTTGTCTGGGCTCCTGGAAGGTCCAGATCTGGGCTGGAAGGTGGCGTACAAGGCCTCCTCCTGGGTGTCAAACAAGGGAATGGTCCACGACTTCCACTCCTCATTGGCAGGGTCGTCCCACGCCGCCAGGACCTCCTCCACGCTGGGGTACACCGTTCCCATGAGGTTGATGCCCACCAGCTGGGGGCCGCCCTCCGCGAAGGTGTGGAAGTCAAAGGTGATGTGGCTCAAACGATGAAGGTAACTGCCTTGGAAGGAACGGGTCTCTCCACCATCAATCCCCGGTAGCACGCGTTCCAACCCATAGGTCGTGAACACATCAAACTGGCTGCGATCCCCGATCTCGGGCACAACCTGGTGGGGTCCCACCTGACGGACGTTGATGCACTTGGTCGTGCAGTTGGGGTCCAGCGGGCTGGCATCCTCGTACACGTGGCTGATGATGGGGTAGAGGTCCCCGTTCACCAGTTCGGTGACCATGTCCATCATGGGCGTGGTGTGGTCGTCGGATGTGACGCCGAGTTCCTGGTGGAACACTTCCTCACGTCCCTGGATGACGGGAATACGCTCCCAAGAGCTGGGCTCGGGCAGGTCCACCTTCAAGGCAATGCGGGCCAAGCTTCCATCCTCCTTCTCCACCACCATGTCGGCGCGGGCCGCACGGGGAGGCGCTGCACCGTCCCCGTCCAGGTAGGCCAGAACATCCGCCTTGGGGGGATCAAAGCGTTCAATGGAGATCCAGGAGGAGAAGTTGAGGGGAGCCCAGGCACCCGAATCGTTCTCTTCCAGGAGGTACGTACGGACAGCGTTGTACTCTTCCATGGTCAGGCTCTCGAAGAAGTTGGGCTCTGGCGACATGCAGCTGACCCGATCCGGATGGTCCAAGCTGCTGCATGGGTCCGGGGATGCACAGAAAGCCCCGTTGGCGGCCGTGAGGTCCGAACCGTTCTCTTCCGTTTGAGCATGGGCTTGGTGGAGTCCAAGGAGGGCCATTCCGGCCAGGATCCACGTCGTCTTCACCATCTTCCCAGGGGCTCGGGCGCTCGTCGGAGCACTGGAGCACCTGCAAGGGGACGCGTCCAGGAACGCGTGCTCGTCGCGAGCAGGAAGAAGTGACGGCTCATCTTCCATCCGCCCTTCATTGGACCCTCCTTGGGGTGGGCCATGGGACCAGGAGGACCACCACGTGGCAACCGTAGGAGAGGGCGGACACGCCTTCCGGATCACGTGATCGATCCCCCCCTCGCATGGTCGGTTCACGTCATCGGGAGAGGCACAGGCAGGGCGGATCCTTTTGCCCATGGACGGACCACGTGCGTCTCCGTACGATGGATCCCTTCCCGTCCTCGGACGGATCGAGGGTTCGCCCCGTTCGGTGATCGGGTTTCGACGTTTCCTTTCCACCCCGCCGGTTCGCCTCCCCATCCCTGGGTTCGGTGCTGCACGTGGGTTCAACGACCGAGGATCACGTGATCCCCTGGGGACGGGGGCGATGGAACGAGGGCAACCGAACCCCCCCCCAAACAAGATCGAGACTTGCGGTCCACATCTTTAGAGCAAGGATTCTCCGTATCTGCAGGGTCCTAACCCTCGATTCGAAGTGTCACGTGCGATCTCCGGTCCATCATGAGAACACTCGGACGGGGCGTTTCGTATCTCCCAGAGATTCCAAACACCGTTTCCACCGCAAGTCCCGATCTTGTTTGGGGGGGGGTTCGGTTGCCCTCGTTCCATCGCCCCCGTCCCCAGGGGATCACGTGATCCTCGGTCGTTGAACCCACGTGCAGCACCGAACCCAGGGATGGGGAGGCGAACCGGCGGGGTGGAAAGGAAACGTCGAAACCCGATCACCGAACGGGGCGAACCCTCGATCCGTCCGAGGACGGGAAGGGATCCATCGTACGGAGACGCACGTGGTCCGTCCATGGGCAAAAGGATCCGCCCTGCCTGTGCCTCTCCCGATGACGTGAACCGACCATGCGAGGGGGGGATCGATCACGTGATCCGGAAGGCGTGTCCGCCCTCTCCTACGGTTGCCACGTGGTGGTCCTCCTGGTCCCATGGCCCACCCCAAGGAGGGTCCAATGAAGGGCGGATGGAAGATGAGCCGTCACTTCTTCCTGCTCGCGACGAGCACGCGTTCCTGGACGCGTCCCCTTGCAGGTGCTCCAGTGCTCCGACGAGCGCCCGAGCCCCTGGGAAGATGGTGAAGACGACGTGGATCCTGGCCGGAATGGCCCTCCTTGGACTCCACCAAGCCCATGCTCAAACGGAAGAGAACGGTTCGGACCTCACGGCCGCCAATGGGGCTTTCTGTGCATCCCCGGACCCATGCAGCAGCTTGGACCATCCGGATCGGGTCAGCTGCATGTCGCCAGAGCCCAACTTCTTCGAGAGCCTGAGCATGGAAGAGTACAACGCTGTCCGTATGTACCTCTTGGAAGAGAACGATTCGGGTGCCTGGGCTCCCCTCAACTTCTCCTCCTGGATCTCCATTGAACGCTTTGATCCCCCCAAGGCGGATGTTCTGGCCTACCTGGACGGGGACGGTGCAGCGCCTCCCCGTGCGGCCCGCGCCGACATGGTGGTGGAGAAGGAGGACGGAAGCTTGGCCCGCATTGCCTTGAAGGTGGACCTGCCCGAGCCCAGCTCTTGGGAGCGTATTCCCGTCATCCAGGGACGTGAGGAAGTGTTCCACCAGGAACTTGGCGTCACATCCGACGACCACACCACGCCCATGATGGACATGGTCACCGAACTGGTGAACGGGGACCTCTACCCCATCATCAGCCACGTGTACGAGGATGCCAGCCCGCTGGACCCCAACTGCACGACCAAGTGTATGAGCATCCGTCAGGTGGGACCCCACCAGGTCGTGCCCGAGATCGGGGATCGCAGCCAGTTTGATGTGTTCACGACCTATGGGTTGATGCGTGTCCTTCCAGGGATCGACGGCGGTGAAACCCGTTCCTTCCAAGGGAACCACCTTCATCGTTTGAGCCACATCACCTTTGACTTCCACACCTTCGCGGAGGGCGGCCCCCAGCTGGTGGGCATCAACCTCATGGGAACGGTGTACCCCAGCGTGGAGGAGGTCCTGGCGGCGTGGGACGACCCTGCCAATGAGGAGTGGAAGTCGTGGACCATTCCCTTGTTTGACACCCAGGAGGAGGCCTTGTACGCCACCTTCCAGCCCAGGCCCGGACCTTCCAGGAGCCCAGACAAGCCTTTGGCCGCCATCTCGTTCGATCCTTATGGCGCGCGTTACCAGATTGACCGCAACAAAGTGAACTGGATGGGGTGGGAGCTGGAGCTTGCCGAGAGCAAGCGCGGCCCCAAGCTGTACAACATCATGTTCAAGGGAGAGAGGATTGCGTACGAGATCTCCCACCAAGAGGCCTTTGCTGCCTACGGGGGACACGACAGCGGCCTGCATCACACCCAGTACTACGACGGGGTGACCTACTCTCAGGGGTACCGCGGATCGGAGATGGTGCCGGGCATCGACTGTGCCTTGAATGCCGCGTACATCGATGCCTTCCAAGCCCTTGGCGGAGACGGCGAGGGACGCATTGGAAGGAGGGCCTGGTGCGTGTTTGAGTACGACACGGCGCTGCCCCTGGTGATCCATGACTTCACCGCCGGTGTCGGTGGAGGCGGCGTGCGCAACACGGCCCTGATCATCCGCACCAAGTTGACCATTGGAAACTACGACTACATCCAACAGCTCCAGCTCAACCTGGACGGCAGCATGGACGTGAACGCCATCCTGTCCGGATACATGCAGGGTTCCAGCTACGTGCCCACGGTGTCCCAGGCCTTTGGCAATCAGGTGCACTATGGCATGGCCAGCGCGCTGCACGATCACACGATGAACTGGAAGGTGGACCTGGACATCGGAGGCACCTCCAACCAGATCGAGATGGACTATGTTGTGCCCTGGCGTTTCGAGGATCAGGCCGGGCGCCTGTGGACCACCAAGAGGCTGAACAAGATGATTGCGGAGACGGAGTTTGGCATGAACATGAACCCGGCCACGCCGATGAAGTTTGTGGTCCAGAGCACAGAGCAGACCAACAGCTGGGGCACCCCCCGTGGGTACGCTCTGCATGCCACCCCGCATCACCAGGTGTATCCCGATGATGATCCGGCCCTTGCCAGCTTTGCTTGGACCAAGTACAACGTGGCGGTGACCAAGCGTAGCGAGCAGGAGTGGACGTCCTCCCTGGAGCAAGACGACATCTTCCCTGGCGCCCCTGCTCTTGATTTTGATACCTACCTGGACGAGGAGAACATTGTGGGAGAGGATTTGGTCCTCTGGATCACGAGTGGGACCTACCACATCCCTCACTCGGAGGACGTGCCCGTGACGCCCACCACCCACGGCAACAGGGCCGGGTTCACTTTGATCCCCTTCAACTACTTTGATGAGAATGCTGCCATGGACGTGTCTGATCTCTTCGGCGCGGACGGAAACGTGCCGGACGAGGAGAAGCCGTTGCCCAAGATCATGGAATGGGCGAACGAGGGTGGGTGCATTCCTTCCTTTGACAACATTCCTTCCACCTTTGCGGCCAACGCTTGAGATGCAGGCATCGGACAATCTGTAAGCTAGTAGTACGTTGTTTTTTGTGCGTAGATCCCAAGCCTCCTGCCCCCCCCTTGGCCCCGGACGCTCCCTCAAAGGTGCATTGTTAGCCTCGGGCCCCTCGGCTCGTGCGGCCTTGCACCCTTCATGGTCCGCATGATGTTGGCTTGTGTGTTTGGCACGTGTTCCCATGGGGACGACGGAGTTGGTGGCGATGTGGGGTGGTGTTTGTGATGTAGGGCGGGGAAGGGGGACTTCAACTACCATTAAAGGGGAGCATGTTCAAGGGGTCGGTTCGACTCTCTTCCATCCGGTCCTTGCACGGCGGCAAAAGACGAGGCCTTCCACGAGGATGCCCTCGAGCACTTCAGACCTCTCTTCGTGTGTTTGAAAGATTCACCTTGCGTGATCGGAAGGGGGGCGTGCTGCCCCGAGGTGTTGGGATTATTGGAAGGAGGGACCTTCTCGTTTCCGCGTGGACAAGCGTCCCACACCAGCATGGTCTCGCTTGCTCGATTCGCGCATCGTTCCCAAACGCAAAGTAGGGAGGTTCAACGTGAACTTGCGCCCAAGCGCATGCCATGGGTCCTCACGTTCGGTTGTCGAGGACTCCGGGAGTGCATCCCTCCGTGCCAATCTTGGTAACGCCTTAGTGGACGGGCCTGGACAAGGAGTAGGTCCGGCCCTTTGACGGGCATCATCCACCCGTCAAGTCAAGGATCCCTCCATGTGCACCCCGCGCCCTCTTCACGCAAGCGTTGGTTGGCCGGGTGGGTCAAGGCAACCACGCAACGCCCACACGCGTGCTCGTCTTTTAGCTTTTCTTGGAGGGCGGCGTCCTCCTGTGGTATCCCTACGGGCACATGGAGGGGGTGGTCCGAAACGTCATGACGTCCCTATGTTCAAATGCTTTGTTCGCCTAGAACGATCGCAATTCGCGCGGGAAAGAGGGCTTGGCGAAAATTTGCTTGCTTTCTCCCTCAACAAAACTAGGCGTATAGGAGGTTCCTCGCGCAAGAAAACCTCCGAACGCTTGGGCCGTCCGTACTCCGTGGGTCCCCGTGCAGGCTTCTCCTACTTGCGAGACACGGCCGTCCATGCACGTGGAAAGTGCCTCGGTGTCATCTTTAGATTTCCTCGAGGGCGTGGATTCCACCTAGTCTTGAAGGACGGGTCCCTCCTCGACCGGTGTGGAGGAGCGCGGGGGGGTAGGGGGAGGGCTTGTTGCGTCCATGCAAGCCGCTCGGCCTCAACGGCCGTCGCCTCGGTGTTGGACTTTGCGGCTTTTGCCCCCACATGCGACGGAGAAATCGACGAAGAAAGGACTTGGGATAGGAGTCTCGAGCGGACCGAGCAATAGGATTACCCACGAGGGAAGCCGTCATGGCATCCGTGTTGTAGGAAGCAAGATCGCTATCCTAGTCTTCTACTCCATGTGGGAACGAGACCACGAAGATGGAATCCCCGGATTCGAGAACGCCCTTTTTGTGCCCCGTTACCATTGCGTCCATCTTCTCTTGGATTGCATCCCTCACCATGGGCCAACCCCGCATCAACTTTATAGAAGCCAGTACGCAAACAACTTGGGCGACAAGGCGGAGTTCCTCGATGCCATGGCAAGGTTTTGGTCCCGAATCAACGACGTACCTTGAGGGATGTTGCTTCTTAGGGACAACAACCTCTATGCTCTTGTCGGTTTCCTATTGAAAGCAAAGGAGCGAGACGTCAAGGTAGGGTTGCAAGAGACCGCGCGGAGCCAGGGGTGCTTCACCAAAGACCTTAATTGAACCCACGGCCAAACTTGCTTCGTGTGAGTTGGGGAAGAATAGAGTATACAATCTAGGACGACAGTGTTACTAAAATCTTGAAGGAAGGCAAGAGGTAGAAGACTTGGCGTGGTTGAAATGCAAATAACGAGTTGCACACCGAAGTTCCTTCTCTTTGCTCCTTGAGAGGTCCTCGCTTGTATTGTGTGTGAGCTCTCTAGTTCTTGAGCTCCTTCGGGGTGTAGGGAGTTGTGTTTGAGGTCGTGGATGTGCGCGGGAGACGTTTTCGCCTTCAAGCTTAGGATCGATTGAACAACAAAGTGTAGATCGGAGGATTTATTCATCTATTTCAGCGAGGAATATTCATGCATTAGAGGGTCCGAACGGGTGAGGAACCAAAAGCGGGTACTAATTCCAGATAGCGTGCCTACTTGCGAGCACATTTCGATGCCTACCACTCCTCGTCATGTTTGAATGCGAAAAGGGCGTAATTGCATGCATGGTAGGGACACCGGAAGGACATAGGCAAGGAAAAAATGCTTTGGAGTTGGCGGTCATCATGTTTGATTGAGTAAAACTGCTTTTGAGTGCATTTCGATGTCGTGAACTTGCTGTGATGCAAAGTAAGGAATGTTGTTGCATATGAGGATCTCGTATGATCTCTTGATTGAGAGCCGAAAAGTGTGGCCTTCTCGCAAGAGTTGCTCCATGTAGAGCAACCAAGCTTTGACCAATGGGGTTGCGCCGGCGACCAATATTCAGAACACCATGCTTGATAGTACTTGCGCAAAGCCACAAAAAGTGACAAAGATATCTTTTAACAGTTTCTTCGATAGAAATGATGTCTTTGGCTTCTTTTGGGACCCACGGATCAATGCTAGCGTTTCAAAGGTGTTGTATCAAAACCTGGCCTTCATCACATGATCAAGAACTCTTGCAAACCGAAGCTGGTCATTGTCGAACTACAACCTATGTTGTGCACTTCGCCGAGGGACCAAATTGAAATCCCTAGGATGATGGGAAACGTGTCAATCTACTTAAGCGAATCCCGTAGGAGCAAGGAAAAAGACCGTTTACTATCTCAAATTGTCGAGCAAGCCTTGCTTCATACACCAGAGTCATCCATTGTTGGGTTTCGGGGACCCATCGCGTTCCTTTCGTGAGGTAGGACAGCTGAGCACAATAGGTCCACCTACGCTCATATGTATGTAAGCGTAGAAGGGAGGTGTTGGCTAGATGGGAAGATGGCGGTCATTTGGTCCATAGGTAGATACCGACCTACCTTCTTTGCTTGAGTATTGGGAAGATGATATGATTGGACTATGCCCTTCGGACAAAGCCGATTTTCAAGATTCAAAGGCCGTCGTTTGAAGTAGACGTATCCCTCGTAGGATCGCTGCCCAATAGACTAAGGATTCTTACACAAGGGCACGTTGTTACCGAAGACCGGCCGCGGCAAACTCAATGTTGACGATTCATATTTACCGAACCTCATTTTTCCAAGAGAACATGTGGGCCCACAAGGTTGTCAAGAACTAAAAAGAGATCGCCCCTCATCTTCTTTGCCCTTGTGCAATTAGGTAGGAATCACCTTGCTACGCGATCACGGAGTTATACAAGTTGTGTTTAGTCTCCGCAAGGGGTGAATTGCTCAGCGCAAACGTGTGAGCTTTCGTTCTCTTGATCGAGTCTTCACTTTCTCTTTTTTCGGATCTTTGTGTAGTAATTGAGGGAAAGAAGATAGAAACAACGAAGTCAAGGGTGCCTCTCATATAAAAACCATTGTGGCCTACCGAGCAATCTAAAGTATCCTCATTGGGTGGTCATTGTTACCGCTGTGAATTGGGCGAATCGCCAAAGCAAACGGCGATGCCGTCTCATCCTTAAATTTCTTGACAGTAAGACCATTCAGCACTCCTTCACCAATAGTAAGTTTGTATGCGTTGAAGATGTCATCATCCGCTCTGTTGTAGGAATTTTTAATGGTGTTCTAAAGTTTCGTCCGATGATTCACCGGATTGTACTATTTCTTACCTATCGAGTTGTAGGATAAGTCCTTTCATTCCATGTATGAACATTTCCGCAGGTACGAGCGACTTTGTTTCGTGATGTGCACACAAGTTGAACTTTCTTTCAATGTCCATCCCGTCCATCTACCACTCCGTTCCATAGACAACATTTATTGTTGAAATCCTTGGAAATGCATGTTTGATTCGATCATTATACGTGGGTCATGCCGCTCCCAAGGCTTTGTAGCCGATCAAGTGTGGAGCTTAGACGAGGGGCATGGTAGACTCGTTTTGCGGTTGGGTCGACCCGATGGCGCCCATCTCAGAGATATCTTCTTCGGATCTACCATGTCGGCTTCCACAATGGGAAATGGCACCCACGAGAACCATCGGACACCAAGGAACTTGTGTGGGACCTTTGATGGCTTGTCTCCATGCATCCCACTCCACCTCGAGAAACGGTCCCCCCTCGCGCTGGTAGAGAAGAAACTCTTTACCCTCCAAATCCCTTCCATCTAGTTTTTTCGCGTGTATTTTTCTCACACACATTCTTGGAAAAATTACCGGCCGTGGTATTTTTGTGGTCAATTCCACGAGGGACGTTGTGGGAAGGCGGCCGGTTCGCGACGCATTCCAACGCGATGGCCACGCGCGTGCGCGCCACGTGCTGGCGTCCCTCCTCTCGTTCGAGCCTGTTGTCGTCTCGTGTGCGTGCCCAGGCACGCGTGGTGCGTGGACCAGCCTACGTGGTGCAGGACAACATCGACACCGACCAGATCATCCCGGCCGAGTACTTGACACTCGTGCCCACCAAGGTGCGCGAAAGTGCGAACGTGCGTGACACGGACGTCCCAGCTCCCACCCTTTCTTCGCCAGATAGGTGCAGAGAACAGTGGAGGAAGGGGAGATGGGACGTAGAGGTGGGGAAACGATGATAGAACACGTTTTGAGCCGCAGCCGCCTTTCGGATCAAAAGCAACAAAAAAGCAAACGGCGGCTGCGTGTGAGAAGGACTTGCGTGTACGCTTGGCTGCTGATCCCAAATGCCTAGAAAAACGCGAAAATGGCGGTGGATGGAGAAGATGAGAGCTGACCGAATCGACCATCAACGTGTTCTTCTTCTGCGATTGTAACTCTCCAGGTGGATGAGTACGAAAAGCTAGGCAGTTATGCCATGTGTGGATTGCCTACCGCGCTGTATCCAGAGCCGTATGTAGCAGAAGGAGCCTTGAAAACCCAGTTTCCTATCATCATTGGTGGCAGGAACTTTGGGTGCGGTTCATCCAGGGAGCATGCACCCATCGCCATGGGTGCCAGTGGGACCAAGGCCGTGGTGGCAGAATCATACGCACGCATCTACTTCCGCAACTGTGTCTCGACAGGGGAGCTTTATCCTTACGAGACACCTGTACGCTTGTGTGAAGAGATCAAGACAGGGGAAACTGTGGAGCTGGATATGGACAACGACGAGTTGCGCGTGCCGGACAAGGGAAAGGTGTACAAATTACTACCACTGGGCGATGCGGGACCAGTCATCGATGCGGGGGGGCTTTTCAAGTATGCCCGACAAACGGGAATGATCGCAAAATCCTGATCATTACCATTTTCCTGCACACACCTTTGAATTGAAACTTGAACACAGGGAGAACGAAAGCCTTTTGCGGGGTCCCACCTACATGGCCTGAGGCAATCATTCAATACACACCAAGCTGGCTATCCTTGTTACGCTTTTTTTTCGGGTGGTTCTCTTGTGCATCCCTAAAACCTTGTGGGTCCGGTTGAAGATCTCTTTTCCATGCTCGACTTTGGTGCCGTTCGTTTGTCTCTTGTTTCTCCAGTGATCGAGCGCGTTTTCGATACATACGCAGCAGTCTTCGCTGTTCTTTCCTGGGCATGGCTTGGAATGCTTCTGGGGAAACTATTTCGTCTTTGTCTCCATCTAGTCGGTCTTCATCCAAGATGAGCTGTTGGTTCTCTGCTTCCCAGCTCCCTCCTCCCACCGGTTTGTTTCTTTCTCGGTGTCCCAGTTCTCGCATCGGATCTTCCCAACCTTCCCAACGTTTTTTTCCATCCCCTCTGTGCTCGTGCATATCTTGGGTCTCTCGACGCGTCCCGTCCCTGTTCCGCATGTTCCCACCTTCCTTTTCCCTACCTTCGGCTCCGGAGGTGGTGGGTGGCGGCACGTACATGAACGCTACATCTGCACGTGCGTCTTTTGCGTTGGCCAATTCTTCGGCACCCTTTTGCAGTTCTTTCTCGAGCGTCTTTCTCTTCCTGTCCCTTTGTTCTTCTTCCTTTTCCTTTTCTTCCTTCAAGTTTCTGTTCTTTCGGGTCTGCGTGTGCCACGATTTCCCACGCAGGAAAGCTTGTGCGCCCGCCATCGACTCCGAATCGGCGTGGCTATGGCGTCCTCCGTCCAAGGGAGTTTTTTCTCTCCCTCTCTTTGGGGGTGAGGAGGGATGGGCCCAGGAGCCCACCGAGGGAAGAGGGAGTTTTTTCTCTCCCTCTCTTTGGGGGTGAGGAGGGATGGGCCCAGGAGCCCACCGAGGGAAGAGGGAGTTTTTTCTCTCCCCGGGGTGTGGGGACTGGGAAGGGTGTGGTGGGGTCGAGGACCTGGCCAAGGACCAGGGATCGGGAAGCGTGGAGGTATGATGGACGAAACATGCATAGGAATCAGGTGCTCGTTGCAGCCCCCACGAATGAAAGATGCGATAGAAGGACATCCACGCCTCCAGAAGAAAGATAGGACGAAAGCTCACGGTGCACGAGCGCCCTGAATGGTAGAACCAGCCGACACATCCCCCCTGGAAGAGAATAAACTTCCTTTGGAATATTCTTCGATCGGACGGTAAGTATCGTTCGGAGCGTTTCGAAATCACACGCACGCCGTCCGATCGGATGCCGTGGTTCCACCGGATCCGTCCCTCCCCCGCCAATCGTCCGATACCGTCGAGGATCTGCTGTCCAGCGCTGTCGATATCCTCTGCATGCACAAGCGGAAGGGAACGGTCTGAGCGGTCCTTCGAGTGAGCAGGCTCTCATACGTTCTCCAGTCGACGACCATGGACGACCATACACGTCCACCACACGCCAGCAGCAGCGAAACACAGCTGCTGGAGGACGGGAAGGATGGGCAGTGCAGCGAGGCAGATGTCGAAGCGAATGGGAAGGGAGATCCGCCGGGATCTACAGTGGAAGAGGTGGTCAAAACGGAACGATTGGGAAGCACCGCTCCAGCAAGCTACAAGGACATCTTTCGCTCCTTTGCACTCATGGGATGGACTGCTTTTGGAGGTCCAGGGGCACATATTGGACTCTTCTACCGACTCTTTGTGGAGACCAAGAACTGGATCACATCCTCTGTCTTTGCAGAGCTCGTCGCCCTGGGCCAGTGCATGCCAGGTCCCACCTCCACACAGATGTCCTTTGCCATAGGAGTAGCCAAGAAGGGCGTGAAGGGAGGACTTCTGTCCGGAATGCTCTTTCAATACCCTGGGTTGCTGATGATGGCAGGATTGGGATTGCTGGCAGCAGCAAGGGCTTTGGATGATCCTGTACCAGTTGTGGATGGCTTTGCCGACGGATTGGCAGCAGGAGGGGTGGCCTTAATTTGGGGTGCAGTAAAGAACCTGACAGAAAAAATGTGCACGGAATGGGAAGGAAAGGCGCTGTGTGTGATTACGGCTGTGATAGCATTCTATTACCAGACGGCATGGCTCTTTCCTACATTGATTGTATGCGGTGGTCTTTTCACCATTGTCACAAGGTGGAAACAAAGCGTAGATGTGCATAATGCAGATGCTCACATAGATAGGTTTGGCCTGGGCATGATTGGTGGCGGGGTCTTGATCGTGCTGTGGGTGGTTGTCCTTGTTCTTGCTATCGTCCTTTCGAGCGAGATTTCTTATGATGATTCGCCCCCCCTCCACTGGTTTGCAACCTTTTACGAGACTGGTAGCATCATCTTTGGGGGAGGTCAGGTGGTTCTTCCACTCCTGCTGGACAGGGTAGTCCAGACTGAAAGAGTATGCCTCGAAGACGGTGCTGCTGCCCCGCCAAGATCAAGCGAAATCGAGGGGACCAATTGTTTCGAAGTAGAAAAAGCCGACTCGTGGGTCACTAGCAAGCAGTTTTATGCTGGTCTTGGACTGGCACAAGCCATGCCGGGTCCCTTGTTCAATTTTTCGGCTTACTTGGGATCGGTAATTGCATACCGAGCTGGTGAGAATTTCCTGGTTGGGGTGATTACTTGTTGGTTGGGTCTGTTTGGTCCAGGCATCATCCTCATATTTGGCATCCTGCCTTTCTGGGGAAAATTTTGCAGCTTCCAGCTGTACAGGAGGGCTCTGCCGGGCCTTAACGCTTCTGCAGTTGGACTGATCTTGGCGTCGGCTTTTACAATGACATTTCGTGTTCGAGCCAACTCTTCTTTTCCTAACGCAACGATCTGTATAGGAATTTTGGCGTATGCGGTGGCCAACCTACTGCAGCCCAGGCACCACCTTCTCAAGATTTTACTGGCCCCTATTGCTGTGGTCATGTCTGGTGTTCTGGGCATTGTGGCTTGGGCAACTGGAATGAACTGAACGAAGGAGCAGGGGTGTGGCGATACCTCATCCAGATCTTTTGGGTAAGTCCTTGCCCCTTGCAGGATACCCCTACCTTTCTTGCTAACATGCACGTTTTTGCACGAAGCACGACCATGGGTTGTGTGAATTTTTTCACTAAAAGTTGTCTTTCCTTCTCCGTGGCTGTTGAACCGTCGCTTGAGGTGTTGGTTTCACCACACACGGTCGCTTCTTGTCTCCAGCCGTGGTTCCTCCCCTTGTCCTGGTGGAGCCTCCTCTTTTCCTGTTGTTCCCTTTCGTCGTGGGTTCTCCTCGGGATCCATCGAGGATCCCCTTCCAATCCCTTCGATCAAACGAACCCTTTCCAACCCCAATGGAAAGGAAACCACCAGATGCGAAGCGTGCCGACTGCATCCGACGGGTTCGTGTCGCACAACGATTGGCGCATCTTCGCGGCTGTGGGAGGCGATTTCGGGAAGCGAATCACGGATGGAACGGAGCTGAATCGAAGGAAGAAAGGCAAGGGAAAGCGAAGATGTCGGCCAGGGAAGCAAAAGGTAGGAATGGCGAAGGTGGAAGCAACAACTGGGGAGCGCTGCTGTCGGTGATGAAACAAGTGTTGCGTGGCGTGCGTCCCGGAAAGTCCGTGAGGTACGATACTGCGGTTCCCTCCAAGATGCTCCTGCCCAGGAGCGCGCTCGAGGTGATGGAGGACATGTACTACGCAGGAGAGACCCGAAACGGACTCAGCAGCATTGGACTGCAAGCCACACCCGAAGGAAGAATGTTGAGCTTGGTCCGATGGTACCTCCACACGGTCACGGCACCGCCCTATCTCAGGAAACCCTACAATCCCATACTAGGAGAAACACACGTGTTCAAAGCCCAAGATGGATACATGTTGGAAGAACAAGTGTCTCACCATCCACCAGTGACCGCGTTCTACGGGGAAGATCTCTCCGGGAACACAAAGTATTGGGGACAGTACGAACCTCATGCGACGTTTACGGGGGTGGGAATCCTCATCCGAATGACAGGAAAGAGCTCCATAGAAATAAGAGGGAAAGAATTGTACGAGATGCCACAGGTCGGCTTGCACCTGAGGCTCTTGCCACCCCTAGGGGCGGAGTGGGTGGGAAAAGTCAGGATTCACTGTGAAGCGACGGGACTGTGCACCACTCTTGAATTCAAGCCGCGTGGAATTTTGCCAGGAGGATCCTGGAATGTGGTGAGTGGGAAGATTTCAAGGTTGCCAACTAGCAGTGCCAATAAGAATGGAAAGGGAGAGGAAATCCTCTTACAGTTCAGGGGATCCTGGATGGAAAAAGTTGCTGTGACATACAACAACTATGCAGGATATCCTGCTGAGGGTGATGTCATAGTCGATGGCAAGTACAAGTATGATGTTAACCCCGACGTTGGACCTGAATTCACTGAAGTGCTGAACAAAGAAGACGAGAAGAGCTCCACTGCAGTCTGGAGGAAGCTTACTCTTGCACTCTACGATGGGGATAATGTAGCGAGTGGGACAGAGAAACATAAAGTTGAACAGTATGAGAGGAAACTTAGAAAGTGGCGGAAAGAGAGCGGAGTAGAATGGTGTCCTCGCTTTTTTGAACCTACAGAAGGGCATGCCATGAGCGGAGAAAAGATCACGATCTGGAAGCTTAGATCCCATGAATTGTCGGAGTATCTCAAGTCGGTAGGTGGTGGCGTGTGGCCATTTCATTGTCCGTGCTGCGAGTTGTTCAAGTTTAGGCCATCTGAAGCATCGTGCACTTTGCGCTCTCACCCTCTCCTGGGCTTGGCAGAGGAAGAGAACGAAAGTTCAACGTCGACTAAAGCAGTGTCTTCTCCGCTGCGAATGTTCAAGAAACTGGGGCGCGGAAAACAGAAACAAGAGCCAGAGGTGGAAAAGGGGAATACAGGTTCGGAAAGTGCTGAACCTACAAGTCAAGGCAAGACGTCAAAGAAAATAAGCAATAAAGGGAGCTCCGGCAAGAAATAGTTGCATGTTGGGGTCGGTAAATTTTGACATGAGTGTTTGCTGGCACTGCAGAAGCTGGCATGCAAGGGCACGCAACAGTTAGACTACATGAATGATATCCTCTACCCTGCTCGCAAGAATGTCCAATTTGTATAGACCGCAAAATGGTTTGCCTGCTGGTTAATTAAGGATTTTTCTGTCCTTCTTAGGACATGTTGTTCGGTAATTTGTGCAGGAGAGTCTTCCCCCTTCCGGTGTTTTGATGACCTTAACTCTCAATACAAGTACTTACGAACGTCCCAGGCTTTCTGATGTCAGCCTTGATAAGTCTAGGAGCTTGGCCTTTAGGAAAGGAAGATTCTTTTCATCCTTTCTTCTTCCACTGCATTTGATCTGATGTACAATCCACTTCTCTGTCGAAATCTCTGACGGTTCTTATTCTTCATCGGAACATTTTTCATACGAACTCCACGCCCTGCTCTATCATAGTTGGGGCTTCCTATTCAGCTCGACCAATCGGTTGCTCTTGGCTAGCACTCAGGAGCCACTGCTCGTCCTTCTTGGTCGTCAAAATGATGTTGATTCCCAGGTGCGTGACTGCCAGAAAGGTGGTTCAGTGGTAGGTAGAATGCCCCTGCCTTGAACTGTTGTCCCATGTATTTACCCTTGATCAGAATATTGTAGAGTGCACAGAGGACTTGAATACCTCTCCTATCACTTTGTTGTAAGTAATGGAATCCAATGCGTTACACTTTCACAGTGCAGGTGAACAAGAACCTGTGCCATGCATTCGCGTTCAGTACAGTGAAATTCCTTTGGGTGCCATCGAATGGAATATGGGCGTTTCAAATGGTCTTGGGCGATGCTCGTGCAATCCTGCCGCCAACCTAGAACAGTGCGACGAGTCCCACATACATATAGGCATGGCCGGATCGCCATGATACAACATTGTTCTGTGCTGGTAGAAAGAGATGTACCCGACCAACCGTCCAACGCATACAGGCATGCTTCCTGGTTCGGTGTACTTCAATCCGAGTTTCGCAACTACGCTGCGTGCTCGAAGCGTTCCCCTACCAGCACATTCTGCGCTTCCCATTCCATGAAAGCAGCAGACACGATGCAGTTAAGAGCAAGAATTGCAAGTCTTGGCATTCATCCTATCGGGCATGCCTTCCTAGAATCCCGCAGGATTCCAGTAGAGAGACGACTGCTCCTTCTGCAGCCACCTTTTTGAGGTCCATGATTATGGCCTGGAGAAGACGCATCCAAGCGTGCATGTGCGTGCATCCCTTGTACGTTAACCATGGAGAAGTAGGGCAGTTCTCCTTGTGCTGGAGGGGTTCCTTGCTTCCACACAGCACTCACGTATGGCTTTCCACTATATCTATCGACCACCGTCGAAGTGGTCTTCTACATGACGTGGATGGGCCGTACCCTTCGTTTCAACCACCCTCCCGGTCGGACCCGATCCATCCAATCCAATCCCTTCCCGCCAGATCGGCCCCCCATGTCGGGGCCACCCCGCCCTGCTACAGCCAGTCCCGCCCCTCGGGTTCCGTACCTCGTTCGCCTATGTTACATTTCGGTTAACTCGAAGGAGCCCCTGTGTACGTCCTACGAACCCGGTTCGAACGACCAGGAGTTAACCGAAGGGCTGGGGGATCCTTCCACCCTGTCCCTCCCCCTCCCTCGTGCGAGTTAACTCGGGTTTACCACCGGGTTTGTCAAACCATCCTCTGTGTCGACCCCCACCCTCGTATTTTTTATTCCGGTTAACCTCTGGAGTGAAGTGGATCGTCGACGAGGGGGGGTGGCCTGGGAGCCACGAATTATGGGGCGAACAAGGGAACACGTGGCAGAGTTCATGGAACACAACTGTGGTGGCAACCAGCGGTGCAGGCGCATTGCCGAGAGGCGTAGGAGGTAACCATGGTCGCAACGGACGACGAGGTGGACCTGAAGAAGTCCCTGCGACCTGGTAAGGAGCTGAGACACGACGTGGCCCTGCCTTCGAAGTTTCTGGTGCCCAGGAGTGCACTGCAGGTCCTGGAAGACGTGTTCTACGCTGGAAGCGAAACGCACACGATAGGTCGACCAGCACAGCTGCCGACGTCCGAGGAAAGGATGGTTGGCGTCCTACAATGGTTCCTGCACTCCGTTTCTACGCCGGCCTACCTGAAGAAACCGTACAATCCTATTCTGGGGGAAACACACATGTTCAAGGCTAAGGACGCCTATGTGGTCGCAGAGCAAGTCTCACACCATCCGCCCGTGACTGCATACTATGCTGAGGATGAGCAAGGAAAGGTCAGATACTCTGGGCAATTCGAACCACGGGCCACTTTCACGGGTGTAGGAGTCATGGTTCGCATGATTGGCAGGAATTCCATTTGCCTGATGGAAGAGGAAAAGTATGAATTGCCCCTCCTAAGCTTGCACTTTCGGCTCCTACCACCCATGGGTGCTGAATGGGTGGGAAAAACGAGGATTTTGTGTAGGGATACCAAGCTGTGCACCCAGCTGGAATTCAAGCCAAGAACCATGAATCCGACTGGCTCATGGAACGTCGTTCGAGGCACTGTCTTCCGCTACAACAAGGATCCTTGCTCACCTTCAGCTGCAGGAAATTCCATCTTGATGTCCTTCAAAGGCTCTTGGAAAGGAAAGATCGTGGTCACGCACAGCTCCTGTGAGGTGGGGCTCAACGTGGGGGATGTCCTGGTGGACTGTTCATACAAAACCAAGTTTGATCCCATTTTCCGTGCGGACTTCACAGAACCTTTGAACTTAGACGATGAGAAAAGCTCTCGGTATGTTTGGGCTGGCCTTACAAGGGCCCTGTTTGCAGGGAATGGGGAATTGGCTGGACAGGAGAAGCAAAAAGTCGAGGCAAGAGAAAGAGCACTGCGTAAGCACAGGAAGTCTACAGCTACAACTTGGACGCCTCGTCTATTCACTAAAGAATCTGGAATGGCCTGGTCTGGGGAGACCATCGATGTTTGGACAATTAAAACCCACCAGCTCCTAGAACATACCATGGATGTTGCTGGAGGGAAATGGCGGGTCCATTGTCCGTGCTGTATGCCTGCTAAAATGGGCATGCTTCCAGGGCTTTGCACTCTTAAATCACACCCCTTGCCTGAAGAGGACACCTTTTCTCCCCGACGGACTTTATCCTCCCCACTGGGATGGTTCCGGAAGTCCAAGCCTAGCAATGAGGCCGAAGGGAGGGAATGTGGTTTTAGGTCATACTACATGGAGGATAAGATGCTGCGCAAGGCAAAAACTCAGCATGAAATGCTAGAAAAACATACAGTTGGTAAGTTTGGTAGCTTTCGCCGAGTTTTCATCAAGGCCTCCTCTTTTTCAGATTGTGAAGGAAATTCTCTCAGCGCAGGTGCAAAGGGAAAGAAGCCAACGTCTGTAGGGGTTTCCAGAGAGACAAAGTGTCAAGAGGAAACAGAAGATGCAAGGAAAAAGAGAAAGAGTTACTTCAGCAAACTTTGGGCAAACAATTCAATGTCAAAACCGATCAAATCATCGGAGAAACACTCACTGCGCGAGATTCCGCCTGCGGCTGGCTGACCCAACATGCGCAGCCTGAGGCCACATCTGATTGTGCACAATGTTTGAAGGCACTAGAGAAAAGTTTGAACTAAATATGTACACTTCTGATATTTGATTGGAACGAGGCGCTCTGAGCCTCGCCTCTAGGGTTGGTAATACATTGACGTTACTTCACGGCATTTTGCTCCCTCTGTTACTTTCCTGTATGTTGTCGAATGAGCGAGAAAGCCTTCCAGCAATAGTTGTGCAGAACACTTGTGCTTCATGGTGCTTTTCGGATAGGAGCTGCAGGCATGTGCTTGAGGAGCTCTGTACGGCGTGGGAATAATTGAAGCTGTTGTACCCACAGCTCAGTGCCAATCCTCTGCACTATTCTTACATGTATCCATAGCATTGTAAGGTGGAGAAGACTTTGGCAGCTGGTCTTGCGAATGAAAAGCGCACTCAACCACAGGCTGCCGCAGTCAGACTGGATGTGAAGCGCACACCGTACCAGGACGAGCAACATGGTATTTGTGTGCGGCCAGAGGGTGGGGCGATGCCTCAATGTTGCGGACCACGACTCAAATATTCTCCGTGCTTGCAAGTTTTGGTACATATTGCGCTTAGGATGTCTTTCGCGATTGCAAGAACTTTCAAGACCAAGGCACATTGCTTCATGCATTACATCATCCCTTCGCTGAAGCCCTACAAATATCAGTTTGCATTTTATGCACCTCCAAGCACGCCAGCCATCCAATCAAGGATAAACATTTTGCAGTATGGGGCATGCTCCAGCGGGAAGATCCATTGTCATAGGCCTACCATACTTGGTTTTGAACGTACATGGTACAAGCTCTTCAACTGGGGTAATCTCCGCCTCCTGTGGTGCATCTGCGGGACATTCTCTTCCAATGCCCGTGTTCTTAGTATTGATGCCGCATTCTGAAAACTTACAACGGCTCGCCGGTATCGCTTCCATTGGACCGCAGAGATCTGGGTTTTCATGCAGCCACAGTGCTTCGATTTCGAAACCGCTGAAGTCATCTGGAAGCCTGCCTGCCAGCTGGTTGTGCTCCAGGCGGATCACGCGGATACTTTCCATTTTGCTGAACCCTTCAGGGATGCGTCCTGTCAAAAGGTTATGCTCTAGTTTAAATTCCTCTGCAAAGGGCAACTGGTCCATCCAAGATGGAATGGATCCTGACAGCTTGTTGTAGCTAAGGTCCAGTTCATCCAGGTACGGGAAGCACGCCGGTATCCAGTCTGGGATCTTACCTAGCAAGTGGTTGCCATCCAAGTCCAATTCACGCAGCTGTGAAAGCAAACAGAACTCTGGGGGAATTTCGGTTTGGGGCCCTCCCCTGATGCCGGTGATCAAGTCTGTGATGTGTATGTTGGTCACGTATCCTGGAGGGGCTCCCGTATCTCCGAAACAGGCCAACTCCGCCCAGTTGCCCCAGCTATCTAGCTCTGAACCGCAAGGATCGCATGCTTGTCCAATTTGGCCGTCCCACTGGATGACCAGATCTCCGGGAGGTCCTTGATGTTCGGGCTCACCTGGACAGGTCCAGGTGCTCATCGCATAGTCCCATCCTGCAGAATATTTGTTCCTAAGGCTGTCTCTGAGCATAAGCAGCCTGTCCAGCTCGTCTGGATCGGTGTACGCAGTCACTGTACCAATCCAACACCCCCATCCCACGACCAGTGTGGCCAGGAATCTCTTTCCAAACCGTGCCATTTGCTGGTGAAAGGCGTGCGTCGGTTCGTACCACCTTCGCCTCTTCAGTTCGATCGATCGATCGAGCCTCCTTTAGCTTCTCTTTCTTTTTCACACGACCTCCTGAGGTCCTGCACGTGGTCCACACGATCGATCCGGTGCGTCCAGATCGGCGGCGAGCGTGCCAAAGACCGCGACAAAAGGCGAAGGCGAAGCTCGACGGCCGAACCTTGGAACCGCCAATCCCCTCTGCGGCATCGGGTGCGAAAGGGACACGGGTAGGGGACGGTTTCCGTGCGAAGGCGGAAAATGGAACGGGGGCGTCGAGGATCCAGCTCCCCGAGATCCCGTCCGAACCGTTCGGAAAGGGGAGGCTTAGTCGGGCTTCCCTTTCAACGCCTGGGTTCAGCATCCCGACCGATCGGGAGCGGAAACCGAAGCGACCGAGGTCCGAGGGAAGGAAGTTCCTTGGACCGTGCCGTCCCGGTAGAGATCTCGAACCGAAGTGCGAGGAATCTCGATATCATCTCGTGAGACATCGATAGGATCGACGCCACCGACGTCCCTGGGTTCGGACCGATCCGAGAAGGGGAGGCGGGGAGGCAGGAAGGTCGACCTGCAATTTACACGTGGCATCGATTGGAGGGTTCGTGGAGGTGGCATCCAAGGTGTGCGGTGTCCGAGGGTGGCAAGGATCCGGTGGTAGATCCAAGGAACGAGATTCCAAATCGATGAACACGCACCAGGACCGGAAGGGAGTGCTTAGGCACATTCTGGAGCGAGCAAAAAAGATCCAGAATGACGTGCGAACCGGTGCGGGTAAATGGAGGCGGGACCGGATCTCTGTGCTTGGAACGAGGGTGGCGATGACGTATCAGCGTCCCGCCTCCAGCTTCCTGCGGTCGGGTAGGACAGTCCCGTGCAGACGGCAAACACAGGGCTTGTTGGCAGGCGATTGCCCACTCTGCAGCATGAGGCTGTCCTCCGCGAAGGTTCCTTGGAGAACGTGGATTCAGCTGTCTATCCTCCCTAGGCTGCACCGATGAGCCTTCCACGTCCCAGTTGCTGCCTCCTGCAACCTGTCCATAGTACGACTGAGCACGCAAGAGCACAAAGAACAGATGTTCGTGTGTCTCTGTGTGGAAGGGGGTCGGCGCCCGCAAAATTGCCTTTCTGCCCACTTTGTAGACCAATAAGGGTTTGACTGTTGGGCTGAGGGTGGTCCTGCGCCGGCCGCTGTGTTTTGCGACCTTGACAAGGAAGTCGGTGTCCTAGGAGCAGTCGATCAATGGTGCAGGCCTGGACCTTCCCGTCCTGGTGAATCCTTCCGAATACCATTCTGCCGCCCCGACTCTTGGCCACAGCAGCACCTCCATCTCTTCACTCCATGATATCCATGTTGCAGTGCCGTTCTGCCGTAGAGGCACACCTTCCTTCTTTGTGACGGATCTGAATCCTGGCCCTGGGGCTGTCCCATATGCGGGCTTGACTTGCCTGGACAACGAGGCAGGAAGCCTGGTGTGTGGTTGTCTTTCCCTCCCCCACCCCTCTTGGAATGCATGGTCGAGATCCGCCCCAGGGTCCTTTCCGTTTCGACATCGGATCACGTGGGTTTCCACGCCGTCGAAGGACCTTCGGCTCGGAACGGAAGCGTACCTCGGCGTTCCCACCGGACAAAAGCGACGTCCGCACGAACCTTCCTGCGGGGGAGGCGCGTCTGGCCACGTGGGCGGCGCCTGGGACGTATCCGACCGTGTTTGGCGGCGCCTCCCTTTCCTTTTCGTGGTGCAGGACCAACACTTGTGGTCCAGATGAGCCGAACCCCATCCTTCCAAGCAGATCGGTCTTGCAGCTGCGCCTCCGCCCCAAAACGGTCCACGCGGTCCTTCGCCTCTGTTTCGCTGTTCTCGAATATCGCTGTTTTTTGCGGTCACGTAGCCGGGTGACACGTGGGCAGAGATACTTTCTTCCGGATCGCACAGACCGGAACGCACCCCGGTCTGTCCTTGCCTTCGTCTCCGATCGAACCCGAAGGGATCCCGGTTGGGTTCGGGGAGACCGCCAGCTGGCGATCTTTCACCTCCCGCAGAGGCAGGCCCGGGGCCCCTTGCCCCTGGTGGCTGGACCCGTCCTCTGCGTTCTTCGACGGAATCTTTCTCGTTCGATCGGGTCTTTCGGTCCCGTTCTCTTTTGCTTGCATGCTCCGGTCCTACCGGTACGCTTCTCCTACTGTTCCGGTCAAGCCACGAATGTGAAAGGGGGATGAGATGGGATGGCCTTACGAGAGGTACGAACCCACCACGTCTCACAACCAACGTGTCTGTCGTGACGCGTTGCACGACGTACGACGTCGCCTACAAAGGCGATGTCGAACGTGCGAGGGATCTCCGTGGACGCCAACGCCTACCTGCAGCTGTGGCAGGAACGGTGTCGCAACCATCCGACCCGCAAGAACGTGGGACTGAGCGCCGTGTGGGCGTTCTTCCAGGAAGTATCGGACGGACGAGCTAGTGATGGGACACGCACCAAGGTGAAATGCGTCATCTGCGACAAAGTTTACTCGTACAAGCCATCCACGGGACAGCACCACATCACCAACCACATGCTGAGGAGCTGCCCGCTCCACGAGAAGCTCTACCGGAGCGTAGAAGCCTCCATCGCAGCCAAGAAGCGAATGGACGCCAATCCAAGCGTTGTAGGAGAGAAGAAAGCACAGTGTGGGGGGGGAACACAGCCGCACGTCAAAGCGCCCGAAAGGGAACTGAAACGTACCATCACGGGGGAAATCGGAGCCCAAAGCATCACTGGAGATGGGACCCAACCCAGCAAGCGAACCGGAGACTTGTCCATCTATCTGGACAACTGGAAGGAATGGTCCAATAAACACGAGAACCCCGAAGTAGACGCTGCATGGGGAATAGTCGTGGAGAAAGGGAACAATGGGTCATCCTGTTTCGAGTGCCTGAGCTGCAGAAAGACCATTGAGTGTACAAACAAAGATACCAAAGGGATTTTGGAGCATGCAAGCAATCACCCACTACTATACAAGCACCTCCAAGTTGAAGTGGCACTCCTGCAACGGAGTTCAGAGACTGGATCCTGTCAGAGTCGGAAGAGGACAAAAACAGGAGAAATGGCGCACGTTGAAGTCAGCGAATTCGTACTTACAAACTTTTTGAGAGTGTGGGAGAATAGCTGCAAGCAGCACCCAACTAGGAAAAACACAGGCCTCGCCCCAGTGTGGGCATTTTTTGAAAAGATAGTAGAGGAGAATGGCGCAGGAACCACGCCAGGTAGCAAGTCCACCGTGCAGTGCTTAGTTTGTGGCAAAACATATTCCTACAGCCCGTCAACTGGACAGAGCCACATCAAAGGTCACATGAAGAATGCAGATAGCTTGCATGCAGCACTGTACGCGAAATTGGAAGAAAGAGTGCAGGAGAAGAGGAAAATAGCCGACGAATAAGATACCGCTGTCTTAAGTGTGTCCGTCGGTGCGACACAGGGTTTATAAGCGTCTAGAATGCGACCAGTAAAGCATTTCTTACATCTGTTAGCATACCACTGCATGAGACTCTGACTTGGACCAATTACTTCAACGTTTCGTAAAGCCCCCCTCCCGGTCTCTTTCGGGCGTGCCTTTTGTTGGGCATACTATGTTGTGGCGAATGCCACGGCTTGTATCACGACCACTCACCGTAAGGGTCACAGATCCATGCCCGACCATGGTAGCTTGAGGTAAGAAAACACAAGTTCAATCTCTGCCTGGCCTGTGGGATCATGTCTGTGCTCAGGAGAGGCATACTTCACGTGCTCTGCACCAGCGGTGCCCCTGCGAAGCTGACACAGAGGCTTTTCAAGCTCGATCGGACTCCATCTCACATTTTCCCTCGGCACACTGGTTGCGGCAATCCCATGCAAGTCGACACACCTGATTCGTTCATACGACTCATGTTGCCGCACCGTCCATCACTTCGTGCTGCCGGGCCTTCCTGGCTTTCGTGTGCCATTCGTTCCTTCGTGGGATGCATTGTATTGACCCTTAAAGCTGCCATGGAACACACGTGCCATTGCGTTTGTGCGTCCTTTTCCGCGGATTGGTTCATGGACATGGCATCCTTACCCACCGGGGTCTCCTCCTGGGATCCTCCTGTGGACTTGGATGTGGGACACCAAGTCCATCTGGTCCATGCCCAATCCCCCCCCCCCTTTGCCACTCCCTCTTTCGAACGAACACGCCCTTTCACCCAGGTCCTGTCGAACGGGCTCGCATCCGGGCCCCCAACCGACCGCGCCTCCCTTTCCATCGGGGTTCGACCCTCCTTCTGAACCCGGAGGTCGTCCGGTTCAGTCCCGGTGTTCCATCCCAACGAAACGGTGTGGAAGCCAAGGCGACGTTCGTGCTGCACGAAGCGCGCCTCTTTCACGCGCGCGCACGCGTCGAGGAGGTCCGTGACACGCCTTTGGAAGATGTCTGCGGCACTGCGAAGGTCCCTGCTGCCTGCAGCTCGCGCCGCGTGGCGGGACGGAGCGAAACGGGCCATGTCGTCCGGCGCGTCGCACGAAGAGGAGATCGGTGCGTGGAAACCACCGCACGAAGACGCGAAAGTGGCTTCGTTCGAAGGAACCGCGTGCGCCTGCGTCGAAAGCCTCGTCGAAGCAGTGGACTGACGCGAGGTCTGCTGGGATGGACGCGTTCTGACGTGCACGTACGAAACGGTTGCCTTGCTGCGCCGCGACGACGCGCACGACTTCGTTCGGTTGGCTGGCACGTGCGCAGCCGAGATGAAAAAGTGGAGGACCATCACCATCGCTGCCATCCCCTTGTGTGGGCTGCTGGCGGCGTACAACCTCTCTGGTCACCACGAGGAGGAAGCGGAGAGCCCGCCATACTCGTACCTCCGCATCCGGAACAAAGACTTTCCGTGGGGCAAGTGCGGACTGTTCGAGTTCAACTGCAAAGAGGAGTGAATGGTTGCAGCTCTCCGTGCCATCCAGTGGCTCGCAGCGTGGCATAGCCTGCGACCAGTAATTTCGATGGCGAAAAGCAAAACGCACAGATTGGTGATTGCCTCCCTAGAATCGTAGTAGCGAACGATGTACAATCCTTACAATGCACTAGCTTGATTGATGTGTCTTGTGCTCGGGCCACTTTCGGCCGTTCCCCATCCCTGACCTTCAGGCACGGATCAGAAGGCAATTCCTATTGTGTCTGAGGCTAGAAAGATTTCACATGCCACTCGCGCAGACAGCCTCCGCGAAAGTCTTGCCATCCCTTGATGTTGGAGTGATGGGAGGAGACACTTCGTCCACGTCCATATTGCCGCTCTTTCTGCGGCGTCGAAGGCTGTGCTGCCTCCGCTTGATCGCCTTCTGCCTCTCCTTTTCTTCGGCGTAAATGTGGTCCCACTCCTCTGTTGCCAACCTCTGCTTCAGAAGGTTCCAAAACACACCACCGGGTGTCCGTTTTCGGTCTCCGTCGCTAGTCATTTGCCCTCCGTCTCTTTCCACCTTTTGAACCTCATCCAGGAGTTCCTGCACGTAGTCGATGCCTAGGCGATCCACGCAACGTCTCATCAAGGGTTGTTTCGGTTCGTTCAGCTCCATGCATATCTTCTTGACGAATCTTCCTACGTCCAGTAGTCCTTGGCTCGATGGCTTCCTCACCGACTTGGTCGGTGGCGATCCGAGCAGCCTTCTTTTCAGCGGCGGTTTCCCATCCCTTCGGTGCGTTCTCTTCTCTTCATCCTCCATCTCCGATCGAGGTTCCTCTCCACGCAAGCGATTCGAGGGACCTGCATGCCGAATCGCCTCTTTACGTCAGTCCACGTGCACGACGTTCGTATTTCACAGAGAGGTTGGTGGCGAGCGTTCACGACGGTCTCTTTTCTTCGGATCCACACTCACCGTTCCCTGCGATCTCTGGCGTGCTCACGTTCCACTCCTTCTCACCTAGATCCATCTCATCGACGTGTGGTTGCAGGATTTCTCCTTCTTCCTGCTGGTCACCCTCCTTCACGTCCATCTCTCTTTCCTGTCCGTGTGCGATCTGCCATGGATCGGTCAGCCACGACTTCCTCCTCTCGCGTCTCCTTCCTTCCATCCCTCCATGTCTCCGAATCTCGGCCTCCAACGTCGCAGAAGAGCGCAGCACGGACGCCATCGCGCACCTCGTTTCCCTCCAAATGAAGCTGGAGTGAATTTTGAAGCCCCTTCCCCCCCTCCCTCACACCCTCCCAGACACTCCCTCCCTCAAACACTGACACTCAACCACACCCTCCCTCAACCACTGACACTCAACCACACCCTCACCCAGGCAACCAGACCCACATTCAGGGAATGAAGATGCAGTGGGACCCCCTCGTTTGAGCGTGGGAATCGAAATGGCCGTGATGGGGAGACAAAAACAGACCCCTTCCGAAGGCGGTGGTTCAGCCCACCTGGTACTTCAAAGCCATGGCCAAGGGAAGGTGCTTCAGAGATGCACGACGGCAGGAAGCCAAGGTCTCGGTGGACAGGTCAGAGCTGTACCCCCTAGCGGTGGCCGTGCCGACCTTGCGACTGTTGACTCCGGTCAATTCCAATCCTGCCGGGAGGTCCGTGACCAGACCTTTCTTTGCATCTTCCAACACGTGCTTCATGCTGGCAGGACTGACGCTGTCCAGTGCTTTCTGAACCGATTCCCCACTCATGTGCAAACCAACGACATGAAGGAGATCCGCCGCCCATTTCTCCTGCTCCTCTACCATGGACTCGTAAGCGTAAGAATACACGGGATAACCCTTGCTGGGGAGGATCTTCCAAGCGATACGCGCTCGCAAGCCAATACGAGCTGCAACAGCAGCGCAGTCTTCCAAAACCCTTCGATTCAGTTCCTGTTTGCTCAATTCTTGTTCGGACCGATAGTTGACCCAGGAGGTGGTTGCAGCAATGGGATCACGATAGATGTTCAGATAGAGACTTTGCTCCCCTGGAACTGGATGAAAGTCAGGTATGCGAGACTTGGCGAATCCCGCGCAAGACTCCGACCATCCGGAAAGTCCAACGTCCATGCATGCCTTGGTCAGACTAACTACGGCCCGCATGGGATATACGAATCCTTGGAATTCAAGGAAGTGCTTATGCAATGCGCTGAACGTGATCTTGGATCCATTCAGTTCCATGCTGTACATCCTCTGATCTTTGTCTTGGTGCACCGAGCAATTCCCGGAACTTCCTTGATTGGATCTCCAGAACTCTGCACACGCTTCTCTGAAGAGGGCGAGGAAGGTCCATTCGAGTGCCGTGGTTCCGGTTTTGGGTTCCGTGTTGCGAAGCAGCACCTTCAAATTCTCGTTCCGGAGGTAAGGTCCCTTCGACGGTTCTCCCTTCAGACGAGGCCCTTCCGTCACGTTTGCGCGTCTGTCGCTCGTTTCCTCGAAGGATTGGAAGCTCGCCAGCCTGCTACCATTCCACACCTTGGGACCTCTTCGTGTCCACACGTCGGACGAGGTCGCTCCCAGGGTCACCACCAGCACCACCGCCAGGGCGGTTCCCATCCCTACGATCGACACCTTTGCCAGAATCGATCCGAAAAGACGCGCCTGATTCTCAAAGGAACCCATCGCATCCGCTCCGACGAAGGACGTCGGTCTTCGCCTGTCGATCCCAGCCGAACCGGTTAACCCGGATCCGATCCACTTAACTCGAAGAAGGGAGTTTCTTCTCTCCGAGCGGCGGTGCCTGCGGTCTCGTCTCGCCCGATGCGATTCGGAACGGATGTGGCCGGTTTGTGGAAACCGGTGTCGGCGATACGCGTGCGAAACGGATCGCTGGACGGTTGTGGGACCCGCTTCGTTTGTGGGACTCGGATGGCACGGTGCGGACGCCACCACATCCTTTTGCCACGCGATCTGCTGGATGAAGATGCTCGTGCTGTTTCCTCCGCATCAGAGGAAGCCGTGGCTCGAGATCCGCGTCCCAGCATCAAGAGGTGGAGGACGTTGAACAAGCACTTTCGCTCGATGCGACACGTGGGACCGAGAATCCTGGCGGCATCCCGTCGGTCAAGACGAAATGACACCTCGTAAGAATCGAATCTGCATCACACGATCGACGCTCGTCCCTGCTCGACGCCTCGAGCGTCCTTGCATCGATGCTGCACTGCTTCGAGCACGATCCGCCATCCGACGACACCTTCCAACTGATCCTCTCTGCGCCGAACGAGGATCTCCCAGAGGTCTCGTGCCCTGTGCGGTTGAAAGGTCTATGGAAGGTGCAGCTCTTCGATTCGACGGCCTCGGAGGCTCGTCCTTGAAGGGTACACGTCCGCTTCCCAGGATGACGCGTTGTCTTCCCCTCGGACCTTCCGAGACCCGTGGGGGGGCGGGATGGGGAGCCAGTTGTGAAAGCGACATACAATGGCCCGGGGGGGAATGGGGGCGACCCGGGTGCAATCCGTTTCGAGATCGCGTCGTCTGAAATCCGTCTGTGTGGGCATGGGGTGCCAATTCGACGGTCGGTCGGTGGTTGCCCGGCAGTGAAGACGCAGAACTGGATCTCGAGTAGCACGTGACGAGGCACGACACGCTGCCCTGTCGGCGAACGAGCCGATGAACTGCTTTCGACGACACCCTCCTACACCTTCGACATGGCGTACATCCTTCCCGCCTTCGGACGGTCTCGGAACCTGCCAGATCTCAGGCCTTCCCTGGTGCTGGTAGGGTTTCAGACGCTTCGTTCGTACGATTCGAAGGGGGGCATTGCTCGTCTCATCCCCGCGCACGACGATTCGTCTTCGTCTGCCCCCCTTTTCGCTCGATCCGGATCGATCGACGTCGACCCCGGCGTTCCAACGGAGCAGAAAGGGATCCTTGAACCCAGTCCTTTCGGGTTCAGAAGGGCGCCTCTCCCGGGTCTGAAAGGGCAGGGCTGGATCCTAGAACGGCGAGGGAGACGCAAGATGGCGGGAAGGGAGGGTGGTTGGGCCTGGACAATGGCGCATCGCGTAGACAAAGAAGGACCCCAGCCGAATCGTGGGAGGTCCAGCTGGACAAAAGACGAGGAAAGAAAGTTGGTGGAGCTAGTAGAGATCCATGGGGAAGGTCGATGGAAGGTTCTGGCCGAGCAGCTGGGCAACAAAACTGGGAAGCAATGTCGGGAGAAGTGGAAGAACCAGCTGAAACCCAGCATAAGAAACGATCCTTGGACTGACCAGGAAGAAGAGATATTCGTAGGAGCTCATCTGATGTATGGAAACAAGTGGTCCTTCATTGCTCAGTGCTTGGAAGGGAGATCTGAGAATGCAGTCAAGAACCACTGGAATGCAGTCATGCGTCGCAAGAACACGAGGCTCGTCCTCAAAAGCGAAACTACGGTGCTTCGAAACTACATCTTAGGTGCTAGACATGAAATAGGAAAAGAATGCACCTCAGTGGACACATCATGCGATATCTGTGTGCCCACTGCCCGCGGGGGAGCAGATCGTGGAAACCATCCACGCCTGGCAGGTTCAAAGAAAGGGGACATGCTGCGGGTTGACGAGAAGGTTTCACGATGTACAGGTCCTTCGGATAGTCCATCGAATGCCCCAGGGAATGCCTACAGCGGCCACTCAAGAGACAGGCACTTTTTCGATGCCAATGGTCAACTGCGAAGTCCCCCCCTCTATCCCGCAGGCCTTCAAAACCAGGACATTGCCATCTTTACCAAAGAGCTCGAAAGTTTCATGTCCTCACAGCCAATCGACTGCTTGGGGTCAGACCGAACCTGGCACTTTCCGTCATCGGAAAGCCGTTTGCAGGGAATGCCAAGCTTTCCTTCATGTTCCTTGTGACGGTATCGATCGTAGGCAGGTTGTTTCTTTTGTCTGTGATGCCGTTCTTGATGCCTTGTGACATAGTGCACCTGTGACTGCACAAGTAGCAGGTGGTACTTGAAAGCGTCAAAGCAGACCAGCACGGATGTCCATCGTTTCAACTTCAGAGGGCGTGGTTGCCGGATCAGCTTGCTTGCAAATAGTTTGTGAGAACAAAACATTTGTGCTTGCCTTTATTGCATGAAAATAGTACGGGAATCACTGCACACTGCTAAATGAGAAAACGCGTAGAAAGCAGGTTAGCATTATAGCTTTACTCTGGTTCGTCTTCTTGAAACACAGTCTTCCACGGATCTTCTTTGGCGTAACGTTGTCCTGCACTGTCTTTTTGCCACGATCCTTCTAGCGCCTTTCTGAGCACAGATTCCACCTTCTCTCGTGGCACAGTTCGTATGTCCAGGCTTTTTTTCAGCTCTCTGCGGGAAGGAGGGCGTGGCTGTGGTTGCCGCGCGGTACTGGATTTTTGTCGCTGTGGAAATGCATCCTCATCCTCATTCCCATCCTCACGAGTCCACAGAACCCGCCCCCCAGCAGCAGGTCTTTCGAGTGATACCTCGGCCTTCTGGCTTTCTTCTGGTGCCGCAAGTTCTTGTTTCTCTTCGACCCTTTCTGATTCCTCTGACATTCTTGTCTGCTTCGCATCGCCGTTTTCAGATTCCTGTTCCTGCACGTTGTCGATCGGATTGGCTGGATTGGGAATGGATGCTTCATCGTGGCCTCCTCCATCCTCACCTTTCGAATCCCTGGCCATCTCGAGGAGAGCGTTTCCACCTTCTCTTATCAGCACGAACGCTGCTGCTGACACGGCCAGGAGAGCAGCAATTCCTGGCACCGTCCTCTCCACCTTTTGCATGGCCGTCCTGGCATCCCATCCGAATCCAGCACCCTCCACCGGCGCTTCCCACACGTCTCCCTCGTTTACTTTGCTTTCTTCTTCCTTCATCCCCTCTCGTTTCTCTGTCTGCCATTCTTGTTCGAAGGCTCTTCTCCAGTCCTCCTGCACGAATTCTTCCTCCTCCTTTTCCCTCTCCACGGTGTCGGGTGCGTTTTGGCGGGTGGCGCGATACATGTCGACCAATTCGTCCACCGACATCTTCTCCAGCACTTTTCTGGCTTGTTCGCTGGGCATGGCTTCCAGTCGTGCGCGCAGCTCCTCCTGCGCTTGGACGGCGAGTCCGGCACCACGAGCTTCGGCAGCCAAGGTCCATGCCGCAGCCACTGCGATCCCAAACCACGCGCTTTTCACTCTGGATCCTTTGCAGGTCTCTTGCACGCATCCTACGCCTTCTCCCTTGGCACCAGGACGAAGAGAACGCGCGTGTGCGCGCGTGGAAGGCGCGGACATCGCCGCGCGATGCATCGCCATCGTCGGTCCCAAACCGGATGGGGTTAACTCGATGGTTAATTGCAGGAACCGGATGAGGTTAACTCGAGGATGAATCCGAGGGAGGATGGGGTTAACTCGATGCTTAATTGCAGGAACCGGATGGGGTTAACTCGAGGATGAATTGGAGGGAGGATGGTTGGACCACGAAGGTGCCCAAGGTTGGAAGGTCGATGACGGGAGCGAAATGGGCAAGCAAGCGGCGGTGTGGCGAGGTTCGGACGTGGCGGTGAGGGTACAACATCTCTTCCGGACGTGGATGCATCCTTGGGAGGCGGCGATGGAAGCGAAAGCGGTGGTCTTTGGACCGGACCCCATCGACATCCCACCTGGTCCAACCACCAGGAGAAGCCGACAAAGGTGAAAGAACACGTCGGATAGAACGGATGGACAGGAGGAGAGCGAGGCGGATGGGATAGGTGAATTCCCAAAGCTCCGAATCCAACGGGGCACGTGCCATCCCATCGCACCAATGCATGCCTCCATGCATTGTTCCACCACCATCACCACTCCCATCTAGGGAAGGAGACACCATCCAACACACAAACTGGCACAGCTCCCCTTCTCATTGGGCGGAATCCTGGGGTGTGCGTCTTGAAAGGGTGGGTGTGACTGGGAGACCGCTCCTGCCCCTCGTTCTGCCCCCATTCGGGGGTGTATCTGCTGAAAAAGAGGGTGTGGAAGCCGACGTGGTGGCAGTGTCGGCATGGACGGCGGTTGGCTGGCGCGATTCCAGGATGGAAGGCGGCGTCACAAGGCGAAGGAAGGAGACGTGGACGTGATCAAGAGATTGCTGCGAGACGCCTTCGCCGATCTCATGGCCCTGCGAACCCGTGTGGACGCCTTGGTGGCCAGCAGAGCCAAGTCCGACGCACAGGAACGCGCCAGGATCGGTACGAAGATGGATTCCCAACGCTCGGGGGCGATACACGTCGATGGGAAGGAAGCGTGTGCGATCCTGACGCAAAAATACAGCCGAACGGATGGACGGATGGACGTGGAGTGGGCCGTGGAAGGATGGAAGGATGGGAATCTGGATCTCCATAGGATGGTGATCGAAGCGGAACTGCCTCGTGGAAGCAAATTGCATTTGGCGGCACGTGGTGTACACGTTACAGAACTCGCTCCGACCCTCCACGTGGCCGAAGACGGGAACGGGAGGGATGGAAGGATGGGCAACGCATTGCACCAGGCCTGCCAAGGGGGGGGTGCTTTGGCGTGGCACTGGATGGACCCCACCGAACACTTCCAATGCTGCCTTGGTGCATTTGAAGGAAGATCTCCGGGACGGAAACCGAACAGCGTGCAAAATAACAATAAAAACTTGTTTGGACAGGTGACGGCACGTGCCGCAGAAGGAAGGCTGGCCCTTGCCCTGTGCGCCGCGCAACACGGCTTGGGCAAGGTCCAGACGCATGCGCGTGCTTTTGGGATGCAAGCCGCCGCCACCCTGACAGAAGATCTCGCTGCCTCTGCATGGATGAGTGTGCCTTGGAAGGCAGGGGTTGGGGAAGACGTGCACAGCAGCAGCATGCACTCTGGGGAGGGTCACGACGGAATCACGAACAAGAGTTCGGGGCCATCCGACCTCGTGTCAGGTGGGAGCTTGGGTCCACGTCCTCCTGCAACCTGCCTTGCGGTCCATTCCGATTCCCCCTCATCCTGGCCTTTTGAACTTCACCAATCTTTGTTTGGACTGTCGATCACAGGCACGACACCGGGGTACGACAACCAGCTGTGGGGATTGTCTGTTGGCCGCGTGAGCACGTTGCCTTGTGGCACATGGCCATTCCCGACTTCCGGGAAGCACGATTCACACGCCTGGCGTGCCGAAGCATTTTTGAAGGTGGACGTTGGGGAGGGCACGACCCTCACTCCCCGCTTTTCAGTCCTTCATCACGAGGAGCGTCTGCTGTTCGCTCTGGGTGCAAGTTTGGAATGGGAAGCTTGATACCACGTCCCTGTCCATCCTCCACCTCCGACCCTGCGTTCGCCCGGCCACAAAAGGAGTCCCCTTCACGGACCCAAGGGCACCCTCCCCTCCCCATCCCACAAAAGGGAAACTCTGGAATGCGCTGTGCAAGTTCAGGTACCTCTCTTCTCGGTGTCTTCAGGAAGAGGAACGGTGTTGGTCCGACACTTGCGCCGGCCGGGAATCGAACCCGGGTCTCCACCGTGGCAGGGTGGTATATTGCCACTGTACTACCGGCGCATTCCCAGGGGAAACACGCCCCACAACCGAGGGATGTCAGGGATGGAAGTCCAGGGGTACTGATAAGGCTGGATGGGGGGGAGGGAGAACCGTACCACCCTATCCAGGGGGAAAGGGGGGAGGGTATCGATATCTCTGAGAGATCTCGATGGGGGATCGAGACCTCGGGGGGAGGGGGGAAAGGGGTGGCGCAGACACGTCCACGATGGCGACGATGGCGGTGATGTCCGCGGCAAAAGGTGCGTCGCACGTGCGTCCGAGACGAGGAGAAGAGGGTCGGATCGAAGGAAAAAGGAGAGAACGGAAATGGGCATCGCGGGAAAAAGCGAACTTCGAGATCTGGGAGACGTGGGACGTCCACGAACGCCGAGGTCGGAGCTGCAAAGGGAGCAGGCGGAGGCGGACGAGCGAGAGGAAAAAAAGGCAAAAGCGCACGACGGATTACAAGCGCTGACGTGCGACGGCACGTCCGGACGCTTCCCCGACCCCACGTGTGCGTGCAGTGTCGAGTTCCAGGACGTACAGACGCAGTGGCGCTTCCTTGCGCAGCACCGTGCGTGCCGAACCTGCCAACGCACCCATGCGTCCAAGCTCGCCAGAAACGAAGACGAAACGCGTCGTGACGGTGGAAGAACAACGCCAGGCCGCCAAAGCCATGCGAAAGTACTTCGAAGACCTGGCGTACGACAAAGCTGTGGAAGACGCCAAAGTCTTCGGATGGACGGCCAAGAACGAAATCCGAAACGGGAGATGGGTGATGTTCGGGATGCTGGTAGGCATGATGACGGAGTTTGCCACCGGTGCCAACTTCGTGGACCAGATCAGGATAACGCTCAGCAATCTGGGGATTGCAGATGTCTACGACTTTTGATGGTGGATGACCTGCAAATAGAAGCAACCCACCGCAGAAGGCTTGGCCCACCTGCTGAGGAAGGCCTCACCGGTAAGGTTTCACCCAAGCCCTGTGCCTTCTTGTCGACGACCCTCTCTCTGCGTGAACGTGCGATCCATCCATCCTCCGTCGTGATTCGTGCTCCCCACCCAGCCCCCCCCTGTGTGTTTCGTAACGATGCCCCTGCCAGTGTAGGCGAGTCAGTGAGCAGCCAGCACTGGGAAGTTGGTCTCCGATTCACGTTTCCACAGTACACTGCAACAGCGTAGCCAGTCTGCAGTGACCAAAAATTTCCCAGTCCGCTCGGCCCAAACCGCCTTGTCTGTCACCCTGGATTCTGCAACTACGTGGGTCACATCTGGAGCCATCTCTTTGACACATGTTGCCCCGAGGCACTCCGCAAGTCTCCAAAGTGGCTGCTCTTCCGGAACTACATGAAGTGGAAAGATTCTACTGAAGAGAATCTTGACATTCTTCAGGATAGTTTTACGCTCTGCTTGAAGTATCTCCCGCACATCCCAACACCCTGAAGCTTCTGGTAGGACAGCAACAGAGCCCTTCTTGGTTGGTGGCCACTTTGAGCTGCCACACGAACGCTCCAATGCACCAAACACGCGACTGTGGATGTTTGCCAACAGCCTCAAGATGATTGCGAGCTGCCCACTTTCAGCACTCTCGTCGCAGTCGCGTGCCAAGAGGGATAACCCCTGGTGGCCGAGCTTTCTTCCACTTGCACTAAAATAGACGTACCGCTCAATGGTAATGAGGTTGTCTGGATGGTTGGGCCAAACTTGGTCCGTATCGTCGATCACCAATGCAGCCGTCTCTAAACCCATGACTCCCTCAAAATCTTTCACGTGAGAGGATCGGTTGTCTTCTGAGATGATTGCATCGTCCCCTCTGCTGATGATGCGGCCCTGAAACAAGTTGTTCTTCGGATCCAAAATGCCTGCCATTAGGTGGGCATACGCCTTGGTACCCATTGTGTAAACATGCAAATTGTACAGACGTGAAGTAATGTCCAGGAAATTTTGAACGCCCGGACGCAACTTCGTCCACATGTTGAGCTCTGGGACATAGTGCAGTGTCCGCTTGCTGACAGGAAGGTGAGCCTCTTGATCAGACACTCTTTTGATTGCTTCCAGTTCTTCGGGGCTGAGGTCTGTCACTTTGATGGAATTGAGAAGCGTGTGGTCCAAGTCAAGCACAAGACAGAGCTTCCTCTTGAAAAGCATCTTCCGAACTTCGTCGAACCTTCTTGCCTTGTCTGCAGTCGAGGGTGAGAGCGGGGCATCGCAGCACCCTCCTGCTTTTTCATCCTCACCTTCCGGTGGTGATTCGGAGGTGCTAGCGGGAGACAGGTAGGCATTTTCTTGGTAATCACGCCGTGGTCGATTCCTGAATGCCAGGTCATGCTGCTGGCCATGGTATGTGTTGGATCTACCTTCTTGTACACCATAGGATGTGTACAGCGATTCATACTGCTTCCCCCCCATCTCTCTATCAACACGAGACCTCTTGTTGGGAGCTGCTGCGTTGATTTCGTTTTTTTTTCCTGGCCAACCACTGTTCGTGCCTGACCCATTCGAGACAGAGATCAGCTGGCTTCCGGCCAGCGTTACTAGTGTGGCGTTTACCCCCGAGATGCGTTTTGATCATGCTTGCATCAGCATTCTTTGCACGAATTTGAGCAGGAGTGGAACCAGAAGGGGCACGGAATCCAAGAATCCGAGCATACCCACAAGGGACACAAACGCAGTCCCATGTTTCCGTGTTGGGATCATCAGGAATTAGAGGATCCTGCAGTTCAGCAACGCCGCCCTTTCTCGGTGCATGGGTTGACTCCACTCCTCGTGCATTAGCATTGAAATCATATGCTTGCATTGAGGAGGTGTCTCTACGGTTGGGGTCGATGTTGAGGTCTAGTGGAACCCTGCTAGCGCCGGCAGCAGAGCTATCGAGTAGACCGTTGTGGGGAGTGGGCTGTGGGATAGCATCGTAAGAGGGGCTAGATAGGGTTGTCCCTACCTGTTGGGAGCCCGTGGGTTGGGCATTCTTTGCAGACAGTCTGGTTGGACTGTCTGTGCTCTTCTGCAACACCGAGTGCATTTGCGTCAAGAGTTCCCGTTGAGACGGTTCAAAGACGACGGGACCGTCCTTGACGGCTAGTGCTAGCATGTTCGCGACGTGTCCTTTATCATCAGCGGATCCAAACCTACCTTTCGTACAAGTACGTTGCCAAACTCGTTCCATTTTCGTGAAGACTTCTCCGATGATTCTTCTCGGTTTCCGATGTGTATCCTGTTCTAGGTTGAATCTTTGCACGCTGATCGTTTTCTGCAAGGCTTTCACTAGGTGGGCGCATGCCTCTCGGGTTTCGAGTTGGGGATGTTCTCGGACGTCCCCGTCCGTGACGAGGTTTTGAATCTCGTACATCAGCTTGCCCACGTTTTTGCTCACGTCTTGCCCTTGTTGCACGGACGAGGCCAGGATCGTGGTGTCCAACATGGCACCTTCGATCTCTCCATCCTCCACGTCTTCCACGTACGGCGAAGGCACGGTCGCTGCCGCCATGGCGGGTGGCGTCGTTCTTTCTCGTTCGGACGGCGTGGCCGAGAGTCCTTCCGCCCTTCCCTCGCCCTCTTTTTCACGTCTAGGTGCTCCACCACCGCCCTCGTGCGGCTTCGGAGGCGTCGCGCGTGCGCTTTGGAGCGCAGCACGCGCAGCACGATCGTGCTCGAGCACGATCGCAGAAATGAATCCAATCGGTTCGGCCAGGTCCCTCCCCCTCCATCTCCCGGAGAGGATCCTCCCGATCCCCGCGGAGGAATCTCGAGCGGTTCCAAAGGGAAATAGGGGGGAGCAAGACGAACCGTTCCTCGACGGGCACGGGACGTGGGATGGGTCCCTCCCTCGTCCGGGGAGGCGGGAGGGTGCGTCCGATCGATCCGATATTCCGCGTCTTTCCTTTTCTCCCCTTCTTTACTCCCAGCATCGCCTCACAACAATTCCTTCGAAATAATCCCCGGTTCGTCACGAGGACATAGGCGGATATTCCTTCGCCCCCCCTTTTTCGGGCCCCTCCGGAGAGGGGACGAAGAGGTTGAGAAAGCTGTCGAAGACGTGTCACGTTTTGAGAGCGCGAAGCACGCGTTCGGCCCATCGACGCGCACCAAGCGAAAGAGAAGAGCGAAAGCGAGACTGCGAGGCGCACCAGGACCTGGAGAAGCAGCAGACGGGACCTCCGAGCGAAACCAAGAACCGGCAGCGGAACCGTAGCGTGCGAAAGGGAGGGTTTCTCGCGGAAGGAAGATGTTCGCCAGAGCGGTTGGTGGAGCGCTGCGGCTGTTCCCGACGAGGGCGGCGAACGTGTCCTCGACGGCCGTGGCGGCGTCCGCAGTGGCGGCCTCGTCGCAAGCCACAAACGATGCGGGAAACAAACTCGAGAAGGTCTTCCAGGTCTACCGTTGGAATCCAGAAGAAGGAGGAAAACCGAAAATGGTGCCCTACAAGGTTGACCTGACCGAATGCGGACCCATGGTGCTGGACGTGCTCTTCAAAATCAAGGGTCTGGATCCATCGCTGTCCTTCCGAAGATCCTGCAGGTGAGAGACTTGGAAAAAGCGATGCAAGCTGACAGGCCACACCCGAACGGAAAACGAACCCGTATGAGATGCTGACCCGGCACGGAATAACGCGGCCTCGCTCCTGTCGCAACCAATGACGCATTTGACTGGACGCCAGAGAGGGAATCTGCGGCTCTTGTGCCATGAATATTGACGGACAGAACCATTTGGCCTGTTTGAGCAAGGTGAACATGGACACCAGCAAACCAACAAAAATCACGCCTCTCCCACACATGTATGTTGTGAAGGATCTGGTGGTTGACATGAGCAACTTCTACGCTCAGTACAAGTCAATCAAGCCTTTTCTTCAGACCAGGACATCACCGTACGTGCGGGGGTTTGCGTTCGCCATGCGTTGGGATGCTTGCGTACCGCTTTACTGACGTTTGTTTACGCTCGTCATTCCTTGACATGGCCGATCTGGTTGTGCGATGCAGGCCGGGCGGTAAGGAATACCTGCAGTCAAAGGAGGATCGCAAGAAACTAGATGGACTGTACGAGTGCATTCTTTGCGCTTGTTGCAGCACCAGCTGCCCGAGCTACTGGTGGAATCAGGACAAGTATCTTGGTCCTGCAGTTTTGCTGCAAGCGTACAGGTGGATAATCGACAGCCGTGATCAGTTCACGGAGGAACGACTCGCCCAGCTTGACGACATGTACAAGCTCTATCGCTGCCACACAATCATGAATTGCTCCCGTGCCTGTCCCAAAGGTCTGAATCCCGGGAAGGCAATTGCCAAGTTGAAGAAGAGCATGCACACGGACACCCCTGTGTAGCTTCTTCGTGGCCTCTTTGCACGTTGTCTTGCATCGCGCGGGCTTCCTGCCCAAGTAATAATACCTTAACCACCTTCTGACCTTCGTGCCGTTCACTTTGCCGTGCCCGATGCGAGGTCTTTTCGTTCTCATCCACGAAGGAGTTGAAACGTCCCCCCATGCTCCAAGCTGGACCGGACCCGTTGGGTTTGTCTCTCCAGGTCCGAAGTTTCGTGACCGAGTTAACCCAAGGGAGGACAACCGTCTTCCATGGGGGATCCTCGGGTTCCCGGGGAAATAGACTCCCTTCTTGACTGGGACGCGGAAGCGGATCGGACGTGGATCGCTGGAGCGGCTTTCGGTGGACGTTTCGGGCACCGATCGTTCGAGGGAGGTCCAGACCGACTTGGTTTCTAATGGACGCCAAGCAAGGTCAGGCGTTCCGCGGCTCGACGTCCGCAGCACGCCCATCCACCACCCCTGTCTTTCCCCTGGTCGAGAGGGGGGTATTTTTCCTCTTCGTTCCCCCTGGTGCCTCGGCTTACTCCCCGTTCGGATCTTTCCTTTCGATTGGGATCAATCTCTCCTTTCGAACCCATGCGATGAAAGGGAGACCGATCCGATGGATCCCAGGGATACCCTGGACGTGGTCGGACCCTGTCTGAAACGTCGCATGTGGACGCGCATCTGCGCGCACACGCCATCGCCATGCTTCCCGAACTCACCGTGGACACGTCCTGCCATTCCTGCCACACCGCAGAAGACCTGAAGGTGCTGAAAAAAGGGCGAAAGGGAGACCCCAGGACGTGGGATCGAGATGGTCGAGCGAGGCTGACCGACGGTTCGGATGGACAGGAGGTCCATTGGATGCACAAAGGACGATGCGAGGAGGACAAAGGAGAGGAAAGAGCACTATGCACGGCGAGGAAAAAAAGGGCGTGGAACGAATTGGCGACGGGGATGGTCCACGGCGCGGATCCGACCCAGCTGGAGTGGTCAGACGTCAAGAGGTTCGAACCCATGGCAAGAGGAGCGAACAGCGTGGTGCACATGGGAGTCCTGAGGAGCACAGGTAAGGCAGTGGCCTTGAAAGAGACAAGGGAAAACGAATCCAGCGATGCGAATGTGGGCGTGGAGGAAATTCAAGCCCTGGAAGCCGCGAGGGGAAGGCCCGGTCTGGTGCAGTACTATGGTTGGTACCGATCCCCAGAGAGTGGGAAGCAAGTCCTGGTCATGGAGTACATGAGCGGAGGAGATCTGGCCGCGCTGAAGAAGAAGAAAGGGAGGATACCGCTGCAGCAACTTGCATCCGTGACGAAAGACGTCCTGGAAGGCCTCCACTCGATGCACGCTGAGATGGGAGTGGTTCATAGGGATGTGAAGCCTGGAAATATCTTGCTGGACCATGCAGGTAGGGCAAAGTTAGGAGACTTTGGGCTGGCAACTGCAGTCAGTAGTACCGGATCGCCTGGGGAGACTACCGTCGGCACCATGGTCTACATGCCTCCTGAATATCTTGAACATGGGACTCACAATGCAAACGCAGACATCTGGAGCTTGGGCATTTCCGTGCTGGAATGCGCAACGGGTCTATGCCCTTACCGCTCAAGCGGCAGCCCCATGAGTGTCATGGTGGACATTTTGAGCGAACCAACACCGACTGTGCCCAAATGCTTCCCAGCTGACTTCCGAGACTTCGTCTCTGTGGCCTTGGACCGTGACATCTCAAGACGTCCCTCTGCCCAAAAACTCCTGAAGCATCCTTTCATGATGGGTCCTCGAGTTCCAGTTACCTTGGAGTCCCACCGCCTGGGTACACAAACATTCAAGGCTCGCCTCTGGGAATTGGCACGTGCGTTTGTTGCTCGTCACTACACCTTACGGGATCAGCTGGGTTGTTGCACCACCTGTTTGGAAGCTTTGCATCGATCTTATCGTGCTGTTTCTACCGGCCAAGTGTCATCCCGTAAGTGTCATGGTCCTGCCGCTATTGTGTCCGAGCTGCAGCATTGGGTTCGCCTGCAGGCCAGCAGACAAACATTGCATCATGAGGTGGTCGGTTTGGAGGTGCGCATGGCCCACGGAGATCGCGCAACGGGGACTTCAGAGCACCCCTTGTTGCGTGTGACCTTGCATGTGGTCCTGCTGCGTCCTTTTGATCCTTTTGGCGGTCCTCCAGCACGAACGCTGCAGGAGGAACTTTATGTGGCGCTCACGCACCAGCGGGAACGCCTGTGGATCCGCCATCACAGCAGCACACTCTCGATTTGATTCGTGGAAGGCAGCATGTACTCATCCCCACGAATTTCTAAGCTACTGACCCATACACCAGCACAGGCGACAGTGGCGCGATGTCTTGCCCGCTGCCAAAAAGAATGCCTGCAGCCACTATGCATGCCGCCGGGACAGTGCAAAATCCATGTGGGAAGGCCGTTGTCGTAGTAAAAGCGCTAGGCTGGATTGGCCATGCCCCACACACGAACATATTCCCAAACTATGTTGTACGACCTCACCATTTGCCGTGGCTAGCGCACGAGCTTCACCAATCATGCAAAGTGCGTGGATTGCACCTGGCCTGTTGCAAAGTATGGCTCCAAGAGGAAAGAGGAACTTCTTCCTTGATTCAACGATACAATTAAGTTTGCAAGGAAATGTTGTAGCCAAAGTCCCAAAACCCTCCGCAGGTTTCCGAGGATCATCGTCAAACGCACGATTGTGCCGATGCTTTGCATCTTGCTTATCCCTTTGTGCAAGGCACATTTACTACGCTTGCTTGGGCGTGTCCATGGCTTGTTTGGAAACATTGTTTTTCATTGCTCATTCGATTGCAACCTCCGGAGAAATCACAAAGCCGAGTTGCATTTCGTACCTCCAAACGAGCTTACCATCTCTTTCGTGTTGTAGTTTGCCACGCTGTTCGAGCAGGACTAAACGTGATGATGTGCGACGTTTCAGCCTACGCCCAACAATCTTGGACATCGGTTTGCCAACTTCATGTTTGCGTTGCATGCAAGGGCTTAGGCATTCCATGTTGAATCCACAAACTCGCACGGAGGGGGTCTTCCCTTCCATTTGTTCGTGACGCACACTTGGGCGGCATGTAGTTTGCATGGAGGGACCTTCGTTCCCTTCCATGAACGTATCCGCTTGTTCGTTCGTTCGTTCGTTCGTTGTCACGAACGTTCCGCGATCGACTCTGCAGAGATGAGCGCCTGATTCTTTAGCCATGTCACCTACTCTCGAGTCCCGCTCCACGTTCTATTTTCTCCCCATTTGTGTGGTGGGTCTTACGCCTAGGTATCCTCCTTTTGTACGAGGTTTCGCCCCCTCCCCGCCCCTCCCTACCAATCGAACGAAACGAGCGTCCCCACACAACCCATGAGTACAACTGGCACCCTGGGTGATCCCTCGGGTCCAATCGCCGACACCATCGAGGTCCGTCTCGGGGTTTCCCGTTCGGTTAACTCGCGGTTTCGTGGTTAACTTCCTGGCGTCGAAGCGTACGGAGGCGATGTCGGCTATGGCGCGCGTTCGCGTGCATCAGGCGCGCGTTCGTCGTCGTTGGAGCGTCCGTGGAGCGTTGGGAGCGAAGCAGGAAGGTCTCACGCGGGCCTGGGCGGAAGCACGCGGCGTGCGGATCCCGTGCTGCGCGCCCAGCCCCGATGGAAGGAGGATCCTCGCCACGAGAGACGTCAAGCGCGGCGAAACCGTGCTCGAAGCGAGCGCAGACGCGTGGATGCGCGATCCTAAGGACGTGCAGAAGGTGAAGGTACAAGTGGCAGACGCGACGGCCTGGCGAAACGCGCCCGAATGGCTCCGCATCGCCACGCTTGCGCTCGAGGATCCACAAGCTCGTGGCGCCATGCACCTTTCCAAAGCGCAATTCGACGACGCGAACGGCGTTTCGGGCGCTTTCGATCTCCTGATCGGATTGTTGGAAGGTTTGGAAAGCGAAGAGGATCCGCTTCGAAGCGCCATGGAAGGCACGCAGGCCTTGGCGATGGTGGACGCGTCTCGGAAACGGGCCTCTGCTCTCGTCGAAAGCGCCTTGAGCGACGCGCCTGCGTCCACCTCGAGCTTCTTGGCGGTCCGTGCGGCATGCTTGGACGTGGAGGAAGGCGGAAAACCTGCTTTGGTGCCGCTCCTGCACCTGTCCGATCACGCACGTGGCAATGGTGCCAACGCACAGCTGCAGGTCAAAGGGGGTTGGTTTGGTGCACGTGTCCAATTGGTGGCCACGAAGGAAATCCCATGCGACCAACCCATTTGCATGGACTGGGACCAAGGACAAGGGCGCGGGGATTCAAGATTGTTCGCAGAACACGGGGTGATGGACACACAAACGCCCCAAGGGACATTTGAAATCGGACTGAGCATACCCGAAGAAGATCCGTTCCGGGAGGACAAGATGGACGTCCTGGAAGTGGCAGGGTATTCGGGAGAAAGCGTCACGTTCGCCATACAAGATGGGAAGCTGCCACCAGAAGACCTGCGCACCATGCTCCGTCTGATCCACTTGGGAGGGACGGATGCGTTCCTACTAGAAGCGCTCTTCCGAGATCAGGCGTGGGATTTGATCAGCCTGCCTGTGAGCCGAGAGAACGAAGAAATGGCGTGTGCAAGCATCGCGCAGGCCCTCGAACAGGCGCTCGAAGCCTATCCTACAACCTTCGAGGAGGATTTCGCCCTGCTGGCCAAGGGACAGGTCCAGGAAGGAAGCGCACTGGAAATTGCCATACGACTGCGCATGGGAGAGAAGCAGGCGTTGCAGACGGGAATAGGGTTCTTCAATGAGGTGCTGCAAGAGCTGGACGAGATCGAGTACTACCAAGAGCGCAGGCTCAAGCGCTTGGGACTCCTGAACGACGACGGTGGCTCCACGTTCGAAGACTTTTTTCGCTAGCCCGCGTTTTTTCCGCTATTTGAACCATAAATCTGTTCGTGGTGAATAAATGAATCTTTAAGGGTCATGGCGTGGAAGTTTCTGCGCCACCCCATCGAAATCGGAAAAAATGAACCTTGCCTGTCTGTCGACACTTTGGAGCAACCTTGCCCTCCCTGCTTGGCGGAGCAACGAAATCCCGTTGCGGGGTGCAGGATGTTCATGGCTCGACCCTACCTGACATGTGCAGCACGTGCGTGCAAGGTGACCGCCCAGGGCCACGGGTTGGCTCGGATTCTGGACGTGGGCTCGTCCATTTCCGCCGAAGAATGATCCAAATCCCCCGCCAGGCCCGGCGGAGGGGTTGTAGTGGAGAGATCGCCACCGTCCCTGAACAGTTTTCCACCGTGCTACTTATTTTGCAGGAGTGGATGCGGACGAGCACGGGCATTTCCTCTTGTGCGAAGGCTTGGCAGTCCCATTTCCGAGGGGAAGGCCAGGAATTTGTTTTCGAAAGGACCGAATCCTTTTCCTTGGATGGGTGCGAGCGACCCGATCGAAAGTTAGGTGTCGGACCCTCGTGTACCACGATCGCTGATTGCGTTCTTGGTCCAGTGGAACACGGTGAAGCTGGTGGCCAGTGCCAGCGGGCCCTTGACAAAATTGATGCTGAGACCTTTGTAGAGTCCTCGCGTACCTTCTTCCTTCCACACGCGGAAGAAGACGCGCGTCGCATTGGTGGCGACGACGAGCTCTCCTTCTCGTGCATGGAGCGCCTGTCGCTTCATGACTTGGATGCGACGTCGGACGGTTTCGATGGGATACACGACGGTTTGTCCCACCAGTCCCGCTGCACCGCCGTACATGGCGTTCTGCATGGGATTGGTTTCTCGCGGATCCGTTCCCAAGGCACGTGCTCTTCTTTCCTGCAAGGTTTCGAAGACCGTCCACGTGACGCCTGCGTACGCCATCATGCCGAGCAGCGTCGGTCCCAGTCCCGCCATGGGCACCCTGGCTTGTGCGTCACCGCGCATGGATCGATACATTTCTTCGAAGATGGCGCGGAGATCGACCTTTGCACCGGGTCTGGCCGCTTGCATGCGCACTCTGGCCACTTCCAGCGGATAGGTGAGCATGGTGGAAGCGGCACCAGAGCACGCGCCAGAGGCCAGTTTTTCCCAAGGCGACAGGGTGAGGTTCCCTCCTGCGATCCTTTCCCTACCTTCCGGTCTCCTTTCGATCATGGCGGTTTTGATGGCTTCCCTGGCGGCGTAATTGATGCCTGCGAAGGGCACCTGCCTGGCTGCGGCCACCACGTTCCCTTTCCACAATCCGCGCCATCCTTCTCGTCGCACCACCTCGCCCATCACTTGGGCGCCGCTGCGCCACGTGAACGCGTCCGGACCGGTCTGGAAGAGCACCTTCATGCGATCCACGGGTGCCTCCGCCGTCTTGGCCGCCAATCCCGCCATCCCGCCACACGCCATGTCCAACGCCGCCGCCTGGACGCGCGTCGGACGATGCGCCGACGCCATCGCTCCTCCTCGATCGTCGAAGGAGACCTCCGAAACGCGAGGGAAGGGGGAGCGGAGACCCGGGGTCGAGAAACGCGTGCCGACGAGGAGGACCGACGGGCGGAGATCCTCGGCGGGGACCGGACCGGGAAGGTCGCACGAACCGGGGATGGAGGGAGGGGATCGGGGGGAGGAGGACGGGGCGCGACGAGGATCGAGGGAGGGGAGTTTTTTCTCGATGGCGTGTGCGAAGCGGCGCTTGGCACGGCAGGTCCTGGCGGATGGGCGATCAGGAGCGCGGCCGAGGGGGATGGACGAGCTCCCCTGGGCGTGGTTGGAGCAGCTGGCGCGATCCACTCGTCGAGTCTCGGCTCGTGCCCAACCCAAGCGCGAACCCCTCCCATCCGATCTCGAACCGAACCGTGGAATCCGAACCAGGGGAAACCCGACTGGATCGATCCGAACCGATCGAACGATATGGAGCACAACGAGAAGGCCCTTTCTGTCTCTCCCCCATGGGTAGAGTAAGTAGAACAAGGCCCTTTCTGTGTCTCTCCCACGTTGGAAGAAGTAGGAAGGACGAGGCCCTTTCTGTCTCTCCCCTCCATTGGAAGAAGTAGGAAGGACAAGGCCCTTTCTGTGTCTCTCCCCCCCATTGGAAGGGGACAGGTTGTTATAAATATCGATTTCTCTGACTTTTTACTCTGTGTTCCACGCACTGTTGTGACGTGGTTGTGAATCGCTGTACGGTATGTCTTTCGCTACTGCGCGGGGTGATTGATCCCCTTTCCTGCTTCTTCGACGTGTTCTTTGTCCTTCGACAACGGGTTTTGCTGCGTTGGCTCGATGACAGGAGAATTCTGGTGTGGAGATGGTGACTTCGTCCAAGTTCTGTATTACAAGGCATGCACTGCGCTCTGAAACAGTCGCAGGTGTTTGATTCCGTCCAATGTATTCTCATTGGTATACTCGAGTGAATTCGACAGTCGCATGTCGAACTCGTGTGTTCGTTCTTGCACGACGTTTGTTCGTCGCTGGTCGTGTCGTCGTCGATCCACGTGTCGAGCGGTCGATCGACCCTTCCCCTTGGGCGGAGGACTCGGCCTTGGGAGGAGGAGCCCTAAACCCTAGACGAATGGACCTTCGTTTCCACACAGGTGGTCCATGGATGGGTTTTGGACGTGGACATGGCGTCGCATGCGACGCGAAGCGCGTTGCGACCGCGCGTGCTGGTGCTCTCCGGACCCACGGCGAGCGGGAAGACCGCACTGGCACTCCGACTGGCGGAAAAGATGCAAGGCGAGATCATCTCCGCAGATTCGGCCCAGGTGTTCCGAGGGATGGACGTCGGCGCAGACAAGGCCGACACGCAACAACGACGTCGCGCCAAGCACCACATGATCGATCTCGTGGATCCTGGAGATAAGGAAAGGTTCAGCGCTGGGACCTTCGCACAACGCGCCAGGGAGACGGCCAAGACCATCGCCGAACGTGGAAAGGTGCCCATCGCCGTCGGTGGAAGCGGGATGTACCTGAGGTGGTTCGTGCACGGTGCGCCGAAAGCACCTCCTTCCGATCCGAAAGGAGAACGAAAAGCACAAACGGCCATCGAGAAGGCGCACGAAGAACTGGAAGACAATGCCAGCGAAGAAGACCGATGGGAAGCCGCCAAGCAAGTGCTGGTCCAAGCTGGGGATCCGGAGTACGCGGAACAGCTCAAAAACAACGATTATCGCAGGCTCAGGAGAGCGCTGGAAGTGGTGCTGGAAACAGGAAGACCCATGTCCAGCTTCAAAGCAGGTCAAGGGACGGGGTACAAGAACGAAGGCGAGGCAAGGACCAATCGTGAAGACGGGGATTGGGCCGGCGTGAGGAGTGGAACCTGGGAGGAACTGGACATGGATTTTCGATGCTTCTTCCTCTGCCCAAGCAACCGGATCGTGCTGTACCGCAGGATCGATGCCAGGTGTGAACAAATGATGCAGCAAGGAATCCTGCAGGAGAGCTTCTCCCTGTGGAAGAAGGGACTCAGAGCAGGATGCTGCAGCGCCACGCAATCCATCGGCTATCGACACATGCTGGAGATGCTGGATCGCTACTTCGAATCCTCCCAAGAAGTCCCCGACTGGAAGGAAGTGGAAGACGCACTCTTAAAGCACCAACAGGACACCAGAAGGTTGGCCACCAAACAAATGACCTGGTTCCGGGGAGAAAACCTCTATCGATGGATGGACAGCCCAGACACCGATCACGAGGATAGCATCGAGGGAGTGGCCAATCGCATCATTGAAGAATTCAAGGCCGATCGCCCTTGTCCAGGAGATCAAGGGACCAGGGGGCTCGTCAACAAGGAGGAATTGAGGGCCCTGAAAGCCTACCGCACGGAGCTCCGAATCTTTCAAGACTCGACACAACGAGACAAGGTCCTTCAACTCCTGCAGCACTTCAAGCACGAGGTTGCAGTCCCATCACCGGCATCTTCAGTGCTCTGAGCACCAATGGCACAGCCGGTTGGGGGCGATTTGAAACGCACACCCAGGATGCCTCTCTTCTGGCACCATCCACACGCCCGCTGAAAGGGTACCCAGGTCCATGAAGTCGCTGGCTGGCGTTTCAGCCTTTCCGGCGTCTTTGCAAGCCTTCCTTCTGGATCCTTCAATAGCACTGATGCACTGAATAAACGAAGACCCTTTAGGAAACCAACTTTCAGTCCATTCCCTCTGCAGGAAAGTAGGATCGTGTCACCCCCATCGACGTGCGCTTTGGTCGTTATCAACCGGTGCCGCTCGTTGCGGAATATTGCAGCCTGCCAAGCCGGTCTCTTCCCGTGCAGCGCAACGGCTGGGGCGTCTTGGTTGCGTTCACTGACCCGCCAGTGCTGGTGCGGATGAGAGTGCGGGTGCTATTTCCTGCCATGTCCACTATTGGGGTGAGATTTTGCTGTGGTTATCACGATGCGGGTGGACGATGCCCTTCTTGTTCGTTGGGCAGGGTAAGCTACGATGCACCGGAGAGGTTTCCCACGCCATCCTCCGACGAACGGGTTTCCTGTACCTGATTGCCTCGATTGACCCCTCCCCTTGCTTGGGTTCCCAAGCAGATGTCTTGTCGCCTCCTGTTCGAACCAACACAAAAACGAGCATTCATACGCTGGACAAATGCGTTCCTGCCTGCACTGGATCCCATGTCTTCCCGTCCATTCGTGCTCCGCTTGGCGTTGGACGGTTCCAGCGCGAGGGCGTGCGTGGATCTCCACCGTCCACGACGACGCACGCCTTCCTTCCTGGCGCGTCGTGGATGGCGTCTGCCTTTCGCTCGTGCGTTCGGCGCGGTTTCGCGTGGGCGCGTGGGTTCTCGTTTCCCGTGGATTTGCGTCCTCGCATCGGTTCGTCGCATCGTCGGTTCGGCAAGGACGGATGCCATGCGTGGCGCGTTTCTTTCTTTTTTTTTTTTGCGTCGGATCCTCGTTTTTTATTGCACGTGCTTCTTCCATACGTTCGCAGCACCTTCGTCTCACTCGTCTTCTTCTTTGGGACCGCCGATCACGCCTCCTTCGAGGTGTTTGTAGAGCTTCCCACGGTTGTTTTTTTCCCACAGGACATCCACGGTCCCGCTGAGCGCCTTGACGCACGCACGCGCGTCCTTTCGCGTCAGCCTTTCCGCAACGCGTCCTTCACCACCTCCTCCTTTGGGCGGATGGACGTACCTTTTCGCCGAGGAACGCGCCGCACAGCACGAAGGCCAGGTAGGTGCTGTTCCTTTTCATCACCGTGCGGTAGAGGGTGTCCAGGGCGGCCATGGCGTCCTTCCAGGCCTCGTTTCGAAGCGTTTCTTCGACGCAGAAAGAAAGAAAGAAGGAAGGAAGGAAGAAGCGCGCGATCGGATGCGACCAAAATGGAACCAAGACGAGGATCGAAGCGAAGGTGCAGCCCCCCTCCCCGAGGAACCCTAAACCCTAGGGTCCGGGTTCGAGGGGAGGGGGGAGGGGGGAGTTTCTTCTCCGGGGTCGGGGAAGGGACCGGGTGGGGGCATGGCGAAGGAAGGGGGTTCCCGAGCCTCACGTCCATGCACGGCGAAGGAATGTGCAGGAATGGACACGCCGTGATGGAAACACGGAAGCAAACATCCGGATCACGACCACCCATGCGTGTTCCGCTCCGACCCCTCGATGCGACCCCCCCCCCCACAAAACCCATGCCATCCCCCATCCATGGCGAAGACGTGCCTAGGAGCTCGTCCAAGACGGATCACGTGCCTTCCAGGCCTGTTCGTGGGTCGCTGCATGTCCCGTTCTCTCTCTCTCTCTCCCACTGTGTCCGGTTGTCCTCCCCCGTCGCTACCTTCGAGGACGCAATCCCTTTGCATCCCCTCAACACATGACAAGCCTCAACTGCCACCTGGAGGACTTCTTCGGATACGAACGCGGGATTGCGGGACGGGAAAAACTTCCCGTTGTTGTCTTCCTCCGCGCCAATCATCCTTTCCGTGACCGCAACGAAAGGCGTCCCGTGCGGAACCATCGCCACCATTCCCGAAGATATCGATCTTTCATCGCGATGTTTCCCGTCTCGATCGATACGATTCCCCACAGATATCGACGGGACTCGTCCCGGACCGAATCCGGGTTCCATCGGAGATCCTTGATTGGGGAATCGGGACACAGACCCGGCTTCGAAACTCGATCGACCCAGACGCGAGGCGGCTCGTCCATCGCGACATGCGTCCGCTGTTCTTGTACGTGGCCACCACCGCAGGATCCTTGCTGGTGGGAACCGCCATCCTCACAGGATCTACCGCACTCACCATCACCACCGTCCGCTCGGCGGTGATCCTGAAGAAGGTGCGACGGGAAGGGATGACGGACGAAAGAGAAGGAAACGGAGACGGTCGACTGACGCACGAACACCGATCGAAATGGTGCAGAGAATCAAGAAACAGACGTGCCAAAACTGTGGCGGAAGAAAAGTGACCGCGTGCGAATCCTGCCAAGGAATGGGGACGATTGCCTATGCACCGCGGAGAGGAGCTCCGGTGGACCAGAAATGGATGTGTCCCATGTGCCTTGGGAGAAAGGTTCACAAGTGCTTCAATTGCTTGGGATACGGTGTCATGTGAAGGGTTGAAAACATGAAGCTGGGTTCAATTCAATGGTAAAAATAAAGGAGCCTCGAAAGGATCTCGGCTGTCCACAGGGAGTGCGCGCTCGGGTCCCTCCATGACGAATCGACATGAAAGGCAGGGCTTCCACAATGTGCTGCTTGCTGTGCTAGTATGTACAAAGTGCGTGCCTTCTACGCAATCTTCGTGTTGTGTGCTGTTGCCTTTGTTGCGACTTGGCATTCTTCCTCATAAGCTATCTTCCCTGCTGCATGCGCAGCTTTTGCTGCATCGAAGATGCTGAGTCGTATCCCCTTGTTCGGAAGGTTTTTGACTGCATTGGCAACAAAGCCACGATAGAGGCCCTGCACGCCCTCCTCTTGAATGATCCCTCTCATGGCAGAGCTGACCGTCGTGCCCGATGCTATCTGGAGCTGAATTCGTCTCCTCACCGTGTCCAAAGGATAGCAGCATATGCTTGCGCACAACGCGGCGATATTTCCGCAGAGAAATCCTGTGTGTGGTTTGCCCTGCTGGTCTTCTGGCAACTTTTGTTTCACCAGATCGTACGTGGCCAATTCGATGGCCATGTACGGGGCTATCCCTGCGAGTGTGGGCACCACGCCTCTGTAAAGCGACTTGACGCCACCTTCCTTCAGTAGGACAGCTACGGTCTGTCCGATACTTCTGACTGTAGGATCTACCGCCATTCTCATGCGAATGGTATCCAATGGGTAAGTCGTCACCGTGGCAAATGCTCCCGCCAGTGCACCACACATCAATCGTTTCGGCAGCGTCAACTTCCCTTCGTTGTCGGCCATAATTCCTTTGAACACCTCGTTGGAACACAGCTGTGCTGCACTGTAGGGTATGATCCTCGCCAGTTGGGCGGTGTTGCCTTTCCAGAATGCGAGGATTCCTTCTGTCCTTGCAATGCAGGTGAGCGATTTGAGGAGGTTGCCTTGCTGTGCTGCAGCGGCCACTGCGCCTTGGTGGAGTCCACCACGGACCTGAAGCAGGATCTTCGCACGTTCCAAAGGCGCGGTGATGGTCTTTCCTACGCCTCCAGCGACCGCACCAGCCGTGAAGAGCATGATGGGCCTGGGCACCAGTCCCAGGATGGCCAGGGGTCGTCCGAGGAGCCGCGTCCACGTCGGCTGCGTCCTCTCTCCGTCCTCCACGACGCATGCAATTCGTGCAAGACGTCTGTGTGGATCCACTCTGGTCTTTTTCCGGCGCACGTGCGCCGGCATCACCGCTTGCGACGCCATCGACGTCGAGGCGGCGCACACGTCTGAACTCCGCCTCCACACCCACCACCGTCTGTGTTTAAGTCCACATTCGCGAGGTTAACTTCGTTCCACCTGCCCCTGTTCTCCACACACCCGAGGGTTCACCCGGGTGGGAAGGAAAGGGGAGCCCGAATGCCCGGAATGGGAAAGGGACCCCCCACTTGGACCCCGAAGGTCCACGTGCAAGGAAAGGAGCGGTCGATGGCGACGCCAAGAGGCGTGACAAGCTAGATGGTTGGTGGAAAAGGAACGGAGGGGAGTCTACGAAAGGGAAATCGTGCAACCGGGAAGGTGGACGGACGTGATTGGATTGTGCGCGGACTCGCTCGGGCCAACACAATTTGTTAGTGAACCTCATACTGTTGCTTGCCTCGTCGAGGTAAAGTGCGCTGAACGTTCAGAACAGAAACTACCACGAGGTCCAACGAGAAATCGCACGTAGGAAGCATGACAGACGTCGATGTGCCGCTCGGTGACGCACCCATCGTCCACGATGCGATCACGGTCCAGTACACCCAACTTGGTAATGAGTCCGGCTTCAAAGTCCACGTGTCACCCTCTCGGTGCGGCACGGACCTCGCAAACGAGGTGAAACGCCGCCACGTCTCCGATCAACACATTGCATCCGCGGACCCTCCCATTTTCCATCCGACCGTTGAAGTTTCCATCCTCATTTGACATCTCACCCTTCGGGTCCCGTCCTTATAAGTAGAGGACGTAGTCGTTTGTGATTGGTGACAGGCTGGGGTCAGACCTTCAGGACATCCCAGGGTCGCTCGGTCCACCTGGAACAGGCAGGGTCGGAGACGAAACACGCGTGCGACAGCAGCAAGGACCAAACACCTTGCATCGATCTTTCCACCAAGGAATCCCGGAACCCAAACACCACGAAGGAGGACCGTGGAACGAATTGAAAAGATCCATCGACAGGTCCTCGAAAGCAGACCAGGATCCCAACGCCACGTCGGCTCGAGGAAACAAAGGAGCCATTCCGAAACATTCAAACAACGGGTTCTGGAGCGCTCGTGGAACCGAGCATACCTTCGAAAGAGAAAAAAAAACAGAAAAGTATCGAACGTTGCATTCTGACGATGTACTTGTGAGCATTGAAAAGCGCGCTTTGCACAACCAAGGTAAAATTTGCTGCATGCACGCGATCCTGCAGAATCGAAGTAGATCTGAACGTATCCAGCTCTGAAGGAGGACTGCTGTGCAAGGAGGACCACTGTGAGATAGCCAAGAATCTACAAGCTTGATTGAACATCAGAGAAGGGATATACTTACCCTTCTGCAAAGAAGGTTTGCTTCCGTACGCGTTGTCTCTTGTCTTCGAGCTCTGCAGTTTCCATGTACAGAGATAGTTCCAGTGGGAGTGAAGCTTCGACAATGGTGTCCAAGCGAAGCTGGTCTAATCCGAGGGATGAGAATGATCCACTGACCAGCAAAAACCATCCTTTGAAGCGTGGTTGCAGCTCCACTGAGACCAGTCTATCAACACAAATTGTCATTGCTGTGGATGTGCTGTTCTTTGTTTTGAAATCTTCAGATAGACCTGTCCGTGTCAAGCTTCAGCCCTACAAGAAGTTTGAGTGGAAAACGGTGCCAGCAAAGGGGGCAAGGGCTGGGCCTGGAGAGGAATCAAAATCAAGGAGCCATCAATCAGTGAGAAGTTCCAGGGAAGAATTGAAGCTAGGACCAGGAGGCATGCTCGTCCTGAAAGGTCCCATGTCGGACGAGTCTTCCGCTGTGTCCGAGGAAGTGGTTACTTCTCCCCCGCGAGAAGGGGCGCAAGAAAGGGAAGGAAAGGAAAGGGTTCGTCATCCAAAGAAGTCTCTGATGAGCCGTGTGCGCTCGTCTGAAAGGCTGTCCCGTTGGATGAGTGCCCTCGGGCGCTCACTGAGCACGCCAAGTTCCAGGATCATTTCAGTAGCAACTCTGACCATCCTTGCCAGCATGGTCGCACGAGGACAGCGGTGACTGATGCACAGAGGGTAGCACATTCCTGAAGCTTGGAATAGATGGGAGAGGAGTACCAGCATTATCGGTGGACAAGTCCAGCTGTTGTATTGTTTATTGCACCTACCGATCACCTTGGTTGCGCTCTGCATTCCAACGTGCAATTTTGGCTCTTCTTTCCTCGCTTTCATCCCTCTGATGCTTCCAAGGGCTGGGACTCCTGGAACGCCTACGGCCCCGATGTTCCCGACTCTCGTCCCTCCTGCTGTACCGCCCTCGTTCTCTTGATGGCGACCTGCGATGGGACCTTCTGCCGTATGGACTAGGGCTTCGCCTGTAAGGCCGCCTCCTGTGCGGGCTGGGCGACCTCCTCCTTGGGCTGCTTCTCCGCCGGGACCCACGACGACCTCTGCTCCCGCCAAGATCCAGCCCCAGGAACTGGCAAAGCTCCACACTGGGTTTGTACAGATGCATGAAATTGCAGAAGCCGCCCCTCTTGCATCCTCCTTCTTCGTACTGGCGGCAGGTGGCTTCTCGAAAGTCCGTCACTGGGGAGAACTCCGGCAGGAGGAGCCTTCCTTCGTAGGTTTGGGCTTGCATGGCCTTGAGCGCTTCTGCAGCATCTTCCTCGTCGCAGAACTTGACGTACATGTTTCCGTTCATGTGTTCGGCTTCGTTGGCACACACGTGCATGCTTTCAACCTTCCCGTGCTTGGACATTTCGCGATAGACGTCTTCGTAAAAGTCGTCGAAGTGGTCTTGTTTCTCCACTGGATCCACGTCTCTTCTCCTCCCGAACGGATTCACGTACATGTTCGGCACCAGCAGGGTGGGACTGATGGCTGGTCGGTTGTGCTGCCTGGAGCACCTCTCTCCATGCCTGTTCGCCATCCAAGCGCAGCACGCATCCGCAGATCTTTCGTCAGCTTCGTTCCTCCCGCCGTCCCTTTCGGCACCCTTTCCTGCACCGCCACACGCACCTGCACCGTCCGATCTTGAAGTAGAAGGGACAGTTCACGCGGTCCTTCTCCGTTCCAAAGATCGTGGCCAAGTGCTCCGCCATCCTCGCCTCCGATCCGCGTCCAAACCTGCGAACCTTGATGCGAAGGATTCGATCGCGCGAAACGGAATGGACACGAAGGCGTCCCTCGGGGGAGTTTCTTCTCCCACAGGGAAGCCTGGCGGATCGGAGGGAGGAAAGTCCGATGCCAAGGCACGAGACGTGATGCAGGTGCACCAAGATGACACGGAGAACCTCGTCCATCCCAAGGTCCACGCCAATCCGCCGAGTCCAAAGCGTGCTACTCGAACGCGCGAGCCAAAGATGGGCGATGGAAACGCATCGGAGCGAACGGAAGGACGGATTTCTCTCTGTTCCCGTTCTCGTCCCTAACGAAGTGCGCGTCAAAGGCAATGCAAACCCACCGTGGCCGCGTGGAATGCATTGGGAGGTCGTTGTGTGAAAAAAATAGAAGTTGCCCGTGGGCGGGACTCCAAGGCCCTTCCGGGTCCAAGATTTGCGCTCCAAGGTGGCTCCGCACTCGAGCGTCGCAAACCCTCACCAGCGTCGCAACCATGCACTCGTTCTCTTGCCCACGATTCGTGTGGAAGCCTTCGACAAAAAGCGATCGACTTCAAGCTTTTGGATGGGTTTAGACGAATGAACGATCGATGCACTTGGCTGGAGTATGAACATTATGCGTCCTCTTGAGCACGCGGGAGGATTTTGCGTTGTTGGTTCCGCGAACGAAGGAAGTGGAGCGAGAGCAACCGCGATCACGGTGTGGTCAAGCCACAAAACGGCGAGATGCGACGAGGCTCCAAAGGCGTTCAAGAATCCGCACTAGAACACGGGTTCGATGAAGCTCGATGAAAACACGCCAAACACAAGCGTCTCGGAAGGGGCATCTCGACTACGATATGGGTATACTGCTCACTCAAGCACGGAATCCGACCGAGAAGCGTCCGGCGTGGGTGGAGATTCGAGGTTGTGCATGCGCGTGTTCCTTTCCCAGTCGACCTCCTATGTAGGGTTGATGTGCACCTTGGCGCCGGTGCACGCCTCGGAAAAGCTCCTTCCATGCACAGATCTCCAGCTCGTTGCTCCATCCATAGGACACATGGGGATTCGTACATCCAACCTGCGCCTGTCTGCGCTTCCCTCCAGCTGGACCTCTTTCCGATTCCTCTTGGGTGCCTTCCTCCCCCATGGATGTTTACGATCGAGTTAAGTCGGACGTGGCTCTGGGTTTCGAAACGAGACGAAAGCGCGACTCGAAGCCGACGCGAACACGCGCGAAAAGGAGCGCCATGGCCACGTTCCACGTGCGAAAATGAGTCGTACGGGTGGAGGTAGAGACGAAGGACGTGTAAGATCCGCCATGGACTCCTTGTGGAGGCGTGCAAAGCGCAGCTTGCACGCCAAGCTCGTGCGTCCCATCCTCAGCTCGTTGCAGAAAGGCGCGGATGTGAATCGAGTGGCCGACTCGCTCGCCATTGGATTCTGCATCGGACTCTTCCCCGTATTTGGTGCGTGAAGACGAGAAGAGAATGGTGACAAGGGAACGGGACACGAAGAAGACGCGGCTGACCTTCTCGCCCACGAAATGAGGACAGGTGCCAGCACTGGTCTATGTGTGCTTGCAGCCATGCTCTTCAAGAAGAGGTTGAACATGACGCTCCTGGTGCTCGCAAATCTGGTCTCCGCACCCTTCACGCTGTTCATGTTTGTCCCCTTCATGAGAGTAGGGGAAACACTCACCGGGAGTGCGGCCTTCCCATTGAGTGTTCAGAAAATCAGATCTTTGATTTGGTCCTCTCCTGGAAAAATTGTTGTTGCCCTTTTTCACTCGATGATAGGTTGGCTGATCATTGGCCCAATCATGGCGTTTGTGCTCATCAAAATTCTCACGCCTGTTTTGAAATTTGTTCGGGCAAAGCTGCCTGACCACGAAAAGGAGGACCCGTCCGGTCCGGGCAGTATGAGGATGGGAACTTCCAGACCCACATCGATGTGCTGAATGGTGATTACACGATCGACTAACAACATGGAAGATGCGCCTTGACACAATTCGTGCCGTCGAATGCGTGTACGGTAGACTATGGCACACGAGGAAGAGAATTAGAATAGCAGCCCTGTTGCCGGCATGCGGAAGGAAAGAAGGTTCCTACCTTTACATCCTTCCTGCTCTGAATGATCATTGACTCCAAGAATGGGGTCTTGTTTATTGATGTACATGGAGTATTGCTAGGAGGCAGTGTAGATTGTCAAAGCCTCTGGTCTAGTAACTCCCCTCTTCAAGCTGGGGGGTAACTGGCATGGTGACATATCAAACACACTGACAGGATTTCCCTGAAACTCTCTATACCTTGGGCTAAGAATGCATGCATCGTGATTACACATCAAGTACGATGTGGACGGTCCCTGCGATGTCTGTTCACTCACCACCATCGCTTTTTAAGACTCGATGTCTGAGTCTCATGGAGTGGCTCCCTGTTTTGTCTCTGCACATCTAGACATGTCAAATGGAAGAGAATGCAATGTGCTTGTCTTTTACTTCGAAGTAGTAGCATCTCCTCATCGGATCAATCTGCGCAAGGTTCTCGTATATCTCCTGCATTTCCGACTGCGATGTGCTGTCAGCCACTCCCCGAGTCGCCAACAGTCTAGCTAGTGCTAGCAAAACCCACTTGCTGGAAGGTTCAAGCTGGAGCATTTCCCTGCACATTTCAACTTCTTCCTCCACCCGCTTGATGGTATACCCATTGTCCAAATGAGACTTATGCAGTGTGTTGCCAAAGAGCCATAAGTAGTAAAACCAGCCACTTTGATCCTCTGGTTCCGTAAAGAACGCCTGGTGCACGAGATCGTACTCCTGGTCGAGCTTTCCAGTAGAAAGCGCCACATTATGCACCCCGGTTTGAGGCAACGGATTGTTTTTGGCTGTAGTATCCACCGTCTCTTCCATTCGTTTCAGCAGTAGCGTGCGCTGATGCCAGGCGCTGTAATTGGAAAAGTTCTGCTCGATCTTCATGGTGGTGAACTGCAATTCGTCTTCGTCCGAGACGCCCATCCTTGCGGCCAAGAACCGTCTGTACTCCCAACAGTGAAAGTTGCGCTCATCCAAGTCGAGCATTTTATTGCACAGATACAGCTCTGTGTCCGGGGAGCTCAGGCCACGATGGACCAGCCATTTTCGGTGGTGCCAAGCACAGTAGGACTTCGGATTCTTGTGAAGCGCCTTTTCAGTCAGGGTGAACTCGTTCATCACGAGTACAATCCTTTCTTCCCCTTTCGCATCTTCGAGCCTGGTTTGCAACGATTCTCTTCGGTAGTTCCAAGCGGTGGACACGTCCGGATTGATTTCCAACAGCGCTGCGCAGTGTTTCAAGGGTCCGTCGCCGTAGTCACGTTCCTTCTTGTATCCTAGGACGGTAGCCAGCAGCTCCTTGTACAGCTTCGCTTTCTTCTGCAGGGCCTTCTGTGCCTCTTCGTCCTTCAAGGAATCCTTCTTGATCCCGTGCAGCACCATCTTTTGCTTGCTGTTGCCGTGCGACACCGATCGAAGCACTGATGCGCCAACTGGAGAAGCCAACCTGGAACCTGGGTTTCCCTAAACCCTAAACGGTGGTGTATACAACCTACCTACAACGAGGCCACCCGGGTAGGAAGGGCCATGGTGCGTGGTCTTGGGTAGCGTAGGAGGGCGTGGAACGAAGCCAACCTTGCGTAATTGCGAAGAAAGGCTCCAAAGACGATCCAACAAGGACAAGGACGGGATCGTGCGGATGGTGGTTGCATTCGAACATCCATGTCGATGACCACAAGTAGAGAAATGTTGAGCTCGGCGTTGTTTCTTCACCAAAGGCCATTCCATCGAATTGTTGGGCGAAGCATCGGAAGAGCGAGCTCACAGCGAATCGGGAATCACACGGAGTTTTTGACATGCAAGAGGTGCACACATTTCGGTTCCATGAGCTCGACAAAATGGCACAACAAACACAAGGGAAATGTGATGAAGAGATCGTGAGATTGGAACACACTCCTCGACGTCGGAAAACACCATGCCACATACGATTCCAAACGAATTCTCATCAAACGGTTTTCAAAGCACGGCCATCGAGATAACGATGGGTCGAGAACAAAGGTGGAAACGGATACACGTCCACCTAGCATTTTTGCACACAATTTTTTGCACCACGTGAGGAATGCACCCGAAACAGGCGTACCGTGCGGTTGACTCTCAACCTGTCAGCTTTTCTACCGCGCATGAAAGCCTCTCGCTTCATCTCCTCGACGCCGCGACACGCAATCGACACGTGATCGACGCGGCAGCGAATATTCGCACGTCCCACCGTCTGCTTCCCGTTCGATCGGATCGATCTCCGGTTTCTCCCCCGATTCGAAAAGGCACCTTCCGAGGATCTTGCGATTATTCGCAAGGGTCGAGGCCCCACGTGCTCGGGTTCGTGTGGTTCAAAACGATCTGTGGACGATCCGATGGCGACGCGCATCGCCAAGGCCGCACTTTTCGCGCTCTTCGTGGCATTTTCGACCGTTTCAGGTGAGGAAAGGATGTACCAAGGACGACACCTGGGCCGATCGGGCCGCTGACGTGAGCCACGACCACGCGAACGGATCAGCCGAGGAGGATGTGAGCGTGGATGAACCGGAGGTCCCTCAGGACGCACAGAGACTGCCTCCTCATCCGCTCACGGACATCCCGCCTCCTTCGCCGTATGTGGTGTGCCAGGCTGAGATGAAAGGGCAGGTGCTGGAGAGAGCGCTCCTGCGTGCGGGAGAAGAGGTGCGCCATCCGAAGCGAAACCGTCTATCGCAGACCGAGGACCGCGAACCAGGTGGAACAGAAACTGATCGATTCTTTTATGCGACGCGATGTAGGGCACGCTGTTGGTGAAAGTGATCAATACCGGCGAAGAACCCGTGACCTTGGCTGGATTCATGGGATCCCTCAACTCGCCGTACGATTTCTCCAAGCATGTCATGAACTTCACCGGGAAGGCCATGGGCGATGTGGTTGAGCCAGGTAGCGAAGTGGAGGTCACGTACGAATTCGTTCCTTTCGAGAAACTCATACCGTTCGAGTACTTGATGGCCCACACCCTCTTTTACACGGGGCAGGACAACGCCGTGTTTGCGGATACGGTGTTCAACCAGACGGTGACCATCGAAGAGAAGGTGCCCTACTTCGATTGGCAGCTTTGGTCTCTCTTCCTGATGTTTGGTGCAGCAGGTGTCGGCGTGTTCTATTGGGCCTATGCTACCGCCGCGGCTGCATGGGCTCCCAAGAAGGCCAAGAAGGTGAAGAAGACCACCGCACCCTCTGCGGCTCAGGATCCCAACCAGTGGCTTCAGGGCACCTCTGCAGCCGCCAAGAAGGACAAGAAGAAGTGAACGTGCACCTCTCTGGTGCTCCTGCCTTGATTTTCTTCGCCAAGGCGTGTTCACGAACCGTTGGGAGTTCCTGGTGGAGCCAGTCTCCGCTGCATGCACGTTCTGCACCTCGCCTCCTGTAAGCCGCCCACATCCAGTTTCCGTTATCGCCCACAACCGTTCACACGGTTCTCGTCCGGTTCCTTTCCCACTCGACATCGAAGGTGGGCGGAGCACCGGGAGAGAATATTCTACCCGTATCGGATGGGTCCGTGCTTTGGTACGGTTCCATTCTGAAGCGCGATGGCGACGAAGATGTGCACGCGCGTGCGCGCCTCTCGCGGGACGAAAACGCACGGAACGGATCGAAGGACGCTGCTGGCGGTGTCTCTCTTGACACTGGCACGTCCCAGCATCGCCATGGCGGAAGAATCGACCGTGTACGGACCGAGAGGATCGCCTGGAGCAGGTCTGGAAGCCGCCACGTTCGCTGGTGGATGCTTCTGGTGCATGGAAAAGCCCTTCGATCACGTGGATGGTGTGGAAAACACCGTGTCTGGATACTGCGGTGGACGAGAAGCACGCCCTACGTACAAACAGGTCTCGGCTGGCGTCACCGGACACGCGGAGAGCCTGCGTGTGGAGTACGACCCCAAAATAGTGAGCTACGAAGAGTTGCTGGACGTTTTCTGGAGACAGATCAATCCTACGCAGGAGAACCAACAATTCTGCGATCGAGGGAGACAGTACAGAAGCGCCATCTTCTACCACGACGAAATGCAAAAGGAAGCCGCCCTGAACTCTAGAGAAAAGTACGAGAAGCTGGGGGTTTTCCAAGGTCCCATCCGTACAGAAATCGTGCCAGTGACAGACTTCTGGGATGCAGAAGAGTATCATCAAGACTACTACAAAAAGAATCCACTGCTGTATCGCTTCTATCGATCAAGATGTGGTAGAGATCAGTATCTTGACTCGGTATGGGGAAGTGGCAATCACTGATGCATTTGTGGAGACAAGCGCAATCAAGCTGGAAAGGTAGACACGAGGTGTAGAAGCGTAGCTATGATAAGCTTGGACGAGGATCACGAGGTACGAGCAAGCACACAAGTGTATGATTGAATGTTTGGTGGGCTTGCCGGTTCTTTTTCCATGGTCCACTGTTCTGTGTGGCCGAATTTTGCACTCGTGGAATCTACAGGAAGTCCATTTGCCGTTGGCGGGCAAATAGGTTGAACTTCGCATTGTTTATCCATGTTCCAGCTCGCAGAATCATGTCTGGATCAACCCACAGGTGGAGCATAGTATACGAACCAATGACCATCCAGGTACCTCTACCATTGTCTTTCGTCAGGCAACAGTTGCCCCGCTCTTCCCCCTATGACAGAGCATGAACGCCTGGTTGTATTTCATGCCAATACATGTAATAATATAGTAATATTGGTGAAATGAGGAACGATGAAAGGAAGTCTTATCCAAGTGTCGTTCACATTCTATCTCTAAAGCCAAGGGTTGCCATGTACTATAGCCGATGCTCCAGTGGTGGTAAACTCCACATTTAGAATTGCAGACACTTTTTTGTTGCCAAGAACTAGGAATCGAAGATGCTGAAGATGGACAGTGGAGGTCAATAGTATTCTAGAGCACCGGAACTACCAGCGCTTTGGCAAGAGAAAGGACTGGACTGGACTGGTATCTCGCACCCACACTTTTACCTTTTCTGAAAGGCAAACTTTTATAGGACGTCACACAATGTCCCAGTTACACTTGTACATTGAGCGCGTTCATGTTCACGGCGTTTTCTCGGATCTGCCGCAACACACCGGGGCGTGTGAAACCTCTTTGTGATCGAGAGCAAAGCCCACCCGCACCAGCAACTATTTCGGAGGGAATCGATTCACACATTTTAGACAGCAAAGGATTTTTGGCGCAAAAAAATGCAGTGCTAAGAGAAAGATGTTGCAGTGCTGGGAATCTCCTTTTGGCATCGAAAAGTGCCGCTTTGAGCTTTCCATGAGCATCTTTTCCCTGTCCATCATTGCAGGCACTGCAGTCGTGCCCGTCCTGCACGCAGCAGCTCCGGCATGGATCTACTGGAAGAGTGTCATTGACAGACGGTCGTCTGCCTCGACGATCCAAGTCTGGGTACACAGTGTAGCCATCTTTCATGGACGAATATGAACCTGGTCAGTATCATGGAGATTCAAGGCCACATACACGTATTAAGAACAAAGTCGCGCGAAGAAAAGACATACCGAAGTCAGGATACTCGGGAGAAGCCAGCATCCAAAAATTTGTCCCGGCTACAGGCCGGCCCCTTGAAGCAAGGTTGTGAATGACGTTGTACACTGTGGAATAGACGTTCCTCCTTGGGTTTCCATCAGGTTGATACCCGAATTCGCCGAAAACTACAGGTTTCTCCAGATCTCTTCCCAACCTGGCCTGGGCCCTGATCCACTGTGCTGCAAAGCGTCTATGTTGCCGCAAATTGCCATCAGGTAGCCACTGAGTGGGCCAAATATGAGCTGAGATATAATCTATGTTGCGGACCCTGTGTTGAAGTTCAGTTACAACTCCAACCTCATCGAAGAAGGCAGACGGATTCGCAGAGCTCAATTCACCTTCCCCAAAGAATCCCTCGGAACCTGTGGTGACCAGGTGATTAGGATCGATGTTTTTGATGTGCCTGCTCATCTCTCTGACCCAATTCCTCATGGCTCCTCCGCCAGGCCTTGAGGTGTATCGCGCTTCGTTGGCAAGCTCCCATGCCATGATCGTTGGATCTTCCTTGTAACGTACGCCGGTCAGGCTGTTCCTCCGATTGAGTACAGCACGTACAAACCTCTTGTATAAGGTTTTGCATTCGCTGTTTGAGTAGAAATCATTGACGTTGCCAGAGCCAGTGGTCCAGTTCACATACTGCAGCATTCCCCCATAGTCAGGGAAGTAGTTGGTGAGAGTCAGGACCAACTTGATACCTCTTCGGCCAGCCTCCGCGACGGCCCAATCGAAACCTCGGAACACGCGTCTATTGTACACTCCTGGCTCAGGTTGGAGGGCATTCCAACGATCTCCGTCGTTGAATGCCCACATACGAAGCACGGTCAACCCTAGTTCTTCCATACCGTCGAACACGTCCAGTACCTCTTGCCTCGTCCCTTCATCGACCGAATAAGTGAGCACATAGTAGCAGTTTGTTCCTGTGAAGTAGAACTTCCTGTTCCCCAATGTGAAGTAGCTGTCCGACACTTGCACGAATTCCAACGGCCTCTGCCGATCGACGGCGCTTTCGGAGGCAGCACATGTGGCCATTAGGCACAGCAGCAGCAGGAGGACACGCTGTTTTGTGTCTTCTGATCGCATCGTCGCTGTTTCTGTCCTCTACCGGCGCCTCGTCTTGGTCTGTCGGTCTTTCTTTCCAATCCATCGAGGCCAGTGGAGTCGGACCCTCGAGGTTGTCGTTTCGAATCCAATGAACCGACATCCCTCCCCCTTCAAAGTGGACCATTTTAACCGAACTCGCCCCCTTTCAGTCCCGATCGTGGATCCCTTTCGACCTGGTACCTCGTTCGAACGCCCCGAAGTGCCCCACGAAACGTACCGTACCCGGTCCACCTGGCCAAGGGCGGCTCGGGCGGGCCAATCAGGGATCGTAAAATTTCAAAATCCACGACCGTTACGGATGGGAATGGGGGAGGGCAACGGTCATGTCCCCTTCCCCCAACCCTGTGGCTCAAGGTGGAAGGATGGGTGTTGTGAAGATCGATGTACAACGAATCCACATGGGACATCATTGATCCACCCATTCAAGGACAGCTCGAGACGGACCAGGAAGGGAAGAAGAACCACGGTTGAGAGAGTGGGAATGGCGATGAAGGATGCACGTGGATCTGCATGATTTCGAGAGACAACGCAGCAGGATACCACTCGTCATGGACCGCAGGAACCGTTGTGCGAGGAAACAAAAATTGTAGGCCGCCCCCCAGAAGCACTTCGAGACCATTCTACCATGATGCACACCTCCTGCAAGCGTCTGTGCAGGACGGCATTTTTGCAATGTGTCCGCAGGGTCTGCCTAGACCTTCCAAATTTGACAGGCAAAGTCTTTTGAAGGAAGGCGCAATGCCCGCCCTCGCAGGTTCAACATAACATGCTCAGCCAGCGGCTGCGAGCATGCATTGGCTTCAACAGATTCGAAAGCAATCAAGAGTGCTTGAGATACTTTGCATTGCAACGCTACCGCTTTCCGAAGATCGAACTTGAACCTTTTTCATCTTTGTATTCTATTCCTTCCAGTTCCCTTGAGATATTTTTGGAAAAGGCCATGAATTCCCGTTAAATTTCTTCGTGGCCTGAGGGAGCCTGATGAAAAACGTTTTGGATAAGAGAAAGGTTTATTGTGTGACCATGTCCGCATAACCCATAGCAAGTGCACAGGACAATAACATCTGTTGCTTAGCTTAATTTGGCACGAAGAACAAATTAAAGTAACAACTAAAGGACACTGTGCATAAAGCACTCCCCACTTTAACAAAATCTGGAGCTTTGGTAGCATAAGTCATCAGTGGCTTGGAAGCTTGGGAGCGATCTAAAAGCTTGAGGCCGCAAATGTAAAGAAGGGTAATCAATTACAATGCTTGTCTGCAAGAAATGTCATAAAAGTAGTTTGAAACATAAAATCGTGTGGTGTTCATACGACTGGATGAACACTAAGATGCGGCCTACAAATCAAGTGCTTAACTGGGTGCAGTCTCTAAAGTGCGCTGTAATCTGCTGGTTCCACAGCCGGAAGAACCGCACAAGTACCGTCACCATTTACTAGCAATACCTGGTACACCCTGTTGCTGCAGCGATCTCCAATGCTTTCTCCAACCAGGACGGTGACATCGCCCCTGCTCGGATTCGTTAACCGACGAGAGAAGCCAAAGTTGTTGCCATCCAATCCAGTCTGTACTAGCCCCGAGCATGGGTTCAAATTGGCCAGGAAGTCACCCCTTCCTGTTGATGAGAGTATGTGAAATCTCTGACCCTGTCCAAGGGTTGCCCATATCACTGGGAAGTACGTTCCACTCCGGGGCGAAACAACTGCACTGGGACTCCACCCTTCGACAGAGAATGCAACTGCTCCTTCCTCGTAGGAAGCTAATAGTGGAAGCTCCCATCTGGGATTGGACCTGCTAGACTCCCCTTCGATGACAGCGAATTCCTCTACCATTGCGCAGGCAGGCATTGAAGTTCCGCCACTTCCATGAGAGCATGTTGTGAACCACACAGTCTGTACGGTATCCAGGAGATCAAGTGTGGATGCCAGGCGTCCATCAAGTCTGACTTCAAGCCTGTTGTCTCCAGCACCTTCTGCAGACAATCTAAAGCTGGAGTCACACGGGGCACAATATTCGAGTGTAGAGCCTCCTGTTGGCAGATTAGATATATCCAGCACAAGGTTATCATTTGGGCCAAAAACTGCCGCAATCACCTCATTAGACTCACCATCAGTAGTGAAGACAAAAGATATTTGACCTTGATCGGTGCCGCAAACTCCGGACTCAGGGAGAGGCAGTAGAGAGATAGGAAACCTGGTTGGTGGTGGGTCTGAGGGAGGCGGAGGTTCTACACTCGGTGGAGGCTCAGGCACAGGAGATGGCGGCGGCGGCGGCGGAGGAGATGGCGGTGGTTGCGGAGGAGGAGATGGCGGCGGCGGCGGTGGCGGTGGCGGCGGTGGCGGTGGCGGCGGTGGCGGTGGCGGTGGCGGTGGCGGTGGCGGCGGCGGCGGCTCTGGAACCGGAGCTGGGTCTACGGGGGTGCCTTGAAAGCTAGAGATGGTGTCAGCCGACTCCTCAATCAGACGAATGACCGCTGGATCGGTGGGTCCGATTCGCGTTCCAATGCAAATTTCTCCGGCTTCCCTGACCAAAGACTCAGGGATGTCAGCGCAGCTCGCAGGATCCGCTGCCTTTCCCAATGCACAAGCCCTAGCAGTGTTAGGCCTGACATTCCTTAGGGATCGAATCTCTGAACGAGCTTTTGCAAATTCCTCGATAAAGACCGCGTCAGCGCTTGCCCCCCGACCATTGTTGCATGCACTGCAGTTGTTTTTGCCATTGCAGCAATCTGTACAGGTATCATCGAACGGCAGTACGTCAGGGTCTGAATTGGATCTTCCTGGCAGCACCGGATAGACGGTGTACCCATCTTGTGATGGAGAAGCATTCATGGAAGCGAATTTGCGGGTCAGCAATGCGTCAGTCATTCAATCTATAAAAGGCAGGTGGTCGCCACTACTATCAGCAAATAGAAACGAAGCAGACATACCATAATCTGGATAATCGTTCGCAGCCAAATGCCAAAACAGCACTCCAGCTGCAGGCTCCCCATCAGAAATGGCCGCAATGAAAGTGGAGTACACTGCATCGTAGAAACTGACCCTTGTACTTCCATCTGGACTCCTCCCAAATTCCTCAAGTACCAAGGGCTTTTCCAGGTCGTTGGCAAGCCTCACCTGGCTGTTGATCCACTGCCTTGCAAACTGATCAAGGTTTGAACCTTGCGGAAGCCACTGGTCTGCCCACATATGTGCCGTAATGAAGTCAACCGTTGGTAGTGCATGTTGCCTCTCTGTCACTACACCGGTCCTTTCAAAGTAACTGGTAGGGTTCAAGGAGCTGTATTCTCCGGGTCCAAAGAAGCCTTCTGATCCCGTGGCGACGAGATGGTTTGGGTCCATACTCTTGATGAAGCTGCTCATTTCGTCAACCCATGCCACCATTGTGTCTCCAGAAGGATCTTGAAGGTTCCGAGCCTCATTGGCAAGCTGCCATGCCATGATCGCCGGATCATCCTTGTAAGGTACGCCAGTAATTGTGTTCACTCTGTTCACTACCGCGGACACGAAATCGCGATAATACCTTCTGCAATTCTCGTCCGTGTAAAAGTCTTCAAGCCTACTTGCAGTAGGGCTCCAGTTGACGTACTGCTGCATCCCACCATACTCTGGCCAGTAGTTGACGAACACCAGGATAAGCTTGATTCCTCTCTTCCCTGCCTCAGCAACATTCCAATCCATCCCTTGGAAGACTTCCTCAGAATATTCGCCAGGGGAAGTTTGTAGAGCCTTCCACTGATCGGCTCCGTCGTTGAAGGCCCACATCCTGAGCGTGTTCAGTCCTAGCTCTTCCATGCCATCGAGCACTTCTACGGCTTGGTACCTCACCCCCGAGCTTGCAGCCCTGGTGAGCATGTAGTATTGGTTGGTTCCTACAGGCACGAACCTCCTTCCGTTGATGGCGAAGGTGTCTGAATTGGCCACGACCACGAAGTCTCTGGGTGCTCTGCCCTCCATCGCGATGGACTTCAAGGCCATGGATTCGTTGCGCGAGGGGCTGGCCCAGGCTCCCAGCCAGGTGCAGGCCAGCAGCAGGTGAACCGCCAGCACCCTCAGGTGGCGCATGGCTGCTCTCCTCGCAATTGCAGCCCGGCGTTTGTGTCTTGGACGTCTCTGCGACACGTGTTGGACGCCTTGCTGCGACCTTTTCGTTGTGATGTTCGTCGTCGATCACTCCCAGGCATCCTCCCCTCGAAACCCACGACGCTTGGGGGGGGGGGGTCCAGGCTGGCCCCGAGATCGCCAGCCTGGCCGAACACGTGGGAGCCTCGCCCCGGGGGGAGGGGGCCAGGGTGGCGATGCCGACGGGGATCGGACGGTCCGGGGCGGTCCGGGATCGTTCGATCGGAGGGTCGGGGCGTCCTCGGGGGACACGCTGGCGTCCTGGGGGACGACGGACAGGGGTGCGAGGCGTGGGTGCGACCTGGACAGTGCTGGCACAAGGCGGTCGTCCGTGACAGATGGAAAAAAAGGGATAGGAATGGATGGATCGTCCAGACCCAAGGCGGGACGAGAGGGGGATGGGAGGCGACACGCATGTGTGGGGAGGCGGGAGGGGGGAGCACCGGAAGGAAGACGGGAAGCCCGCCGCTGGGAACCTTCTCCATGGCCCCGAGTGCAAGGAACCGACAGGCATCCGGTCGTGGTGTCCATGAAAAGCACACGTGCTTGATGCTTTGCCAAAGACTGTCCTCCAGAGGAACGAGTCATCAGCATTTATTAGGGGTGCTTTCGGTACAAAGACTCGCTGTGTCACCAGAGCATCCACCCGGGGATACCAACATGTATCAATTGAGCAGGGATATCTTTGCCGCAGCCTCCCATACCACACTCTTGATGCTACCAGAGAACTGGTGAAGGCTATCAACACAAAATCCAGGGGAATGTCGTACGTAGAGACGGGGCGTCCGATAGTTGCACATGGGTTGCACCTGGTCTCTTGCGGACAGCGACGAAGGAACGCTATAAGCAATGTCTTCATTCCTCTTGTATCCTGGAGGTGCAAACGCCCTGTCCTGTGGAGCATGGAACGTGCAATCTGCTGGGCCACAAGGGAATTCTTCCGTCCCCGAGCCAGGACTTTGGGCAGTAGGTGTCAAGGAATCTTTCCCTTCTTCCTCAGAAAAAGGATAGACGGTGAATCCATCTAGGCAAGAGAGTAGCGAGAAAAGGTCAGCTCAGCGCGTTTGGAGATAGACCACACCCACAAGCAAATGCAAAAGCTGGCACATACCATAATCCAAGTAGCTAGAAGACGCCAGCGTCCAAAATAATATACCACCTGCAGAATGACCTTTTTGCGCAACCGACAAGAAGCTCTGCAGCACAGAATAGAAAAATTCTTCCCTCTGTGAACCGTGCGGGCTCTTCCCAAACTCACCCAGCACAAATGGTTTGTTCAGCTGGTTTCCGAGGTGTGCTTGCGCAGTCATCCAGTTTTCAGCAAAGTTGTGATGCTCCAGACCTTCGTCAAGCCAGATGTCTGGCCACAGGTGGGCGGAAATGTAGTCAATGTCTTCCAGCGCATGTTGTTGCTCAGTGACTACGCCAAGGTTAGCATAATACTCCGCAGGATTACAACTCGGGCACGATGTACCAAAGAAGCCTTCTGAACCAGTGGTGACGAGATGAAAGGGATCAATGCTCTTCACATATGCGCTCATTTCTGCTGTCCACTGCTGTACAACAAGACCGCTGGGATCTCGCTCATTCCTGGCTTCGTTGGCAAGCTCCCAGGCCATGATGGTAGGATCATCCTTGTATCTCTTGCCCGTGAACTTGTTTACCCTGTTAAGCACTGCAGACACGTACATCTTATACCACCTCTTGCACCAGTCATCGGTGTAAAAATGTTCCACAACTTGTGCGCTTCTGCTCCATTCAACGTACTGTTGCATGCCACCATACTCTTCCCAATAATCAGTGAGGGTGAGGATGAGTTTGATACCACGTCTGCCTGCTTCTCTTACGACCCAATCCAGCCCTAGGAAGGATGCTTCGGAGTAGACCCCAGGCGACGGCTGCATGGTTTGCGGTCGTTTCCCCTCCCTGAAGGCCCAGGTGCGAAGCACATTCAGTCCCATTTCTTCCATTCCATCAAAGATATGCATAGACAGGTGCTTTGTTTCCGGCTCTGCTGCTTTCATGGCCGCATAGTAGCAGTTGGTACCGACGAAGTGGAAGTTTTTCCCTCTCCAATTGAACTTCGTTCCCGATACCTGTACGAACTCCTCTGGAGGTCTCGTTTCCACCCTAAACATGGGTTTGACCTCCACTGGTTGCGTGAGGTGTGAATTCCATCCCTCCATCGTTCCTCCATCGAGATCCCAGAACCACACCGCCATCGTCAGGATGCAGATGGCTGCAAAGCAGGCCTGAGAGGCTCCTTCCTCTCGTTTCATCCTGCTTTTCTTCGAATTCCGATCCCTACCTTCCCTCCAGCCATCCCTGGGAGAATCTACCAAAGTCTCTGCCTCCTTTCGAGAGCTCCACGCCTCGCCAATCGAAGCGGACAAGCTCGTCTACCACGCGGATGGACGTGACCGTCTCCTGCTGCGCGTGCTGCGTTCTGTGAACCATTCGTCTTCCGACTCGCCCCATCCCCCCGGCCCCTTCTTGGACCCCACGAAGGTGGATCGCGAGTCCCCCTTTGATCGATCGAAACGAACCCCTCATCGAAGGAACGAGGTGCTGCGTGGGTCCCTCCCCGGGGGGAAGAGCGTCCCACGTACCCGTACGCAAAGCACGCCCACCGTACGGGGGAGGGCGCGAGAGGGAGGACCCTCTTCCTCTGCAGCATACGTCTCTCGGAGGGATCCACCTGCCGTTTACTCCGGATTTAAAAGCGCGAATGAGGACGTGTGGTGATGAGGAATCGGGCCCGCCAGGACGACCGTTTCCACTTCGTTTTGGACCGAAATCGACAGAAACGTGTGCGCAGCACGACCTTCGCACGCGCTTAGGAGCGCCATCTCGAGGCCTTTTCGCGCGACAGAAGGTACCAGAGGGTAGTGGAAGAAGTTAAGAAGGAACCCAAAGCGCGAGAGGCGCGAGAAGGGGGCGTCAGGCGCGCGCAGAGGCGGTCAGCGATGGCCACGATCGGGATCATGGAAGGCGCCTACTTCGTGGGAAGAGCCGAACTGCTGCAATGGATGAACGAAGTGCTGGAACTGAGACTGGAAAAGATAGAACAGGTGAGAACCAACGCGAAACCGCGGCTTCGCACCGACATACATAGTTCACGGCGGAACGAGAGGCGAAACCAGGTGTCGGAATTCAAACTGGAGGTCTGACCGAGACGGACCGACGCGAAAACGAAGCTCGCTTCGGGAGCCGTGCACTGCCAACTCATCGACCTGGTGCACAATAAGGTCGTGCCCATGCAGAAGGTCAACTTCGATGCCAAGTCCGAGTACGAATTCGTCCAAAACTACAAAGTCCTACAAGATGCCTTCAATAAATTAAAGATACCCAAGTACATCGAGGTAAACAAGCTGGTCAAGGGGAAACCGCTGGACAATATCGAGTTTGCACAGTGGATGAAGGCCTACTGCGACAGCGTCACCAATGGCCACGGACCGGATCCTTCCTACGATCCTGTGGCTCGTAGAGCAGAAGCGCGAGGTGGGTCCACGTTCACCAGAAGAGGGAGCACTTCCAAGTCACGTGCACCAGCGGTTAAGAAAAATTCCACGCCCAAACAGCCCGTACCTCAACCTGCAAGGAAGGCACAACCAGCAAAACCTCCGCCGACCCCAGATGTGGCACCCAAACAACAGGTTTTGGATCTGGAAAAGAAAGCAGCCGAGCTTGAGTCGCAAGCCCAATCCTTGACGAAAGAACGAGATTTCTACTTTGGAAAGCTCAGAGACATTGAAATTCTTTGCGAAACTCCGTCCTTGGTAGGTTCTGTGGTTGTCGAAGCCATCCAGAAGATCCTCTTTTCGGCAGATGAAGGGGAGAATCTGCTTCGGGAGGCTCAGGCCATCCTGGAGAGCGCCAAGAAGGTCAGCACGCCAGAGCCATTGGCGCAAGTGCAAGAACCAGCTGCTGCTCCAAAGAAACCGGAAGAGGCAGCCTCTGCTGATGTAGGGATCGACCCTGCCCCTCCGGTGCTGCCCCCTGAGACCAGAGCCACTGAACCCCAGGCCAGTCCGGTGAGCGCAGCGATGGTGCCAGAAGTCACGGAGGTCAAGCCCGAGCCCTCTCCAGAGGTCCCTTGTGAAGATCCGGTTGCAGATGCTGCCCTTGCGGCAGCATCTGTCATGGAAGAGTGGAGTCTGCAGGAGAAGGAGAATGAAGTGGACAACGCTGCCTCTGCGGAGACACCGGTCGCATTCAAGCCTCCGGAGGTGGGTCTTGAAGTCGACCGTTCCCGAGTAATCGAAATGTGGCGATCAGGCACTGACGTTTTGACGTATTTGTATTGATTTGCAGGAATCCCCACTGACGGCCAGGCAGGGCGAGGGTCGTTATTCCACGGAAGGTGTGTCCGGATTTGACGCTCTTCTTCGCATGTGAGTCTGGGCCTGGGTGACCTCCTCCCTTCCTGTGCCTCACCATTGCAATGTCATGTGCACTTGGAACGCAGCAGAACACCTCCTGCACCTCGATGCACGGTTCCAGCTCCGTTGTAGCGCACACTGTCTTGTCACCTGCACGGATTGTGCTGTCTTGGGGTGTGGGTTGGGCTCTGAGCCTCTCGTTGTGGATGGGGTTGCCCCATCCCATCCCTACTTCTCGGGGGTGGGGTGGTCTCGCCGAATCGAGGGTTCGAATCCTTCCTTTCAACCGGACCGGTCTACAAAGGAACGTCCTTCCTTTCGCGAACCGGAACGAACGCCCTTTTCACCCGAGGGGAACGAAGGGAGGCGCTCTCCCCTCCTCTCCTCCACGCCCATCGCTCCTCTTGGTCCCCTCCTGCTCATTCCACCCCCATCCTCCCCCCCCGCGAGGCGACGCCCGCGGAGGAATCCACCCGGGATCCTTGCCCCCTCCCCCTGGGGTTAACCCGGTGGGGTTAAGCTGACGTGTCTCGGCGTCTCGTGTCCATTTCGCGATTCGCGGCGCGACTGGCGCCGCTTCCTGCGCCTTCGATGGCGTCTTCCACGCCTCCTGGAGCGTCCACGAAGGAGGAGGAGCTGCAGAGCGGCCGACTGGCGCTCGTGGTGGGCAATTCCGTGCGCGTGGCGCCTGCGGAACGGGCCTCGGGAAGCGCAGGAGGCGGCTACCTCTACTGCTGCTTCGTGCAGGCGCGTGACGAAGACGTGCACTTGGAACGCGTGGTGAGAAAGGTGCAGTTCCTGTTCGGCAGGAGCAAGCAGTGGGAAGACGCTCAGGTGCACGAACCGCCGTACGAAGCCTCGACCTTGGGAGACGCACACGCACAAACCGAGGTGCGTATCCGAGTGGTCTTTCGAAGCCGCCTGGGACGAGATGCATTTGAACTGGACCATTCCATCACCTTGTGGCCCAGAAGAGGTGCGTCAATGGCCATGAAAAACGTGGGAAGCTCCTGGATCGCCAACCAGAAGGAATTGATGGTCCCCTTCCCAGCGCCGGAAAGGCTCGTGCAGATGCTACAAGACCAGAGGATGTCTTCGAGGGGGAAGGAATTGCAAATCCCAAAGAGCCGGGAAAGCGTAGGAAGAAAATCCCTGGACACAGCTCTCTTTCGGGAAAGAATACACAGCAGAGAAGAGGAAGATCCTTCTCCGCCCACCACTAACACCACTCCTTCCGAGGGGGGACCTTCCAGTCGGGAGCTGCAAGATCTGTTGCATGCGGCGGAGGAACTATCCATGGGGAGCCCAAGGGCCAAGGATGCAATTCTTGAAGTCAAGCTCTTGCCGGGTCTGGAGATCGATTACTCTAGCCTGGCGTTTGCAGATCCAAGGGAACGGATTGGCATTGGAGGGTATGGGGAGGTGCTCAAAGCTAACTGGAGAGGAACCACGGTGGCTGTGAAGGAACTGCTTGCGACCAACCCATCACAAGATGAGATCAATGACTTTTGCAGGGAGGTTTCCATCTTGTCCCAGATACGACATCCAAGTATTCTCCTGTGGATGGGTGCATGTATCAAACCCCCAAAGCTGGCCATCGTGATGGAGTACATGTGTATGGGGTCCTTGTACTCTGTTTTGCATGAGAAAAAAATTAAAGTGGATGCTGCACGCAAGAAAAAGTGGTCGTATGCCATTTGCAAAGGGATGCAGTACTTGCACGAGTCCACTCCACCCATTTTGCATCGAGACCTTTCATCCAATAACGTTCTCATCGATCAGAGGGGCTTTGCGAAGATATCCGATTTTGGATTGGCCAAAGTGAAGTTTAACTCTAGAACTCGTTCAGGGAAGGGTGGAACGTACCGCTACGCTGCCCCCGAGGTACTCCGTTGTGAAGCCCATGATGAGAAGGCAGATGTGTACAGCTTTGCGGTGATCGTTTGGGAGCTGGTGATGCAGGAAATTCCGTGGCGAAACCTTCTTGATGCCCAAGTGGTCTACATGGTCTCTTACAAAGGACGCCAGCTTCCAGTAGAACACCTCACTGATCCAATGCAATCCTTGCTGTTGTCGTGCTGGAATGCAGTACCATCAAAACGTCCTACCTTTGCTGAGGTGACAGCGTGTCTGGAACGGATGAGTATTGAAGATTTTGGCCCTTGCAAGCGCGCAGAAGTTGTCCTTTCCAGTCAGTCGAGCAACCCAGATGTACATGTACCAGAAACTGCCAGCACTGTCTAGCAAGCTTAGTCACATAGATGAGGTAAGGCAAAGTAAATAACACCCCAGCCAGTTATTGTTGTAAATCATGCCTGTTGAAATAAAATTACACCGAGTCAACTGAACAATGGGACACTTGGATATATCAATCCTAGGATCGATAAGTATGTATCTCATGGATAGAAGGGAAAGAGCCAAATGCGTGTAGTCTTGTGTAAATAGCGTACGGAAAGTGGCTCTTCTTTTGTCCGTGAGCTCTTCCACCGCACATCGGTGGAATCACAACCCGAAGAGAAAACCATATGCGCTGGTTCGAAATGGTGCAACAAGCGCTCTTCACAATCACACTAGTTCTATCTCAGAGCATCGGCTTCTTTATTACCCACCGCACCGCCATTCCTTCCACGGGGACAGGCTGGCGAGAGCACAACACGGACACGTTGGTTGGATTGGTTGGCAAACCGTCCAATCCCTTTAGGAGAATATTGTTCCGACGTCCGACAACATGGTTGCCCTCAAGCAGTCTCAAACGAACACATGGACCCCGAAGACCGTGCGGAAATGCCGATCGGTGTAAAGCAAAAACGACCCAATTGCACTCAAAAGATCGAAGAACAGAAGACCGTGCAAGAAGCCATGGCGAAGTGTGCGTTGAATGGTCTACTACGCGGAGATGGACCGTCCAAAGAAAGCGTGAGATGAGCCGTTCAAAATCGGGTCATGGCGTATTCCAAACGCTTGCTTTTGGCTTGTGTGTCTTTGAAGCTCTTGCTTCGGGAAACCTTCCGCGACATAGACACGAGCGAATTGGGCAACGTACGCGTTGCCCAACTCTTCGATCAAACGTTTCTTCGTCATTTGATGTTGGGCGTGAACGAAACGCACAAACCATTCGCGGAGATGGTTGCGTTTAGAAACAAACACCCCAATATGTGCGCCATGCTAGACGCGTGCGAACGGTACATGGGTAATAGCAAACTTTACTCGTTCGGTGCCATCAAGTACCCGCCCAACCTCAAAAACCACTACATGGCGGGTTTGACGCTTTGGATCAAACGTTGGGCGTACTCCTCGACGGTCAAGTACGCGGTCTTCGTCAACCGCCACCTCGAGACGCATTCGGAAGGTCCGACGTTCGAACTTGCACCGCTCTGTCAAGTCCGAAACCGATTCGCAACCTTTGACACCAACGTCTGGTACGGCGTGTTTCGAGAATTGGGATGGCTGATTGCCGATCATCCCTCCTTCGTCGAGATGAGCGAAGCGCATTGTTCCTCCGTGTTGGACGCGGACAGGGTGTGTGGGAGAGACGTGAAATTCACGCAGACGATGAAGACGGATGGTACGTCCGTGTGCGTTCATTTCAAACGACCGAAAAAAACGCGCGCAAAACCCGTTGGAACTTCTTCCCTCGTACGTTGGGGACCAAACAACGTAGGCGTGCAGATCGTTCCGGGTGGGTCGAACATCTTATATTGCGTTTGGCACGACGGATGCGACCACCGCTCGATGGTCCTCAAGAGACGAGGGTACTGCGTGGAGTCGGGAAACGACCGGGCCAACCGAAAGGTCGTCGCTCGGCAATCGCAAGAGGACGTCAAGGCGGCTTTGCATACGCAATCCCAAAACTCGAGCAAGGGTGTCGATCTCGTTGCGTTCCTTGGGTACATGCAAACAATAAGATACCTACGAATGCCTTTGGTCTGTCTACACGCGATGCTTGTGGGCCGATCAAGCATTGCGTTTGTACAGAGGGGAAAATAGCACATTTGCTAAATTTTTTGATTGTATGCATGAGGCAATTGGAAAGGACAAGACGCTCAAAGTGTCCTATGAGTCGGTGAAGTTCGCACCCAGAGGAAAGGGGGAGGTTTGCGTGCCGACGAGTCATGCCTACAAGGAGTGCGCTTATCGTTTTCTCACGCATTACACGGACGAGTTTTGAACGACGGTGGTCCACCACTAAACGCTTGCAATCACAGAAGGGGTTGAGATACTCGATACGAAATGAAAAGTCAGAAATTTGCAATGGCGTTGTTCCACCAACCAAACGAAATGCAAGTTCGTCAATCAAGATCACAACGCCGCGATCGGCATCCGAAATTGCATGCTTCAAAAGCGACCCAACGTGATGTGTCGATCGAAAAAAGACGCGGTTCACAAACGGATGGGACGTTTGATACCCTAACGAGAAAAAAGACGTCTTGGAATCGGGAATGGAAACATAGAAGGCTCTCTCGATGCAAAGTCCACGATGTTGGAATGTCAAACCCATGGCTCGCGGGTTTTGGGAAACTTGCATACGTTTCCTCGGCGTTCCATACACAAAGGTCAAGGCGAAGGTGTCCCTTTATTGTCTTAGCCGAGTGTACACCGACTTAATGAAAGAGTCAATGGCCAAAGCTTGACTGGGAAGCTACACTTGCTCTGCCGAAGCTCCCTTTCTATTACTACCACGATCCTGAAAAGAAGGATAGAGAGGCCAATCTTGAGAGCATCCAGTTACAACAGAATATCGAAACTCAAGCAACCATTCTTCTTGCACGCTTTGTTGGACACTTGACCTGCCCACTTCCCGATTTAGAATAAGTTGTACTGCGTAAAGCCAGCTAAGAGCCAACCCGGAGTATTTTAGTAGTGCACACATGTCTCTAGTCGATTGATGTCCTACTTGTGGCGGGCAGCAGAGAAAGATGCACTCTAATCCATCCAAGGTATGACTTGTCGAGAGTCGAAAGAGATTCCCGCATGTGCCTAGACTTGCAATTCCTGGGATCAGCACCGCATCGTAAGACAAACAAGCAACGAATTCCATCTAGCCAGGTAGGCTACAACCTTCGAATGTATTTTTCCACAATACTGCTCAAGGCTGTCAAGATCATTTTGCTGAGTTCATTGGAATTGAGAAGGCTAAGAGTAAAGAATGAAAGTTGGGTTGCAAGTCTTTTCGTTTGGTGCTACAGAAGAGGAGTCTTTCTTGACAACAAGACTGGGTCAACATCGTCTTTGGTTACAACGGAATGTAGAGTAATCAAAGGTCCAATTGAAAAAAGATAGAATTCGTGCATTGCTAATGGCCGCTGCAGCTAAGATGGTAACTGCTGTCTCACTTTGCACTCGAAAGTGTATGTGGATGGCCCCATGCAGAAGTGAATCTGTTACGTGCTCTCAAGAACATGATGATTGCACACGGCCTGGAACAGCACTACTGCTCTCAAGTGTTGCCTCACGTGGGGACTGATGCGAGAAAGAAGTTAGAGGTCTCATGCCTCCACAAGCGATTGAAACTCCCTGGGACCAAGGAGTTTGATCCGAGGGTTCTCCTCTGCACGCGTGCGTTCCTCCTTGGTGTTGTATCCCCAGTTTACCAGATAGAGTTCCCACTGTTCCAATCCAGGAGTTGCGCACACCTTTTCAAGTGTGGCAATTTTGTCTTCCACAAAAACCATGCGGGTGTCCCCGTCTCCATGCTTTTCCTGCAGCTCTGCTAGCACGGTAGTTTTGGGCAGCCCAGACAGAGTGGTCGAGAGTATACGCTCGTATGGAACGGGTGTTTTTGCCATGTCTCCCAGGAGTTGAGCGGTGTAGCGTTCCTGTTTGGTGGTAACAATGTACACCTCTCCAGTGTCAAGTGCACAGGCCAGTGCTTCCGGTGTCCCTTCGTAGAATCGGTTGGGAGCGAGCCAGCCTTCCAAATCTTCTTCCATCCAGGTATCCCTGCAGCTGGCAAACTGGTGCACCATGATGTCTCTGTCCAATCCCCAAGCCTCCATCCACTTGTTCCTCAACGGCAACCAGTCCTGCAACACTTGTTCTGGTTCGGCCAGGCCTTCCAGCAGGATCCGCACCAGCAGGACGTTCTCGTACCCTGTTTCCACCACAGGCCGGACCACTCTCATGGCTTTCATCACTCGATCTTTCTCGCGGGCCGCCGTTCTGCTGCGAAACTGTTTCGGCCACAGCTCCTCTGCTGCCCGCCATGCCGACAGCGAGCTTTCTCCGACGCTGTCGCACAGCACCCCGTCGAAGTCCAGTGCAAACACCGTCTTCGGACGTGTGGCCTTCGCCTGGGTCTTGGCCTTGGCCTTCTCCATCGCCATTCCCGAACGTGCGACGCACGTGCGCATGGCCGACATCCACGTTCTCCACACCGGCGAATGTGGACCACACGATCCCAAACCTTGCCCATCGGTCGTTGGGAGGATCCGCCCCGCCGACCACCACGCCCCGGGGCGTGGGAGGGGATGGCGGAGGGAACCACACCCGCCCAGGCAAGACGAGGCCACGTGGCAAGCGAAGGGAGAGAGGCGGCGGAGGGAACGGTCGCATACGACGGGACGCAACGCGCAAGTGTCGGCACGCATTCGTGCATAGCGTTGAACGAACGAAAGGAATGAGGCGAGCCTTGGAATGGAAAGGTGGAAACACGTTACGCTATGCTTGCGCCGAAGTTCTCATGCGGACGTGCTTCCGGCCGTTCCTCGTGTTGACGCTCACCTCTCAACTCACCGTCCAAGTCGCAGTGGCAATTCGGATGGATTCGAAACACAACCAAACCATGCTGCCGAACCACATACGAAACACACGAGCCCGTGAACTAGACTACCACACCCGCGACGTCGACTGTCATGAACAAACCAAAACGATGCGCTGCAGATAGGAAACGCAGCTGTCGAAGTTGCCCATCCGTACGTGCAAGCGCAACAAAACGGCACGATTGGATCAACTAAACTCTCGTGGAAAACAGCAATTCCATATCTACTCCCTTCCCATCAAAAGCAAACGAACATGGGCGTGCTAATCATAAAACAAACGAAGGCGCTCGTCTTCCTTACGTGACTCCTTTTCGTGTGAACTAGGCCGTGTATGGGCAGGCCATGCTGAAGGAAGAAGAATGATCTTGATTGGCACTCTTGCAAATCCGGGGGTTCGCACTTGCACGAAGGCACACGTGGACATTGTACGGCTAAGGACGTTCGTTGTTTATAGCTAAACGTTATTGCATGCACTCGCACTCTAGAATTACGACAAAGGACGCATAGTCCCGAACGAACACGTCAACTACGAAGGCGATGGAGCAAGTACATGAGAGCGCCATTTATTCGGTTCACGGGTGGATGGGTTCATGCCGTTCAAAGACTCCTAGCCGAGGGATCTAGACACGTGTTCTGCGCTAAGTTTCACCAACATATCCCCATCGGTATATTATCCGCAAGAAAAGATATCCCCTCATCCATTCAATGAAATAGCATCTTCTTGGGATGATCTAGCCAGAACTACCTTTTCTTTTTACGCTCGAGGGCACCGAGCCATACGAATCCTAGTTCGGATCATTTTTATTGTCCCATCCCTGTAGTTCGACACATCGAAATTCTTAAGTTCCATCACCATGCTCTCCATGCATTCTAGCGTGCCCATTCCTCCAACGACGAGGATCGTACGTGATTGCACCTTTCGTTTCGTCGAGGCTCCTTTTTCTTCAGGTGTGCAACGGTAGTCCACGGGCGCACCTCCTTCCCTTCCCCTCTTCTCCCTCGCCGCCCTCTTGTGCGCACACGTGACCACGCACGTCGATGGGAGCGTCCCATGGCCTCCCTTGGCCTCGTCCTGGCAACAGCTGCGAGAGGCCAGAAGCTGGGAGAGGGGAACGTAGGGTTCGTTCCCCCCTTTCGATTAACTTCGATCGAGTTAACCACAGTCGATGGCATTTCCATCGCGTCGCGGCGATGGACGCGTCCATGACGCGCATCGGTTCGCTGCGTTTGCGCGCTCGAACGTGCGATGGAGGGGACGTGACGGGATGGAAAGGTCGGTGGGAAGGCGCCACGTGGTTCATGGATGCCAGGACGGCGCCGTTCGCACGTGCGGAGGTGGGAACGAGCGAAGCACGGCTGCAGGCCGCAGGGATGGGAAGCAGCCGAGGCTCAAACAGGCACGTGGAGCTGTTCCAAGCGACCGCGAAGGTGTGCCAGAGAGAAAACGTGGAAATTAGAGGCACAGTCGAGTCCTGCTGTCACGAGGAGAGCGACGCGGTGGTCCTGCAGCTCCTCGGGGACGTATACTTGCCTGCCTCCTGCTGGGAAAATGCACACCACTGGTCTGCCACAGGAGCTGCATCCACGTTGTTTTTACATCTCAGAGAAGAGCTGGGCGTCAATAAATTGAGCGTCGTCGAAGAAACCGGAGAGGAAGTATTGGAACCATGGGACGCAGAACAGAAAATGGCCGATGGGCATCTGCACCTACGGAAGGTATCCTCCGAGGAAGGGGAGATGCTGGATCCGTTCAGTCTTACTGCATGTTTTAAGACATTACCATCCAAATTTCAGCTGATTGACATAAGGAACGATACTTTCACCATGGAAACTGTAGACACGGAGCTGGCACAACATCAGCTGGGAATCAATTGCTTGCCTACCAGTACTTTAGCAGCAATCATTGCCTGCCTGGACGCACAAGATCTTGCGGCGCTGGGACAGACGTGCAAATACTTCAAGTCTGCAGTCAAAGAAGCTGTTCCTTACCTTAAGCTTGCCCTCTTTCCCCACCAGAGAATTGCGGTGCAGTGGATGCTGAAACGAGAAACGGGAGATCCTGCCAGGCCTATCCAACACCCACACTGGCGGGCGATATCTTCGGAAAGCGGAACGCTGTATCTTGATACGGTCAATGGAGGCATGGAAGTTCATACAAGTCCCAGTGTTCCAGATTTTCGCGGTGGGCTCTTCTGTGACGAACCAGGGCTGGGTAAAACTATCACCGGAATAGCCCTGGTTCTCAAGACCCTAGGGACAATGGCTCTACCTCCTGCAGGTGCGCAAGTGACGGAAGTCACCACTTCTGAAGGAAGGCAAGGGGCATATTACCTGATTAAGAATATGTCTCGCAAGCGTTCTAGGTCCTCCTTGGATTCCCAAGTCAGAACCACGTTCAATGGAACGGGCTCACCAATCAAGAGGGTCCATAAAACGGTAACAAGATATGTGAAGGGGCATAGCCAGCCTTGCTTGAAGCAGACAGAAAACGGGGCAAGTTCCCATGAAGGAGGTTCAGAGGACACACAATCTGGACTCAATGCTGTGCCCGATGTGTGGGTTGGTTGTGATGCATGTTCAAAGTGGAGAAAGATCCCAGAGGCAGCACTGCAGATTAAAGAAAACGAATCTTGGTTCTGCACGATGTCTCCCGATGCAAAGCGAAATACATGCTCAGCCCCGCAAGAGCCCTACGATCATGTGTCGTTTGTCAAGGCAGATGGATTCCTTCCAAGGGACTGCAACAGTGGGGAGGGGGAACTCTCGCTTGAACAGCTGGCCAACATCCACGATGAGAACGTTACCTTCTTCAAAGGAGTATTGATGGAATATAAGGCATTGTTCACAAAGAAACATTCAGACACATCCCTTGCACCGATTCTCTGGTGGATGTTGAAGACCAAGGACTTGGATTTGCAGCTCTCACAACCTGGTGGTGTAATTGTGAGCCAGGACTATCGTTTTCCTCATGATTATGGAAAAGTTTTAAGGAAACTTGGTCTGGAGCAAGTGCCTGCAAAAGTCCAAAATGAGATTGCTGGGCAGGGTAAAGGTTTGAACGGAAGCAGTCGCAGAGTATCAGTTTCCTCAACCGGTGAGAATAGTCCTGCAAAAGGCTACGTCAATCCACACAGATGGCGTCAACCTCCCACACTTGGGTCCGTGAAATTGGACTTACGTGCAATTCAGAAGGCAATTGACTCTGTGTGGAAGGATTCGAGGAATGCGTCTGCGGATGATCATCGTTTCTATCTGTCGGCTGCAACGCTGATCATTGTGCCATCCACACTCATTGCACACTGGGAGCAGCAGATTGAGCGTCATACGAAAACCGGCGTTTTACAGGTGTATGTGCTCGGTAGCGTTAAGGATACTCCACCTGTGCACGAATTAGCTTGGCACTATGATGTAGTCATAACCACAATGAGTAGGCTTAGCTTGGAGTGGATGAGGCGGAAGAGCAGCGTTCTGGCACAGATACACTGGCTACGCATAATCATCGACGAGGGTCACATGCTGGGTTCTAGTATGTCCATCACTAATAAACTGCAGATGGCGTGTGCCCTGCGAGCAGACCGCAGATGGATAATGACCGGGACACCAACCCCAAATTCTGTCTCCTCCGGGGTTGCCAACTTGCAGCCACTTCTTGCTTTTCTGCACTGCGAGCCTTATGGTTCTCAGATGAAGGTTTGGAACGAGGCTATCCTTAGGCCGCTGGAGCAGAGGAGCGTGGCAGGCCTCTTTCGTCTGCAGAATCTGCTGTCTCGTATTATGATACGAGCCACCAAGGGTGAGATCAAGACAATTCCGCTGCTCAAGACAAGTGTAAAAAAGATCAGTTTCACTACAGGTCATGCTAGGAGTTACAACGAGCTGGTTGCTGTCATTTTACGTAATCTGCTTCTTGCCGATTGGAATGATCCTGACCACATTGAGTCGCTGCTATCTCCGAAAAATTCGAAGTGGGCAAGAGAAATGCTTGAGAATGTTCGCATGTCTTGTTGCATTGCCGGCAATTGCGAGCTTGAAGCCACAGAGGCTGATATCAGAGAGACACTTATTCTGCTTGCACATCGCAATGGTTTTGAGCAGGTAGAAAAGCACGTGCAGATGCCACCGTTCCTGGATGATGACCATCCATTGAAAATGGTGGAAAATGGATTGCGCCATGGAGGGCACTGTGGAAAATGCAAAGAGTGGGCAAGGCTCCTGTTGGTCACTCCTTGTGCCCACCTGCTTTGTCTTGAGTGTGTTGCAGGATCTAAAACAAACTGCACGATGCCTGGGTGTGGGAAGGCATACAAGATGCAGTCCGAGACCAACAAGCGTCGATTCAAGGACAACCCTCATCCGAAGTGGCCTGTGCCTGTGGAGCTCATTGAGTGGCAGACCGCATTTGCACAACAGGGTGCTGGTGAGATATCCAATGTGTCTGGAGGACAATGGCGGCCCAATTGGAGGTCTACTCACAGCAGCAAAATAGCGTACTTGGTAGAGCGACTCGAAGCGCTGGCTGTCCAGAAGAGGCCAATTTCCCTAGAGTGCAGCGGCTCTCCGCCAGTGCACCCCCAGCCATTCCTATTCCACATGCCTGAGCCAGTTCAGCAGCCCTGCAAAATCATTATCTTCAGCCAGTTTTGGATGCATCTCCAGTTGATTGAATCTAGGCTTTCTGCACATGGGTATGAGTATTGCTTTTTGGCCAACAGCCAGCCACTCTTGGAGCGGTATCAGAACATCAACCGCTTTGAGAAGGATCCAAACATAGCTATTCTACTGATGGACTCTGTTGGTTCTGTGGGTTTGGATCTTTCTTTCGTCGAACACGTCTTTCTGATGGAGCCAGTAGCGGACCAGAGCCTGGAAGAGCAGATTGTGAGTCGGGCTCACCGTATGGGTGCAAGGAAGACAGTCCATGTAGAGACACTAGTCATGAAAGGAACAGTAGAAGAGCACATTCTTGAATTGAAAGCCAGCAAAAAAAACATGAAAGCAGAAGACAAGGCACATACGTCGAAGAACGAGAAGGACGAGGAAGGGCGAGCGCAAGTGTGCGGCATGCTCACCAAACTTCACACCATTTCCATGCTTCGAGATTATGATCTGAAGGGGAATCAGGTTGATCCAGGCATGCCCACTTCCAAGGACCAGGAAGACGAAAAGCCATTGGAGGCCACAATGCCTGTCCAGTCTCTTTCCCACGTGGTTCCATGGCACATTGTGGCAGAGGATCGACAGCAACGGAGGACCATTCGCTTTGCGGACGACGCACATTCCGATCCATAGGAAGACACGTCGTGGATTCAGTCGTTTCCAGGCAAAATGCGACGGTCCAATGCTCATGGCTTGTCCCAGCTAGATCAAGAGAGCCGAAAGAGGAGGTTATGCTCCTTGACAAGCTTCTTGACCACGGGATGGAGTTCTCCTTTCATGTTTTGAAGTTGTGCCAGCTCGATCCACTTCCAGTCTCTATGTTCTTCGTTGAGGTCGGGTTGGTACATCTCTTTGTCTTCTTGTTTCACCTTGCACACGAACACGCGGTAATGTTTTTCTTTATCTTTCCCTCTCTTGGTCAGCAATTCGAAGGACACTTGAAAGGGTGGGAGTTGACCCAACTCTTCGATGGCTTCTCGTTGGGCCGTCTCCAGAGGCGTTCCATCCTCTCCTTCGGCGTTTCCTCCCGGCAGACCCCATTTGAAGTCGTTGTGTCGCGATCTGCGCTGCAGCAGGAGCACCTGACGACTGTTTGGACACCACAGCAGCAGTCCTGCGCCCACTTTCGTGGCCTTCTCTTCACCGACGTGTGTCGCCATCGTCGGCTCCTTCCCGTCGCAGGAGCGCTTCTCCTTCGCTTTTGAAGCTCCTTTTCACGTGCCACACGTGGAATTGCAGTGCGGACGCCCAGGCAATCAGGAACGCGCTCGCCAGCGCGTGCTTGTTGAGGCGGTCCGTCCAACGCGCCATGCACGTGCGCCGATGCTTCGACACGTGGATCCGACATCTCCCCGATGCCAGGGAAACACAGTTGTGAAACGGTTGTGAAGGGAGGACGGGGTGGCCTCCCACCGACCTCGGGAACGTCGAAGGCAAAGATGCGATGTGATGGCCACCACAACGCATCCAAGACGTGGAGCCGAGGTGGAAAGAGAAACCCAGGCGTGGAGGGAGGCGAACGCGCCGATGCTAGGGTGTCAAGGTTGCAGGATGCCATCCAAAAGGTAACCTCCCGAAGTTGTGGATACGTCGAACCAGAGCGCGTGTGTGCATGTGTGTCCTTCGAATGGAAGGTGCATCCTCTCGACCAAGGACCCCATTTTATAGCAAATCGAGACGCTGTTCGACGAGATGCCTTGCATAGTCGCATCGAAACGCCCCAATGAATCAACGTTGGTGCATCCCATGGTCTTACCAATGGCAACGGAAGGAGAGCCCTATCACCGCTTGTGGGTCCGCTTCGACCCTGGACAGGATGCTAAGCTTGCACCGCTGGATCAAGAAGCCCAGCACACGACGTGGGACCATACGCCCTCCGTCGAGTTCCACCTCAATGCATCAAATCACACAACTTGCGTATGATTCCTATCAGCAAGCTGTGCATCGGCCCATGAACAGTGCCGTCCGTGCCGGACGCGTCAAGGCGACCGTTGGTGGCCTTTGAATGGATGGAAAGAGACACGCTCGCACCTTCGGTCCTTGGACCAACGCAGGCGTTTGAAGAGCCCATCTCCGTACGCACAATGCATGGTGGGATGTCCGTCGTCCCGATCGGGACCCGCCTCGGGGACAGACCCGACGGTCCGTCCTTTCGATCGGACATTATGATCCGTTGGACCGTCCTTCGGTCTAGCGCGCGGGTGTAGACCCGGATCGATCTCCCTTTCGAAACCGGTGGGGCGTCTACGGAACCGGAGCGGAAAGGGAAAGCGTCGGTGGCGAGTGCGATGGACGCGACCAAAGCGACGATGACGTCGCTCCGATGGGACCTGAAAGGGATGTCGCGGGACGAGGTGCGTCTTTACTGCCAGAAGAAGCTCCATTGGAAGCCGAACCGCACGGATGCGCTCTGGAAGGCGATGTACGGTCCGCCGTACGTGCGACAGGTGGTCGAAGCGGGTCCGTTCGTCGCCAAACATGCCTTGGAAGCGCTGTCGGAAACAGGCGCAGACCTTCGTGGTGGACTCGCCGAAGCCAGAGTGGAAGATGCAGCCGAAGACGGAACGAGGAAGCTGCTCTTCGCCGTGGGAGCGGACTCGGACGGTGCGCTTGAAAACGAAAGGAGTGCGGTGGAAGCCGTGTTGATCCCCTCGGCAAAACGAACAACGCTGTGCGTGAGCTCGCAGGTGGGATGTGCGATGAAGTGTCAATTCTGCCGCACGGGACAAATGGGACTGGAGCAGAATCTGGACGCGGCACAGATCGTGGAGCAGCTCGTGGCCGCAAGGAGGGCTTGCTTCTCCAGACACAATCGTGCCTTCGAGGAGGAAGGGACAACTTCCGTCTCGCAAACGGACAGAGGTGGGATGCCTCATCACATCCAGGTGTCCAATGTGGTTTTCATGGGAATGGGAGAACCCCTGCAGAACGTGGATGCTGTGGTGAAAGCAGTGGACATCATGACCACCTCCCCCGGATTGCAAATCTCGCCCAATAAAGTGACCGTGTCCACATGCGGACTCGTCCCCCAAATGGAAACCTTCCTGAAAAAGTGCGATCGAGCCCAGCTCGCACTGTCACTGCATGCTACCACGGACGACGTTCGGAGCCTCATCATGCCCATCAACCGAGTGCACCCCCTTCATGACTTGATCGAACTTATGGAGGCAGCATTTCCCAAACATCCTCCAGGGGCGACGGGAAGGAACCTCGTTGCAAGCGGCGGTAGCTTTCCCTCAGAGAGTGCTGGATTCAAGCAAGACAGGCGCCATGTCTGCATCGAATACGTGATGCTGAGAGGCGTGAACGATACCAAGGGGGACGCCCTTCGTCTGGTTCAACTCTTGAGGAACATTCGTTGCAAGGTGAACCTCATCGAGTTCAATGCCTACCCAACGGCCATCTTTCAGGCCAGCCATCCTGAAGCGACGGAAGAATTCGTGCACACCCTCAAAGATGCCGGGCTAGTGGCCACCTTGAGGCGCAGCCGTGGAGATGATGCCATGGCGGCCTGTGGGCAGTTGGGCCGGGTGAAGGCACCTGTAGCCGCATAAGCGTCGAAGCGATGGAAAGCTCTGGGGTGGCTTCTGCGCCCGTGATTGGTGTGCGACACTAGCGTCGCGCAGTGGATTGAATACGTGCACGATTTGTTGGACTGCGCTCGCTTTGATGTCAGTGGCAGGTTGGAGCGCGTCAAGAATCGACTTTGCATGACAAGATGGAGGGTTCCTCACCCGATTTTTTCGCTGTACATGGGCATGAACGCTTGCCTTGGTCGCACGTCCCTGGCCTTCGTTGCGGAAAATAACCACGTGGTCCTCATCAAGTTCAGCGTTTTGTAGACCACCTGATCCGGGTCCAACTTCGCGAAGCAGTGGAATCAGTGTATGGCTGCCTTCAATTTCCCCTGTCGGCGTTCTTCCACGCGTGAGCATTGGGGAACCATTATTCTCGGGTCGATGTGATTGCTCTTACTTTTCGAACACGTCCCTCAATTCTTCGTCGAGGAACGGGACCACGTGTTTTCTCACGTCGTCGAGCGTGTGTTTCCTTTCTTCCTCTTTTTCTCTTTCGACCAGCGTGTCGATGGTACGCAGCATCCGCCAAGGCGTGGTGCTGAGCACGTCCACGTCTTCGTTTCCTTCTTCTTCTCCTTCTTCGACGGGCGTGAAGGCTTCTTCCAGCACTTGCTTCCACCGCACCTTCGGGAACCCTTCCACGTACGCGACGATGCGTTCTTCTGCTTCGAAGAGGCGCATCATCTTCTCTGCTTCCCAAGCGTCCAACGTCTTCCTTCCCATCACCTCCACTGCGGCTCGCTTCTTGGCCGTGCGCACCTCTCGTCCCAGCCCTTCGGCACGCACCAGTTCTGCCTTCAACCTCTCCACCGCATGCGGCAAATTCTCCCGGGAACCTCCCTCGTTCGAACCGAAACACGTGAAGCGCACGGGCATGCCCGCCATAGCCGCGGACGTGACGACGAGCACTTAACTCGGTCGTAAACTGGAGGGGGGGGGGGGGGAAGAGGGAGAGGGACCAGGTGGGGGGGGGCCCTTTCAGGGGGAAGCTCGGACAGGCAGCTGGGGTGCACCTGCTTGGGCTTCCTCATGGACAGCAGCCTTGTCCATGGAAGGAGGAGGACGTGCACGTGCTTGTTCCATGGATCGGAGGAGACCTTCCACACGGGGCTGGAGGTCTTCCAAAGCGGCCCTCTCCGAAGGATCCTCCGCCATGTGCGCGGTGTGGAGGAGGAGGAAGTCCGCCACATCGGAAAACTTCACCCCCACCGCACAGGTGTAGTCGTGCAGGAACTGGGCGAATTCCATGCGATCCAGGGTCTGGTTGGTGTCCACGTCGTAATGGAGCATCAAAGAAGCCGCCGCGAGGGCCGATTCGTCCAATCGAGCCTTCTTCTGGAACTTGCGAAGGCCCATGCAAAGCTCCTCGAAGTCGATGGAACCGCTGCCGTCCGTGTCCCACAAGCGAAACAGGCCTTGCATGCGAGGATCCGTGCAGAGGCGCATCAGCTCCTCCTTCTCCAGGCGTTGCTTGGCGACTTCCTCGACCTCCTTGCCGTCCGAACCCTCGTAGAACTTGCCGATGTCGCCCTTGACCGCTTCCACTGCGGCATATGCTCGATGGAGGGCACGACGGGTCATCTCCAGCTCCTTCGTCATGCTGTTGCACTTGTCCTTCCACACCTTTTCCATGGATTCTGCCTCGGTCGCGCGCTTCTCCGCCTGCTTCACCGCCCTGTCCCTCTCCCTGCGCAAAACGTTCATTACTTCGTCGTGCTGCTCTTGAATCGCAGCCACGTCGCTCCGGAATCCTTCCGCTTGCGCGCGCATGGATTCCTCCGCGGACTCTTTGGTCTTGCGCTGTGCGCGTTCCGATTCCACATAGGCTTCGCGGATCGCTTCCTCGCTGGCCTGGCGAGCCTCCTGGATCGCCTTGTTGCACTCTTCTTCTTTCTCGTCCAGCTGCTGTTTGTGGAGATGCAGCTTCTCCTTGGCCTTCTCCTTCAGCTTGTCGATGCGCTTCTGAAGGGATCGCACCTCTTTCAAGTGCTCGTCCTTGCGCATGAACTCGATCCTAGGCCTTTCGTCGTCCAGCACGTTCGAGGAAGTGGTCAGCGACAGGGAAGACGAGCACGAACGTGCAGTTTCTCTCCTGGCTCGTGTGCAGGTTTGTTCGATGCGCGACGGCCGGACCTTGGGAGGTGTCCGAAGTCCAAGTACCTTGCTTTCGCTGCGGAAGCAGACTCCAGTTCGCGCGAGGCGCTCTCTCCGAACGGCGAGCCAGGATAGTTCCCGTCGTTGGAAGGTCCGAGGACGTGCTTCACGCGCGCCTGGGCGTCCGGCGCGGACGCACGTCGCGCGGTTTTCTTCGTGGCAGGCATGTCTTGCTTTTTCTCGTCCTTTTGCTTCGCAGCAGGGCTCCTGGAACCCTTCGGATGGCGCCTTCGCGAGCCGAGCACGCGCCGGAATGCGCGTCGTTGGTCGCTTCCCTTGGCCTCGTGCTTCCGAGGTCTCGATACGAGATCTCGATGTGAACCCCTAGATCTCGATTCGGGGTCGAAGATCTCGATGCGAGGGAATCCTCGGAGGGATCCGAAGGGCCACGTGGGACGGTTCGGGTTTTCGAGGGAGGGGGGGGGGATCCCTTTCCAGCCGGTTCGAAAGGGAAGGCCTCCGGGTTCGATCGGAAGGACGGTGTCCTTGTGTTCCCTTTCAAGCCTCCCTTTCCCACGACGTCCCTGGAGGGTGGGAGGAGGGAGTGGCCTTCCCCTCCGGGTTCGATCGGAAGGACGGTGTCCTTCTGTTCCCTTTCAAGCCTCCCTTTGTCCAAGGGAGGAACCCCCCTTTGGGGGGAAAGGCACGATCCCGAAACCACGTGCGCGACGAACTTGAAGGCGAAGAAGACGCGAAGCGCGGACCAGAAACATGCATCGAAGGTCCATTCCCAGCGGATACGTGCTGGACGAGAAGCACGGCAATCCGTACAGCCAGTGCTACGTGTCCACGGTGTACACGCCGCCCGAGGACAAGGGAGGTGGAGGGGAAGGAAAGGCGAACGGACGCCAGGCGAGGACGAGGAGGAAAAACAAAGCCGTGAGACACGTGCCGGAAAGGACGAACGCAAGGCTGCTCGTCAATCAGCTGCCAAAGGTGCAGCGAGAAGCGGAACAGGCGAAAAAAGAACTGGAAACGGCGAAAAGAGCCAACGAGGTGCTCCGAACCAAGCTGGAAGCGGCCGTGAAAGAAATCAAGGAAACCAAGCAAGAGAACGAGGACATGCGCTCCAGAATCACGAAGCTCGAAAGCAAGAGAAGCGAAGGGGAGGATTTCGCAAGGAAGGTGCTCGAACTCGCACATCTTCAATTGAAAAACGAAACGGCCACGGTGGCAGCAGCAGAGGAAACGAACCTTGCAAACAACTTCAACAAACAAACGTCTTTCAAGTCGAAGAGGCTTAGAAAAGTAAAGAGCATGAGATGACCTCCAGGAAACGGAGCTCTCCAGTAAGAACTTTTGTCTTTTATGGAACCTCAAATGTGTCCGATCAGATCGGCAATGTCTTGACTGAGCAGGGCACAAAGCATGTCCGTTTCCGTGCTCGAAGCGAGGCATGCATTCCCATCAAAGTCTAGGGACGAGGAGGAAAGCTCACATCCTGGCATGGAAGCAAGCCTCGGCGAAACGGTTGAAAAAGTAGCGACCTGATCCCCCTCGCCTTCGCTCTTGTCCCATCCTCGATTCCGCGTGCAAGAGAAAAGCGCGGGAGGATCCAACAGTTGAACCAAATCCAGCAGGGGAGTGTCGGCAGGTGAGGATGGCACTTCCACCTGTGTCTTCTTTTCCCTAGGTTGCCGGAAGGGAACGGATCTTTTCTTGCCTTTGGCTTGCTCAAACTTTTGGAGGGCATCTGGGTAATTCGAGATGTCGAAATTGGTGAGTGCGTTCTTCCCCCTGGTCGCACGAAAGGCGCTTGTCAGTCAGCACCAGCCGAAAGCCACGAATGAGTCAACGCAAAATCCGCTGCACTTCCCGCGAGAATTACCTCAGCGAAAGGACAGCCCAATCGTACGCGCGAGCTGCTTCCTCTTCCGTGTCATACACGCCGAGCCAGTTGTACTTGCACTCGCCCATGCGTCCTAAGCGTGCCTCCCAGCGCCCTTGCGAATGGTGCCGAGTGACGCCGCGATACTTGCTCGCACCCCTGGAAAACCCCACGCTTTTCCTTCTCAACCGCGAGATTCGTTCTTCTACGCTCCCTTCGACGAGGAAAGGCATCTCGTCCAAGTAGTCCTCTAGTTGGAAGTTCAAGCGCAGCTCCGGCGAGCTTGGACCGAGAAAGACGATGGCCGCACGATCGTACATTTTCGCCGCCTCCTCTTCGGTGCAGAATCCACCGATGTATATCTGCTTCCCTCTCGCTCGGGACTTGGAAGCGGAATACCTGTCCCAGAAGTGCGCTTCGTATCGTCCTGTCGTGCGGTGCTTGGAAACCCCTTTGTACGTCGACGACCTTCGTTTCGAGGTGTTCTCCATGGCTGCACCTCACCGCGCAGCCTTCTCTTCCGCCATGGCGCGGTCCCCACGTCTGTGCATCTCCTCGCCCGTCCATCGCAGCGACGTTTTCGAAGGCGACCAGCTGCTGTCGCTTCATGCGACGTCCTTTCGGTGCGTCCTTCGAGGCCAGCTGAAGCGACAGCTGGAGAGGTGGGGGACGGGGTTCGGTATCACGTGGGTCCTTCGTCCCCCCCCACCTGAAGGAGAGCCTGCCCCAACCACGGGGAGGAGGGGGGGGAGAGGGAAACACCGTGGACTGGATGGACCCCCAGGTCACGTGGTAGCCTTTATTTCTTCCAGGAGCTGCGCGAACGCGGAGGCAGACGTTTGCTTCTGCCGCGGATGCCACACTGCCGAGTCGATGCCCGTCGATGGCTCCATCCATTCCAAGAGCTGGACGTATAGGTGCATCAATATTGCAACAAAGCAAAACAGCTTTCCTGCAACTTTTCCACACCGGTGATATCGTTGCAGACGGTACAACAGGTCGTGCTCGGGACACTCGCACGCGTGACGTTCACATTGCTTCACTGCAGAACCGTACACAACCTCTGTCCGCTGCGCCACATCCCTCCAATTGTACATCGCTTTGACTCTCTCGTGGTAGTCCCATCGATTTACAGTTGGGAGGTTCTTGATTGCGTTAGAGACAGCTTCAACGATGGAATACACGTTCGGGGCAGCCAACAGCATCATGTCTGGTGGTAAAACTTCTGGAACACCCCCAACTTTCGTGGACACAACCAACAATCCACACGCTGCAGCTTCGACAAGAGCTATGCAAAACGCCTCTGTCAGGGATGCATTCAGAAAGATGTCTCCTTGAACCAACACATCTCGCACTTCAATGTGTGGAACCATGCCTAGAAATTTCACTCTCTCGTTCAAATTGTGCCTATCTACCATGTCCTCCAGCTGTGGTCGCCGCGGTCCGTCCCCCCCGATGATGAAGCGGACATTACTGTGCTTTTGACAGATGACAGGGATGGCTTTGGCCAACAAGTCCATCCCCTTCCTGTATACCAGTCTTGATAGCAGGACAATCGTGATGTGTTTGGATGCGATCTTGTGCTGTGCAGGTGTAAACGCTGAATAATCTACTGCATTGGGAATCACGAAGACTCTGCTGGGTGGGAGGCATGCTCTCAACACGGTGTTTTCCTTGCTGGTATGGCTGACGCATATGGTAGCACCCACCACAGCGAGGGAAAACTTCAATAGCTTGTTTGTGAGAATGCTGCTAGTCTCTGAAAATCCGAAGAGCGAATGATCCGTGAACACCACGGGCAGCCTCATGGTGGTGGCCAGGAGGATGCTTTCGTGGGCCAAGCTGGAGAAGGCCTGGTGGGCGTGCAGGAGGGTTATTCTTTCTCTCAGGATCACGCATCTCACGATCCTGGCGCTTCCAAAGAACGTGGGCGCTGTAGCTTGCATCCATACTGGTTTTCGCGGCACGTAGTACACCTTGATCCAGTCGGTGATGTACCGGACGCCAACTCGACCATTATAGGCGTGGGTGAGCACCACCACTTCGTGTCCTCGTTCCACCATCCTCACTGCCAGTTGGTACACGTGCGTTTCCACCCCTCCCACGTTCGGGGCGAAGAAATCCGAGACCATCAGCACGCGCAGAGGCGCTTGCACGTCCATCGCCATCGCCTCCTTTTCTCTCGGCCATCCACACCGGTCTCAACGTAGGCTTAACTCCGTCGTAAACTTCGACCCGTGTTTACGATCGAATTAAGCCCAGCCGAACTCGGATCCGTCCGAGAACATCCTCGCTGGCGAGCTTCTTGGACTCGCCCCTCGGGGGAGACGACCCCACCCGGATAGTTAAGGTCGGTTAAGTGGACCTTCGCGACTCTCCGATGCCAGTCGATGGGATGGATTTACGATCCCATCCGGAAGTTAAGTCGTTGGCGTGGGGAAGATCCAAAGGTTTCAGAGGACGGTTCACGTCGCCGAAAGGGAGGTGCGATGGCGGCCAGAAGAGCGCGTTTGATCCTGCTGGCGATGCTGTTCGGGGCCATGCAGGCCAGGTTGCTGCAAGAAAGGGAATGGACGGAGGAACTGGCGCTGTTGGATGTCCGGGAAATGCGGGAGGAGCTCGAAGAAGCGGAAGAAGAGCTCCGAGTCATGCTGGCCACGCTCTGGTTCAAACCTAGTCCTGGTGCTGCACCCGCTCCTCTGCCGTACGACTCTCGTGATTTTCCACGCCGGGTGCCCAATCCGATCTGCAGAGGTGACAGGAACTGCGGAAACGCCCCCCAGAGGGCGTTCATCATTCAGCTAGAATCGGATTCGCCAGAGGAACAGATGCAAGACGATCCACTGCAGCTCACCGAAGAGGATTTCGAAATGTACGGTGGTTGGGAGTCTATCATTGGAAGGGCGGGAGGGGGCTGACCGACCATCCGCGGTCGCAGTTGGCCGGGGCTTTTCAACGAGCAGCCCTTTTGCAACGCGAATCACGCAGCGTATGGATTTCCGACGTCCATCGATGCTTCCCAATCACTTACAGGAAGCTGGGGCTTGCAAAAAAGAAGAATCCTTCATGGATTGTACACGAGCGCTCAGCACGTGGATGAGACTTTTGCCTATCCAATCGTCCAAAGGGACGACCGTACGATATTCCTTTGTCAGGAGCCTGAGACAGTGACTGTCCCATCAGGATTTCGGCGAGAGGGGTACGTTCCTGTCATGCCTCTAAGAAGCTGAATTTTATGACAGGATTGGCAGCAAAGAGAAAGGTAACAGCAGGTCAGGATAAGCAAGGTTGAAAGTGCATACCTACGGGTTGAAGGGGTCCGGATTTTTAGGCCGCGTCCTCCTGGACCATGGATACAGGCATGGAACCGTACTGGTTCAGGGCGTTTCCTCCTGCAGGCGTCTGGTTTAGTTCCACTCCGCTTTGGGAACGATAGACCATGCCACATACCTGACCGTGGGAATTTACGCGTGGGATCGTGGCCACGCGCCGCTTGGTTGCCGAAGTAAAACGTAATATGTTGCTGTTTCCCCATCCATACTCTGCTTCCTCTGATGCCTGGGAGGACGCCGCTTCAAACGATTCGAACATGCATCCAGGAGGGAACTCGGTTGCGATCCCTGAATCTATGCCTTTTTTTAGGGCAGGCAGATCACTTGAGAACAGCAAAGGACCCTCTTCTGGCACTGAACCCCAGTACAAGGGCTGTGCACCATTCCGGTCCCTCGCGACGAGCAGGTATCTCCTCGATTCGTCGAACAGCAGGAAGGCAAAGTCTCCTTCCAGCGAGTTAATGCAGGTGGCGGGTTGATCGGAGGTATCCCCATCCTTGTCTTCGAATCCGAGCGAGTACAAGGCTGCGAGGAGTTGAGCTGGATCGTCGTCGCAGAGGGTGTCGGGGATTCGATACAGCTGTCGCATTTCTTCGACGTTGTTCAGCTGGCCACGGAACACGACGCTGAGCTGCAGCATCCCGTGGGAGACGTGAGCGAAGCTCGTGGGATGCGGCAGCTGCGTGCTGAACGCCACCACGCTGTCTCCCACCTCCACGTGGGAGGCGTGGTGTTGTCCGGCTCCTTCGCACATGTCGTGCACGCGCTGCCTCAGTCCCCCTTCGCTCGCCTCCGGCGCCGCGAAAGCCGCTGGACGTTCGTCTGGACGCAAGGGCACCGCTTCCGAGCGGCTGTACGCCGCATACATCGTTCGTACGGTGCGTTTCGACGGCTTCGTGGGATTTGGTTACGTGTCGGAGGGATCTCTGGCTTCTCCCTTTCCCTCGGATCCCATCCATCCGGGGAAAGACCCCCCGGATTGACACAGGGGCGGAAGGGACGTGGCCCCTTGGCTTGAAGAGGGGAAAAAGATCAGAAACAAGGATTACGACCACCTTACGAGCGCCTGGTGCGGTGGTTGGCCTCTCGTGCCACGTGACGTGCCCGCTGAAACATGCGCTCGATGTCGTCGTCTTCGGCCGTGCTGCTCAACTCCTGCCTGTCGGCTCGTTTCCTCCCCTGGTGCCTCTTTCGACTTGCTAGCTCCTCCACAGACATGTCTTGCGAACCCGATGCTTCTGGCAAGACATGAGCCTTCGTGAAAAGGCGCCTCTTCCTCGGAGGAGGGTCCCCTCGCTTCTGCTCAGAAACTCCCTCTTCCTCCGAATCCGATACCACGACCACAACTTCCTCTCCCGATGTGTCCTCAAAGGGAATGCCTTGAAGAACCCTGCCCTTCTTCGTACTTTTCCCCCTCAGAATTTCCAATGTTGCCTTTTTAGCCCCCATTTTTAGTGCCCTCTCCACCAAGATGCGTCTGGACTTCGGAACAATGACCGGAACATATAGATCACTGCCTTCATCGTCCAAATCCCTGCCTTTACCTGATACATCTGTGGAAACCATCTCTTCGACACTTGTGGTGCCTGCACCACCAACAGCAGGCAGTGGTTCCTGTTCTTTGCTGCTTTTAGACTGCCTAGGTGGTCCTAGGGGCGCACTTTCCAATGGTTCCACTGACTTGCCTGACTTGTCCTGGGCATTCGCTGTTCTTCGGTCAACCAGAAGTTCTTCGATCTCCTCCTCTGTATACTCTTCTGGTTTCCCTCCTGTTTCAAACATCACATGGTACTTTTTTAACGTGTTGTCATACCTATACACGGTGCCTCTGATCTGGGTGTTGCCATCCATGCTGTAGACAAACCTGCCAATGTAAACACTCGGTTTCGGAGTTGTCTTACTGACACCAAGTCCATTCTTACGGGGTGTCTCCCCTGTTCCGGGTGGTTTCCAAGGAGATTCGACCTCTTCTCCCATATCTGTGCCCAACAGACTCTGTGCGTATCCATGCAGCTTCTTTATTAGTGTCATCTTTTCTTTCACCTCTGGTCTGTACCCGTACACACAGAAGAATAGATCCAAGAGGAGGGAAAGGGGCATCTCCTTCATTTGTTCCACGCTTGGGATCATTCTAGGGTTGAAAGGCTGTGGCTTGTCTTTATTAGCAGGCTTTGCCGGCACTTCTCTGTCAGGTTGTTGTTCTTTCGGTGCAGCGGCTAGCGCTTTGGCATCCTGTTCTCCAAAGTTTCCACACTTTTCTAATGCTGTAAGTACACTTTGTATTCTGCATGAACGGAGCACGTGATCGTAGCTTTCTTTAACCAGGGCTTCAAGGGCCTTGATAACATTGAAATTTGCCTCCCAGAACGGGGAGCGCGAATTCAACCAGCCTTCTAGGTTCTGGAGGTTGCCTTCGCAGCCTAGGAGGCAGTACAGCTGTCTCTGCATCGGTTCTGGTAGGTTTTTCATTCCACCAAAGGCTTGTTTCACTGCTATCCGGAAGCTCTCCCACTCCGGTTCCTCGATCCCGTACACGTACTGGAGTGCGTACCAGGTCAGGACTCCGGCGAGTGAGGCGAGAAGCTTCTCCGGCATCTTGTTCCATTCTTCCTTGGGGAAGACCGCCAGGAGGAGGCTCAAGAACTCGGCCGAAAGCGGTGCCCGGTCTTCGAGGCATATTTCAAGCGCTCGAGCGCACAGCAGTCGCATGGTGGAGGTTCCTAAACGGCTGCCACGGCTTTGCAAGCTGTTCAGGATGCGTCGAAAAGCTTCCTGCGAGCCGTGCTTGGCCACCACCAGGACGGCATACTCCTCCACCGCAGGTTCGGCCATCGTCTCTTCTCCTCCTTCCGTCGTTTCCGGACCTTCTTGTGCGATCTCCACGTCCGCACGCGCCATATTGACGAGTGCGTCTTGCACGAGATGCGCTTCTCTCCGTTTCCCTCGTTTTCTTCGATTGGTTTTTCCCGGTCTCCCAGCGAGAACCAGCCACCGATTCGATACCTTGCTCCCCTTCCATCGATATCTTACCCCGACGGATCGAGACCTCCGCCCATCCGGGGATGGAAACAGGCTGGAACCCGACAAAGCCCAGGGTCCACCGAGGGTTGAACCAGGTCTTCCCGACCGGTTGAACCCGGTCCGATGGGTCTGTGCTTGGAACGCCCCGCTTCGGAAGGTCCCTTCGACGAGGAAGGTTCGTTTGGACGATGCACGAACGATGGAAAGATGCAGACGATGGACGAAGCGTAGAACCGAAGACATCACCATGCACGATTCAACGCATGCCTTGCCGTCTTGGAACCCCCAACGCAACAGCTCTCCTCTAAGCAAGGATCCGTTTGCCCGTCTTGCACACATAGAAAAGATTCCTCGAGAACGAACCCACCCTTGAATAGAATGACAAGTATTAGCAAAAGGAATCCCAAGTGACCGAAGTGTCTGAGGAGCGATTCAATTCCATTGCCAAGGTCATACCGCTCGACGCCGATGACGGTGAAGAATGTGACATTGGGCGATAAAACTTGCCCCCCCTCAACAAACGGGCACATCAAACACTACCATGAATTTGACAGAGGACGAGTTGAAATGAAGAACATCAGAATTCTGAAATCGTTGCATGGTTTAGAGCGCTCGAGACATCACTTGCGAGTGGACTCTATTCATGGTCGACGGTTGGATCTTGGGAAGACATACAAGTGCTTCCTTCGATAGACGTTGACGCAATTCATCCACCAATACATCTCACGGGATTTTTGAACGGCGTGTTTGCGATTTGAGAGACTAAATCCGGCATGCGCCTTTGCACAATCCACCACATCCAATGGGAACGCCTGTTTGGCCGCCCATCTCCCAAATCACGTGCATTCGTGGAAGAAGGAACATCGAAACGAACGAGCGGAAGAACGGAGCTAGTCGAGGAAGAAGGGGGGACCAAGATGCGTGGGAAACGTTTTCCTCGGTGCTGCCATTTGGGGAATGAGAGCGGCTAGAAAGAGCGGACATTCAATCATCGCAACCCCGACCCCGTACGATCCGGATGCCAAGGACGCTTTTCTTGCACTTGTCCATCCTATCTCTTGGAAGGGCATCGAGAAGGGCGCGGATCGTGATCCAGGCCACGTGGATTGGACGCCTGGACGGCCGTTGTGCCCGTGGGCTTCATCGCCTTCTCCTGAGGATGGGGTTGGAAGTGCATGGGGAGGTTCACTGGTTGCAAGGCCAAGGGAAGCCTTGGAGGGTGGCACGAGTGGACACCATTTGGGTGGTGGAAGACGTGATCGAGGATGCCAGGCGCGACGTCTCCGAGCCCACAGCAGCTCGTGCGCGACTCGTGCGCCGAGGCGAAGCTGCATGGATGCGTGGAGGTGGACGAAGAAGCCCTGCGGGAGTTCGCGAGGAAGGTGCCGCTCGAACGGGTGCGGATGTCGCTGCGTGGAGCACGTGGCGTCCAGCTGCCGTTCCGATTCGAAGACGTCAAAGCAGAGGTGAGCTTCATCGCCATGTTCAATCTGCTCGACTTCGGGAGTGGATACGACAGGTACATGGAAGTCATGAAGCGATCCGACACCAGAGAGTGCGTGCAGAGAGGGCTGATCGGACTGTACCTCAGCCTGGGAAAACTGGACGCAGACGTCATGAACAACGCAACGGAATTCAAGATCGCAGAGGTCTGCAGAATTCCCGCTAGAGTCGACGCGCCGCATCCTCAGATACCAGGCCTGTCGGTCGAAAAGGAGGGACCCATGGCCTCTTTCGTCAAAAGCTTGTGCAAAACGTTGAACAGTGTTGGGCTTTGGCTGTGGGAGAGACAGTACAGTTCTCTGGGGGACTTCATTGTCAAGACATTGGAAGATGAAAATAACAACGGGAATCCGCCAACCGCAGCGGCACTTATAAAAAGCCTCGCAGAGAATTTGCCGGAGCTCTACAATGACGTCAGCATTCTGAACGAGGTCGAAGTGTGCTTCTATAGGAAAGCACAGATCATGGCCACAACCCTACACCTAAGATTCAGAGAGGAACACCCGCAATTGTTTGACTTCAAGGACATAGAGGAACTGACAGCGGCTGCTGACAGTATGCTTGCTGCATCCCTGCAAGGCCAAGGTATACTCAAATACGATGAACAGCTCGCAGCGAAAATAGCGGCCGGGCGTGCTCTTCTGCCTGGAAGTGCGGAAGAGAATTCTCTGCGTGCAGCTTCAGTTAATGCTGTTGAGAAACTGGTTGCTCTTACTGGAGGCAACTGCAATGCAGTTGCCTTTGATCACTATCTCAGGCAAGAATGGCGCTCAACCAATCCTGGCAGTACAACCAGGCCTCCAGCAGTTGCCGGTACACTGTTTTACTAACGGAGGGAAATACGATTGTACATAACCTGGGCTTGCTCTCTCAGGTGGCGCGGTAAGTTTTGATGACTTCAACAATACTGGCACGGCACAAAGGGCAGCTCCGCCCACGATCGCGGATTTCTCTTGCACAGTGGTAGCATGCAACCATATGACCACACTTGTACATCACAGCATCGATGTTTCTGTCGCAGCACACTGTGCACTTTCCAGCTTCAAAAGGTGTGGAATGCACTTCAAGTGGGGTGCTTGCACCAGATACTGTATCCTTCATTGCTGCGGACACTTCCTGTCGGATGGCTCGGTGAGTTTCGCTCTGCATTTCAATGCAAGTTGAGAGCAGACGATTGACCCGCTCCAATTTTCTCTCGAGTTCTTGTAATGTGCTTCCCTCCTGCAATTCACCCTGTGTGGCCGGGGTTTGTGTCTCCCGTTGCCATGTAGGTGTAGTCGCTGCTCTTGCTTCGGCGTGGTGCCTATTCAACATCCGCTGAAGCAGCTGTTCCAACTGATCTCTGAAGCTGCTGCGAAGAATTGAGCGTACTGCAGGTTCTTCCCTGGTCTGCGTGTCTTCCTGAGGGATCGGTAGCACTTCTTGAGGTTCAGAATGCTGAGCAAAGTTCCTCCTTCTAGCGGCAAATCTAGCGCTTTCCTCTCTCTCCTGGTTGATGGCTGCCTCAAGCCGTTCTTTGTACTTGCGCACAAGTTCCTTGACTTGGCCTAATTCTCTCAATGCTTGAAGTTCCTCCAGTACGGAAGAAGGGGACCGATTTTTCTCGTAAACTGCACAGGGTGGGCCTGTAAACGGACGTATGCGTATCCAGTGTCTCAATCTCCTTCTGTGCCCATACCTCGTCACTGCTTGGGCGCGGCGGACGCTGTCGAGTTCCTGCATACGCCATTGTCGTTGCTTCTTCATCATCTGCTCCACATCCTGCAGTAAGTCGACCTGCTTTACTTGTTCCGCATGCTCGTTCATGAGATCCTTCATGGTGGAACGCAATCGAAACGTCAGTCGGGGCCCCAGACTACGGAAGGACTGAATCCAAGACATTCAGGGGCTATCTTCTAGGCCGCAAAGCTCGCAGAGCTTCTTTTTTCTCACCTCTACCTTCTTCAAGAACCCAGAATCCATCGTTGTGACCAGTGCTGCTCTCTGCAACCTTTGCTTCTCGGCTCTTTGTTGCATCTGAACTCGCAGCTGCCTCGCCACGTCCTCCGAGTTCGTTTCCACCCTTCTGTCCGCCTCTACCCTTCTGCTTGCTCCACGGGGCGCATCTCTCCATTCCATCCTGGACGGCACCGTTTGAATCGCTCCGTTTCCGCCTCTTCGATTGGGAGCGGTGTTCGAATTGTCGTTGCGACGCACGTGTGTCGGTCGAAAAGAGCTTCGTTCCCCTCTTTCCTATCCCCTTCCCATCCACCCCACCACAACGAACGGATCTCGATCCCCCATCGAACGCTTTCCCCAAAGATCTCGATATTGGATCGATATCTTTTGGCGGGTGGGAGAGGGGGGCACCTGGCACCGAGGACGTGTCTCCTGGTTCGGAAGGGCCACGCCCCTCGACTTAACACGCGGGTTAACCCATGGGGAGAACAAACCCGGGGATCGTGCATGGACCGTAAAATAATCGTAGAAAGACCGTGTGGGAGGTTTGAGGGGTGGATCGAAGCTCGTCCACAAAGCAGCGGCTGGTGTGCGAAGCGCGTGTGCCGCTCGCCTTCCGCGGACGATGCCGCGCTTCTACTGCTACTACTGCGACGCACACCTCACCCACGACTCTCCTGCGGTTCGCAAACAGCACAACACGGGGTTTCGACACAAGGTGCGGGAGTGCGACGCGCCTTCGACGCCCAGCAACTCAGGAAAGGAGGAAGAGTTGCGGTTTTGTTGACGTGTATCGATCCTTGCGCTGCGTACAGGCCAACTACAGGGCGTATTTCTTCCAGTTCGAAAATGCTCTGCGTGATCAGGTGAGTGTCGGGCTCGGAAGGCAGCGACATGCATCTAGAGCGAAGACAGGAAACGGGCTGACACAAGGCTATCTGCTCTGTTCAAGAACGAGGAATCCCTACCGGAACTGAACATCACCCCAGAGGCTGCTGAGTTACAAGCACAAGTGGCTGCTGCATTTCAAGAAGAAGTCAACGCAATCCAAGGAACGAACTATTCGTTTCCACCTCCCAGAATGCCGGGGCAGTTTGGACCTCCACACCATGGTCCACCGCCTGGTTGGAATGGACCCCCACCCCATCAACCGGGATATGGACAGCCGAGATACCCACCACATGGTGCTCCACCACACGGAGCGCCACCACACGGAGCGCCACCCCACGGGGCTCCACCGCCGAGCTATGGAGCCCCCCCAAGCTACGGGCATGGGCCTCCGCCCAGAGACTGGTACTAAGACGCGGAATCCGAATGCCCAGATCACCGTCGTTGCCCTTTGGTTCTGGGCTTTCTGTGTATCTGAAGGATGGGCAGAAGTTTCTGTGCACGAACTGGCACGTTTCTAGGAGGAATCTAACATTGTTGCGGGGCGTTAAAGCACGATGCTTCACCTCATTTTGTAGAGCTGCTTGTTGTGGACGGAGCCCAGCTTGCCCACAAATGCGACCTGTAGTGTGATTTCCAAATCACGAGGGTTGTTTTTGTTGGGTTCACAGCTGATGTTCCCCTGTATCCTCTCTCCTTTGGATACTGGAATGTCCTTCTCCAAATAAAAGACAGTCTGCTTCCAGTGGGTTGGCTTGTCTTCTGGTCCAGTAGAAAAGCCCACGCGATTGTGGCACTGGCTGAAAGACACATCAAAGTATGCCACAAGAGCATGTGCGTACTCGTTCACTTCGACATCGAGGAGGAACGGGACTGTGAATGTCTGATCTTCACGCACCATCGTATTCAGATCGATCGAATACAACATGCATGCATTCGTGACGACTTGCTCTTTATCGCAACAGTCTACCAATGGCTCTTGCAGCGCATCTTTGCCTATGCAGCTCATGTCAAACCCGTACACATTGTCCCAGAACCCAATTTTGTCTTCCTTGTACTCTGCATCTTCTATAGCTGCCACATAGAGGGTGGCCTTGTCCGGCATCATGATCCCGCCAGGCTTCAGCCACTTGTCCCTCGCGTACAACACTGTATCTAACATGGATTCATAGAAGAGAAAGTATCCCATCCATTCGGAAATAATGATGTCTACCTTATCCACCGGCAACACGATGTCCTCGCACTTGCCTTTCAGGATCGTCACCCTATCGCCGAATTTGTTCGCCTTGATGATCTGCATGGCTTTGTCGGCGATGTTGGCGCACTCTATTCCATACACATGTTTGGCACCGGCTTGGGCGCAGAACATCGATAGGATGCCGGTTCCACAACCGACGTCTAGCACCACCTTGTCCCGGAACAGGTGTTGGTTGGTGAGGACGGCCTTCCGGTACGTCTTGGTCCGCACCTCGTCTTTGATCATTTCCTCGTGGATCCCGAAGTGCGAGTACGAGTCGAAGTAGTAGTCTTTGCTCGTCATATTGTCGCCTGCGTCCATGTCCATGGTCGACGCCATGTCCAGCCGCCAAGTCGCTGCACAGGAGTTAACCGAAGCGAGGTTAACCCCTGGCCCAGCCCACAGGGTTGGACATTCTCTCCACCCATTCTCTGTCAGATCCCCGACGAATCATTTTCGCCCCAAGAGAAGGGGAACCATCCACCAACAGGCAGGAGCCAGCCCTCGAGTGGAGTGGAACCTGCATGGATCTCCTTGTAGCAAGGTGGCAATCCGTCGGTTCGGGACCCGTCTCGAAATCCACCCAGGCGAAGGGGGCGGTACGGTACGGTTCGGGGGTTGCATCGTACCGATGGCCGTGGGCGCCGAATCAAGCCAACGCACATCTTTCATCGGTCGATGCGGCTCGTTGCAAGGGGTAGACGATGGAGGGTCTTGTCGATGGACGAGAAGGGAAACAGTACGTCGCTCGATGCTTTGAAACAAGGGAGTGGGTTGCGATTGGATGGGCATCATGCTACGTAATCCTGCACGAGGATGCGGAACCAACACCGAGAGGGAAGGCTATCCCCGAGGAGGCGCAGCAAGTGATGCGATCAACATTGTCTCCCGATGATGGACGAAGGTACGAAGTTGCGAAAGTTTGCTCACATTCGGAATCTGCGGAGGAATACCTTTCTCAAGGATCCTATCTGCTCTGCCACGCCTTCGATGCGAAGCGAAGGTTGGACTCGAACGGGATGACGCTAGGCAAGACATGAGTGGTGTCTACATCGCCTTTCCTCTCTTTCGGTGGATGATTCGGGGATATGGGCGGGAGGATTCCCGACACTCACATTAAACACCCCATCACTTCGTACACCATGGTTTTTTTGTGCATCGTGCCGTTGTGGATGCGATCGGCCTTGCCGTGTGGATGAGCCCCGAGATCAGCCTCGTGGAGGTGCAATTGCCGAATCACGGCACTCCCCTTCGCAGCGTGCCATCCATGCCGTTTGTGGCGACGTTCCATGGCAGTTGTCTCCATCCATCCAAGCTAGGTGCCTCTCCCTCATCCAAGTGGATCCGTTCGGTGTGAACCTTCGAGTGCACCGAACCGATATCCCTCAGAACCTCTCGGGTCTTGGGAGTGAACTCGTCGAGGTTAACTGCAGTGTGGAAGTGGTCTTGGCGGCGCGAGACGCACCTCGGAAGCGCGCCTTGGAGCGCGCAAGATGGGTCGCAAGTCGCCCCCCGTGAACGAGAAGGCGGTGGAAGCCAAGGAGAAGAAGGCCTTGGACAAGTTCGTGAAGGAGCAGCGCGCGAAGAAGCAGGAGGAGGTGCGTCGGACGAGCGACACGTGGCGGAGGTCGACAACCGACAACGTTCCTTGGAAAGACCAATCGAAGTACGAAAGCGGAGGGCTGACCTGGAGGCATCGGATGTGGTGGACGGGAACAGGATGCGATGTGGAGGGAAGCAGGGGAAGGGAAGAAGAGCAAGGCACAGGCCAAGCGGGAAGCAATGGAAGCAGAGGTGAGCACAGGGCAACGACACGTGTAGAAAAGACGACACGAGAGGATGGTATCCACGCACTAGTACTGACCACATTGACGTCGCCTTTGTGGATGCAGAGACAAGAAGCTAAGATGAAGAAGCAAGAGGCCAAGAAAGCAGCCAGGGAGGAGGAAGATGCTTTGGTCAACAAGCAGAAAGGAAAGGCTGCCAAAGTGACGCTGGCCGACATTAACAAGGGCAAGCAGGAAGAGATCCACAAACACAAGCAGTTGGTGGAGCAGAAGAAACGCGAGAATCGAAGGGTTGTTACGGAGGATGAATACGCAGGGGTCGTCGAGCAACCCAACGCCAACAGGGAAGTGGATTCCTTCAGTGCACACGGCCTCGACCAGGCAGTAGATGCAGTGTCCAAGCTCAGCGTGGGCGATGGATCCTCCACACCGGATCGCAATGCAGAGAAGAGGATGAAGGCCTTATACTTTGCCTATCAGGAGAGAGAGCTACCCAAAATTCGAGCTGAAAAACCCGGGCTGAAGCTTTCTCAGTACAAAGATAGAATCTGGCAGGCATGGCAGAAGTCGCCAGAAAATCCCATGAAAGGGCTTTGATGAAAATAAGCCAAGACTAGCACATAGCTTCACCCCTGATTTTACAGCATGTGGGCCATGGGCATGCAAGGTTTTGGAAAGACATAGAAAAACTCTATAACATGTCGACCCCCCGCCAACCGTGGCACATTACTGGCTAGCGTTGTTATGCTTCTTTGCATACCTCTGTAAAGTTAATCATACGATTCAGTGAGAACACAATGGTCAGCGTTGGTTCCAACTTCCCTCTAGCTGTGTTGAGTTCTAGCCCATCGCATCCACTTACCTGATTGCGCAGGAACTTTGGGTCCATCTGTTCGCAAAGCCGAGCAAAAATTCGTCGCGGAGGTCAGCAAACCATTCAGAACTGTCGGTCTTCGGTGGGAGTTCCCGTCGCCGTTCTACGCAAGGCCGAGACTCACCCCTTTCAAGGACTTCAACCTGTGGTTCTTGGGCTTCTTGATCCCGTTCTTGTGGGCCTTGTAGGTTTGGTTGTGCGCCGTGTGGTTCTTGGACTTGGCCATCTCAACGGTCTACTGCGAGTGCGCTCACTTCCGTCAGCCTCTGTGGGTTTCCGACGTCGAGAGACCACGCCAGCATCTAGGTTTCCACGTCGTTGGCGGATCGGCGGTGGCAGGGCATCGAGGCCGGCCCCAAGCGCTTTCTTTCCATCCTCGATCCACGTGTCACATCTTCTTCCGGACGCACGCACGCGCAAAGGATGCGATACGAACGTATCGCAGGCCCATTTTTTCCCCTGGGTCTCGTTCGTCCTCCTTCCCGCCGTCCGCCTCTCCGATCGCCCGGCGTCCTTCCCACCAGCAGCCTTCTTGGATTCGCTCCAGCACCTCTCCAGGCCGCCCTCGTCGCGCACGCGCACGCGACGCACCTCGTAAGCGCGCACGAAGGGATGGATGCCACGTCGAAGAGCTTCGTGGTGGACTGTGAGAGCGTTTGAGAGGGAACGAGGGGAGGCCCCCCATGGCGGCGCATCCACCCTTCCCCAGGCCGAGGAAGATCTCGACGCTTGGATCGATATCTTCTCGAGATCGCGATCCACGGGCCGGGAAGGTATCGGGCGCGGCGTTCGGGTTCGAACCGGGACGCGTCTCCCTTCTCCAACCGGAGACGAGACCGGGTCTCCTCCCCTTCCTCGAGTTAAGTCGGATGTTTACGGTCTCGGGGGAGGAGGGGGGAGGGGGTCTCCCGCCACAGACGAGCTCTCTCGCATTCGAGAGGTGGATCGAGGACGAAGGAGCGCTTCGTGCTGCGCTCTCGCGTCGTCGCGAACGTCGCCTTTCGGGCGGTGAAGGAGGAGATCCAGACGCATCGAAAGGCCGGCAATCGAATCGAAGCGAAAGAAAGACGAAGTGGAGCGACGCAGAGGCGTCCGAGCCGCGAAACGCATGCCAGTCGAGCTCCAACGGAAGGACCGAGCGTAGCACGCAACCACACGTGCTGAAAAGGGAGCAAGAGGCACGGAGATACGTTGAAAAGGAACGGAAGGACCTTCGTCCCGTCCAAATCGAGTGTTTGACCCGCGCTGAATCCAGGAGAGCACTAATCGAAGAACGAAGTAGACAGAAGCTTCGAAGACGACGACATGATCGTGGACAAACCTCCATGGGTGACCCACGACAGCCTGTCGATCTTCTCCATCGATGCAGACAGCACTGGAACACGACTCGTAACAGGAGGCTCGGATTCAAAGGTCAAAGTGTGGAGCATGGGACCGTTACTGGATGCACAAGCGGAGGCCAAGGAAGGGGCGAGCAGGTTGCTTGCCACACTAGACCAGCATGCTAGCCCCGTCAACGTGGTACGCTTCTCGAAAAGTGGAAACTTCATCGCATCTGGAGCAGATGACAATGTAGTGATGGTGTGTGAATTGAAACCAGGTAAGGGACAAGCTTCGTTTGGTAACAGTGATCGACCGAATGTGGAGAACTGGAGGGCCGTCATGCATTTTCGAGACCACCATAACAATATTGTCGATCTGGCGTGGTCTCCAGGCGATTCGATGATTGCCTCTTGCTCTTTGGATAATCTTGTCATCGTTTACGACACAAGTCGTGGATCGAAAATTGTCTCTCTTGCAAGGCACAGTAGCTTTGTTAAAGGAGTGAGTTGGGACCCCGTGGGGCGATACCTGGCAAGCCAGTCAGATGATAAGTCAGTAATTATCTGGAATGTGGAGAGTTGGGAGCCCGTCCGAATCATTACAGATCCTTTTGTCAAATGTGTTGGGTCCACTTTTCACTTGCGTTTGGATTGGTCCCCCCACGGTCTGTATTTGATCGCGACAAACGCGTGGGAAGAACCTTGCCACACAGCAGTTGTCGTTGATCGCAGTAAGTCCTGGGATTGCAGTTACAACATAGTGGGGCACAAGTCCCCAGTTGTGACTGTGCGCTTCAATCCCAAGCTGTTCGCTCGTGGATCCACGGGTGAATCTCAAGGGTATCCAGTGGTGGCTCTTGGTAGCCAGGACAAGATCATTACGGTTTGGCTTCTGTCATTACCTAGACCCATTGCCGTTTTGAAACACTTTTTTGAGTCTACTGCAGTGGACCTGTCGTGGAGTGCAGATGGGTATACTCTCTTTGCTTGCTCTCAGGACGGAACTCTGGCAGTTTTCACCTTCACTGATGCTGAACTGGGTGGAAAGCTTTCAGACAAGGATGCTGAGCAAACAATGAAGAACATTTATGGAGAAACTCCATCAGAAATGGGTGCAGCACTCCCTGAAAGCGCAGCTGTACTGCTGCTTCAAGACAAGAAGGGTGCTGTGAAGCCACCCGCCAAACGAGCCGCACCATCACAGTTGCAACATCCAACAATCACCGTACCACCCACCCAGATTCAACCCATGGTGCACCCTCAGGCAAACGGAAATTCCTCCAAGCCACGTCCGACACAAAAAGAGACGGTGCAGAATGACGGCAGAAGGCGAATAATTCCGGAGTCTATCGGGCCGGCCGGGGCACAAACTCCAGTATTGGGATCGATGCCTAGAATTGGTGAACCATCTACTGCTCCTGTGAGAAAAGAATCAATTCCTGTAGCTCCCTCGGCAGCCGTTGCTCCTACTAGCACCGGTGAAAGAGATGCTGATGTTCAAAGAGTGGCACGTTCCCCGGCGAAGAGAAAAATTGCACCTAGCCTTGCAAGCCCACAGCGAGCTCAGAATGATGGCAACTTACCTTTGGCAAATTCAGGCCGCCCAGCACACGCTATGGACAACCAGCCTGCTTTACCAAGACCTGTTGGACAACCGATTCTCACATTGGTCATTCATGGAGAGGAGAAGGTAACCTCACTGTTCCCCTCAGCGGAAGCACCCTTGCATGTAGATGTGAAGAGTGGCGCATCTGGCACAGAAATAACTTGCTCCAAGAGCTCTCAGACTCTGTGGAAGGACAGGTTTAGGTCCTCTGTCGTTGCTATGGCAGGAAATAGAAGGCTGGTATCAATAGCTCTGGAGGATGGTTCTTTGTTCTTTTACACACAGGCGGGAAGACGGTTGCTCCCACCCATAGCAGTGCGTGGAGGTGTTAGCTTCTTAGGAATAAGGGATTCGAATGTACTAGTTGTTAGTTATGCTGGGTTGGTTCAAGTATTTGACATGGAGAAGCTGCAGTGCACCATTGAAACATCGGTGGAAAATCTTACAGTTGGTCCTTCCCAGAGACACGTACTTGCGGTCTCCCTTACCTCAAGTGGGTTGCCGGTTCTTGTCCTTGACAACAACCATGCCTATGTGTTCGAAAATAGCCTTAGATCGTGGATGCGTGTGGCTGATAACGATTTTGGCGGATCAGTGTTCAATACCACCATGTCCATTCCCTCAGGGGAAGAAGGTAACGAACTAGCACTGCTCCAAATGCGTGCATCGACAGTAGCAGGTGGCTCTGCCTTTCTGAGCTCCATTATGTCAGGTGGGTATGGGCTCCAGAAGGAGAAAGAGGAGTCTCAAATCACAAGGCGCCATCTAGAGACACTAATTGGGGCAGCACAAGTGCTGAATTCCCCTTTAGAATACAAGCGATGGCTGACAGCATATGCAGAGTACTTGGCCACAGAGGGGGACGAAAGAACACTTCGTGAACTCTGCGTTAGCTTGTTAGGACCTCCGCGTCCTTTATCTCCTGCAGAAAAATCTGCTTCTGAATCTGCAGGTCTTCAACTCCAAGATGGACTAGGGCCGTGGAAACCCACAGTTCTTGGATTGGACAAGCGTGCCCTGTTAAGAGATGAAGTCATGAAGGCAATTGCGCAGGGGGGAAACACGCAGCGTTTGCTTGCTGAAATGCTCGAGCTGCTCCAGGAAGCGGAACACCAAAGGTAGCGTATGAAAAATAAATACGATGGATGCCCTTGCATGCTGTCTAAACCACTGCTTCTACTGATTGTTAACTCGGTCAATTTCTAGCAACATTTGATATGTTGCCAACTTTGCTGCTGTTTCTTCTTCGATGCCTTTGCACGCGTTTGCTGGTGGACAAATGTTAACCTCACACTCATGTCGTTGGCAAGTACCGCTGCTGCCTCTAATAGAAGCTCAAGCAAACAATTTTATTCGAAGAAAATTCGAACATGATCCGAGCACAGATCTCCTCTAATAAATGTATGCCCTCTATTGTCCTGGAGCGCAAGCCTCAATCAACCTCAACTGTGGATCGCATTATGAATGTGAATGCGACCAGTAATCGTTACTTTTCCTTTCTAGAGCACGAGCTACAAGTCTTCCACAAATCATCTCACGTGACACAATTTACAACTTTCCTCTATTTTCACAAGACACGTAGCAGCCATTCGAACCATTCCAAAGAATATCGGACAACACATTATAAATCCCTTGGGAGGTGGAACTCTTCGAATCTTCTTTCGCAAATGATGCAAATCACTCGGTCGATTGCCAACGAAACCATACTTGATGTCTGTAGTTTTATCGGCGTGATGGCCACCAATGAGTCGAAGGGGTTGCGGACGGGCAAGCACATAGAAGCTCTTGTGAGAACAACAACTGTAGTAGGACGTGCAATCGATTTTGGTGTTGGGAGTTCTATATGATGTGGCTAAGCATGTAAGTTCGACATCACAAGTCCTTGTGCCAGTGACCTTCACGATGGTGGGGGTGATGATGTACAAATTTAGCTTTTCTCTACCCCACCATCTTCCCTATGTCCTCTATTCATACAAGACTTTTGCGAGGGAGGAGATGTGAGAAGGGGTGCAAGTGGTCTTTACGAATAAAGGGAAATGGGAAAAGATGATTCTTTGGTCGAGAAAAAGTGATGTGCAATATACTCCTTGACTAAATGCCACATCTATCGTTCAAAAATTTGTATGGCGGTTTCAACGATGGCGGGCAAAGATCCGATGGTGTGCCCTCACACACAATTCTCCGCATCGAGGCATGGAGTTGGATATCCTCTATTACCTATTCTTCTCGAACATAGTGCCATGTGGCTTGAACATTCCTTTACCTTCTATACTTTTCTTGCTTTCACTATTGCTTGAATTTACGAAAGTAAAAACCTTATACAATACGTTTGCATGTGGAGTGTGCCCAACCTCGGGGGCCTACGGAGTCTCCTTTTGCTCCTACGGGGGGTATCCCAATCCACGCCCGGTATGCCTTGCCGTCCTGTTGGAGGAACGAGCATGGGCTTGTCTCCCCTAACTCCATCTTGCTTGGTCTTGGAGGTTAGGCAAAGAGAGAGAAAAGATGGACACGCTCTCAACAAAGGCGTTTCACGCCAACGGTTAGAAGTCGTATTGGTAAAAGCTTCAATTCCTATTGCGAGATTTGTGCAAGAGGCACTTCTTGGCCTCTCATGCCGTCAGAGGTAGATGAATGATTCGGGTACATCGAGTCGTGTAGCATTCCATGCCAATTGTCTTTCTTCTCAACCTTGGTGGCCCTACCAACCACTTGTCGAGGAAGAACGCCAACTCCACGTGCACTTGCGTCCTCCGGTCCGTTGCTCAACGTTTCTCTGCTGGAGACCATCCGAGACACTTGTTCGATCGGTTCAAGGCAGGTTCAGTCTTGGCCTTCCCTTTTCGAGTAGGGTTTTGGGACGAAGGTGGACGGTCCATTCGTGGCGCATTCCGCAGGCATGGCGACGTCGCGTTTCGCGCTTCGTGGCGACTTGGAAGGGCACGAACGGGCGGTTTCCATGGTGAAGTTCTCGCCAGACGGGACGAGGTGCGCCTGGAAGGCCGCGAAAAGGGAACGCATGGCGGAGAAGGGAAGTGTGGCGCGGTCGGCTGACCGTCCTGATCCTGGTGATGGACAGGCTTGCGAGCGCTTCTGCAGATCGCACGTTGCGCGTTTGGGACTGGGAGAGCGTGACAAAGGAAGCAGGAGGCGTGCAGGAGGCGGAAAGTGCGGGAAAAACGCACGAAATGGTCCTCAAAGGACACACCATGGGCATCTCGAGCGTCGCCTGGTCCACCAACTCCAGGTACCTTTGCAGCGCGTCGGACGATCGCACCTTGCGGCTGTGGGACACCAAAGGCGAAGGAAAATGCGTCAAGGTGCTGAGAGGACACACACACTTCGTTTTCTGCTGCGCCTTCAACGCACAGTCCAACCTGCTCGCCAGCGGAAGCTTCGACGAAACCGTCAAGCTCTGGGAGGTCAAGACGGGGAAGTTGCTCAAAGACCTTCCTGCCCATTCAGATCCCATCACTGCAGTGGACTTCAGTGCAGATGGTAAACAAGTGGTCTCCAGCAGCTTCGATGGACTTTGCAGGGTGTGGGATGCAGAAACAGGGCATTGCTTACGCACCATTGTGCATGCCGGCAACCCGCCCGTGTCCTACGCCAAGTTCTCACCCAACGGAAAGTACGTGCTTGCAGCCACCCTAGATAACTCGATCAGGCTCTGGTCTGTAGACACTGGGACCTGCTTGAAGGTGTACGAGGGGCATGTCAATGAAAAGTACTGCATCGTATCCGCGTTTTGCACCTCCAGCAAGACGGGAAAGTGGGTCATTTCTGGTTCGGAGGATCATGGCATTTACATCTGGGATCTACAAAAGAAACATCTCGCACAAAAGATTGACGGCAGACCAGATAGCAGCACCCCAGGGGCAGGGCACTGCAGCCCAGTGCTATGCGTAGACTGCCATCCCACCAAAAGCGTGTTCGCTTCGTGCTCCCATGAGAGTGACAAGGCCATTAAGTTGTGGGAAGAACTGTAGCGCAGTCACGCTGAAATAAAACAAACACTCTGTAACTTATTCACGTTTTCTCTTCTTTTGGCATGATAAGATCAGAACCTGCCAGCAATGCAAGGAACTTGCCTGCACCTAGTACATGCATGGCTGTCGCGAAGCCTGTAGCGAGAGCCCCGTAAAAACCGCCATAGCCTATTTGTTCACCTGAAAGATAAAGTCCAGGAATCTTAGTGACGGGGTGGAACCATGTTTCCTGCAATTTGGGATCAAAGTGTGCAGGTGTCCATTCGAGGCCGTAACTGGCTCCCTTCGGTGAATTTAGAAAGTGTGCCGATGTGAGGGGTGTGCTCAACTCAATGTGGCTGACGTGCCCTCGAGTCTTCGGATAATACTTGAATAATCTCTCAAGAAACATGTCCTCGAATTTGCTTTTGAAAGCTTTGTAGTCCTCAGATCTCTTTCCGTGGGTGCTTCCACCTCTGTCTGCTGCATCCACATCTGGCATACCGGCAAACCAATCCTGCATACCTTCGGCAAGTAACAAAACATTAGACGTGTTGGGATAATCTTTCTTGTACGCAGGATCTTTGGCAGAGGGGCATGTCAATGTAATAAGTGGCTCCTTTTGACTGAAAGGATCTCTGTAGAAGTCCTTCTGCATTTTTGTGATGTCATATTCGTACTTGGGGAGCTCAGGGAAGGAATGGATGTTCCAAGGGTGCAAATCAAAGCGCTCTGATGGTCCATCCAGCGATATGAATGCACACACATGCGAGTGGGAAGGCTGCAAAACCTTTGATGGAGCCGTTTCCAAATCATAGCCAGCTTGATGCAGCTTCTCGGGCGCTAGCATTTTCTCGAATGTGTTTGAATATCCCGCAGCACTGATTATGCAAGGAGCATTAAGAACTTTCCCATTTTTGAGTACAACACCACTGGCACGACCTGTCCCTTCGTCCAAGTGTATGCCAGAGACCGAAGCGTTGCAAAGTATCTTTCCACCTGCCTTTTCGATTGTCGGAATGATACTCTCTACAATTGTGTTGGAGCCCCCCACCGGGTAAAAGCCACCATTCATGTAATAATTCATCATGCCTGCACTTACAAGCCAGCTGACCTCTCCAGGAGGCAGATTCCAGTCAATCATCTGCCCAGCAGCAAGTAGAGCCTGCAGCTTCTTGTCCTTTACAAATCTCTTGACTTCTTCCTCTGCCGTGTTTTGTGCATACTTCAGCGTATTCCCGTACAAGGCGGAGACAATTGCATCTCGAAAAGGAAAGCCCTTGGGTACAAATTTGGCATACATCAAAGTGTCCGTAGCTGAGGACGAACGTTTCACATGATCCAGGTAACGAAGAATACCTTCCCTCTCTTCCGGGAACTTTGTGAGTAGTTCAGAAACAAGAGCTTCACGACCTTTCCGGTACTCAATCAGCTTAGCTGGATCTCCCAGGTCAAAGGTATCATAGAGATATCCATCTTGCTTACTTCCCATTGCTGCCATGTGCACCGGTGTGTCACAAATATAACCCAGCATAGTTTTCATCAAGGTCCCGGCACCAACATAATGGATGCCGGAGTCAAACTGGTTGTCTCCAACCTCAGTGAAGGCATGGGTGCAGCCACCAGGCCGGTAATGCTTCTCGAGCACCAGGACTTTCTTTCCAGCCTTAGCCAGAAGAGCGGCACAAGAGAGCCCTCCTATTCCACTTCCAATAACAATGGCATCTAAGTTCTCAGGAACATCCTTTTCCTTGAAAAGCCTACGTTTCTCTTTTCTTCTGGGTACACTCTGGCTTTGAGCAGCGTCAGCATTCATCGGAAGCAAACCTTCAGTCGCAGAAACATGTGGGGGCCAGATGTATGGATCTGCAAGCATAAGCAGACCTTGCCCAACATTAGCAAGACACCATACGGATGCGTGGCTGTCACTGAAATACCCAAAAAGCCAAGTGATAACGAGGATGGATGCATTCGACAAGCCAGCTGCCACTGGCTTGACTTTGGTTGCATAAGGGACTGCCATAGAAAGCAAGAATGCAAGCCGCATCAAGAGTGGAATCTCCTTTGTACCCTTGACAAAACCCAGCGGCTCGATACAGTCATCACCCAGTTGTTCCAACGTAACCCATGTCCCTCCTTTGATTGCATCGAATTCTTTCATCACCCAGCTTTGCACTTGGTCAACCCTCGGAAGCAGCCAGCCATGATAGATGAGATCCTGACCTCCATACATAATGTGCCCTGCATACGGCGCAAAGCAACAAGCCGTCAGCAAACTGCAAGTGGACTTTGAGCAATGAGTCAATGAGCATGCTGCACCGTCAAACCGGTGGGGCATGTTCGCCTTTCTCGTGGGCGGCCCCTTCGGGCACCAACCTTTTCCTTTCATTCTTACGCGAAACAAACAGACTTACCATCCTTAGTTATAGTAGAGCACGCGCAAGAGCTGTCAATGTCCAGCAAAACATTGCTCCATTTTCCTATGTTGCTTTCTGAAGCACAAGGTTGGCCAGCATCGATTTTTGCTGCACAAGGAAGTTGCATGGCGTCTGGAGGGACAGTGGTTGCAGCAAGAGGTGTTGCAACAAAGAGTGCCGCATAAAACGCGATCTCTTGAAGTGTAGGCTTCTGCTTACTAGCAACGCATGTTCCAATCAAGGCTGCGATCGGTTCCAGCATGATGATACTGAGTCCAATGCGTGTGACCAGTCGGTTTTCAAAGCTGCACACATCAAGTCCTTGTTGTTTCTCCTCCATCCAAAGAAGGAGGTCCACTATCTGCATGGAGCCAAAGACGCCCAAGAAAATAGCGTTGCCTGCATCCCTTGGTGTGGCCCTCCGTATGAGCAGGGTCGCCACGGTTGCAACCACGAAGGTGGCGGTCACTGCCGACACTTCCAGCGACCAGCATCCGGTGCGAACATCCCTAGCTGGCCTGTGTTTTCTGGCATTACTCCTTAGAATTGCTAGCCCCCTGGGAACCTTTCCTCTCTTACGCCTCACGTTCTGTTGTCGGGTACAAAGCACTGGTTGAATCTCGACCTTGGTTGCTCGTTTCATCGGCGATCTCCTCCATCCCCAGTTCCCCGTCGCCGCCGCTTTCGAGGCCATCACGGCCCTGTTCAGTCCAGCACCACGACGTTTCGATGCAACACAACGCCTTTACAACGCCCCGGTTGGTGTTGTGTCCAGGTCTTCCTCTCCCGCACTGGTTGGGCTCGGTTCCGAGACCCACCGTCCGCTCCACAGCTTTCGCTTTCGCCTCTCCTTCGGACCTGGGATCCTTCACGTGCTCTTCGATCGCCTCGTCCACGCGAAGGACTCGTTTTCGTCCCTCGTGCTCGTCGGGAAGGCGGTGTTGCTCGGCGATGCCGACGTGGATCCGACACGCAAAAAGTCACGTGTCGGTTGGCTCCACCCCAAGTTAACTCGGCGGTTAATTTCGGGGAGGGAGAAGGGTCGGTGGGAGATGCAAGCCAACAGACATCCACAGGTTGCAGAGGATTGGTTGGCCACAGATACAAGGAGAACTGCAGCCAAGGCAGATGGGACGTGTGGGTGATGATCCGGTTGGATCCACACCAGTGCAGCCTCCCGAATGATGCACAGCTGTAGGGCAACAGTAGGATGGGTCCTGGTAGTGCAGCGTTGCTGGTGGTACGGAGAGAAACATGGAAACGAAGCAAAGGCGATCTTCCTCCATCATGGGCACAGATATGAGAGCAATTGAAGTGCGGTGGCGGGTAAATGGTGCCCACGACACGTACACGGGAGTGTTACCACTGCAACGGTAACGTATGTGCGAGTGTATCCGTTGCTCGTAGTGGAACACCCTGGCGTATCGATGGTTCAGTTTGGCTCGACTGAATAACTTTATGGCACTTGCTTGACACTGCCCTGTCATGTCATCAGTTTCCTAGTGTTCAAACCATGCATCAAGGAGTCAAGGAAGCAGTGGATATGGCACCCCTTCAGCACAGAAAGACCAACACTATGAGAGAGCGCCCTTGAAGGACTGTCCTCACAAAAGGAATGTGGTGTTCATCCTTCAAAAATTCAGGATCGTCAGGATTACAATAGGTAACAGTACAACTGACGTCGAGCAGCTGCCACTTGAAGGTGTTCAACGCAAGCAGATCGATTCGCCCGGAGCCATTGTTACTTCATTCCTGCCTTCGGCACTTCTGCTCAAGCATTGAGAAGCTTCTCAATGTCCGCCTCCAACTTCAAAGGGTTGTCCGTTGGGGCATAGCGCTTGACTGGCTTTCCTTGCTTGTCCAACAGGAACTTTCCAAAGTTCCATTTGATATCCTTGGTCCCAAGAAGTCCCCGCTTCTCCTCCTTGAGCCAGCTGTAGAGGGGATGTGTCGAAGGTCCATTAACGTCGACGCGACCGAAGAGTGGAAACTTGACTCCGTACTTGTTTACGAATTGTTTGATTTCTCCGTTGGATCCAGGCTCTTGTCCGCCGAACTGATTGCAGGGGAAGGCCAGGACTTCTAGCCCATTCCTCTTGTACTTGTTGTACAAATCGACCAGTTCCTTGTAGTTCTGGTCCGTGAATCCGCATTCCGAGGCCACGTTGACCACCAACGTCACCTTCCCTCTGTACGAGGACAGCTTGCGCTTCCTTCCGTTGATGTCCACCGCCTCGAAATCGCTCAGGGTGGTGCTTGCAGCACAGACGGACGTGTTTCTCCTCTCACGAACCTTGCCACGTTTCCATGCCGGTGCGATCCTGGAGGCGGCGGTGCATTGCATGGCCATGGTGTGACGTGTTTGTGTCGCACTCGAAGTCCCTCCACGAACCTCCCCCGAAAGTGCTGTCGAGGTGGAGCGCTCTCAGCCACACGATCGTCATCCGCCCCGATCCAACGGGTTCAGGGCGAGTTGACCTCCTGTACGGAAGCAGGTGGGTCGGATGGGGATGGGGGATACAAGGCTGGTGCTGTGGAAGGCAGATCCAGCACCAGAGGAGGGAAGAGGAGGGGGAACGGCAACGAACACGATCGAGACACATGGATGGATGCGGGATGGGTGCGGTGTGATCGCGGCAAGCATACGTGGACTGGTCCTGTCCCGTGCAAAGAACGATGAAATTTGGCACATGTTGTCGCCGGAGAGATGCAAATGATAAATCATGCTCGAACTTCGTGTGTGAAAGACTGCAGCCAGACTCGCCAACCTGTAGAGGAAGCAAAGCACGTTCCCCGCGGATGCAACATTAGGACTCAAGATCATACACACTCGCGCAGCAACAACCCTAGTTCAAGTGACCTCTTGAAGCATCCCTCCACGAGAAATAACAGCAAAACTCGTATGAATATGGGCATGCCCAATCACGTACTGCAGCAAAGGACAAACACCCACCACCCTTGCAGGCTTTCCATCACGTCGATGCCCGAACGTGGCATGAGTAGGAAGGGCAAGGGTTCACATAGGTAAAGCGAATCAATGTGACCGCTCCGTAATCCCTTCCACCAAACAAATTGGCGACTTTGTCTAGTCTGCAGGCATGGCAACTCCCTACGTCTTACAGGATCTTCCACCATACCAACATTGAAGGGCTCGGGACTCTGATGCTGAAGTAGACAAAGATACTGTTGTTCGCCAGCAAGCTCTAATGAAGGGCTGATGGGAACCAAGGGTACTCATCGCCCCTGGCATTCACCGCAACACGGTATACTTTTTCCCATAAAGAGCGCTGCCGAACGCTGTTTCGCATAGAGCAACCGCCCACAAAGATTAACAAAGGTCCAACTGGTTGGGGACGGATTCGTTCTGGTAGTATAGGTCGGATCAGAACACACATCAAATCTGCCTCCACTTGGCATTCGGCAACAGCGGTTGAAGAGAAATAAGGATGTGCATTGGGAAGGGTCCCTAGCAAAATCAAATACATGCATTACTGCCATCGCAGAAGACATGCCCAACCATTCCACGGCGTAAACGATGTAAAGTTCAGCTGAGCCCAGTGCCCAGGGGCTTTCCTGGGCCAGCATCATCGGGTCGTTTCGCCCATTGGTTTGGTTGTGCACCTACCTGGAAGGCATAGTTGGAAGCTTAGAGGAGCTTCTCGATGTCTGGGACGATGCTGAGGGGGTTGTCCGTAGGCGCATAACGCTTCACTGGCTTTCCCTCTTTGTCCAAGAGGAACTTTCCGAAGTTCCACTTGATGTCTTTGCTACCCATGAATCCAGAAAGGTTGTCCTTGAGCCACACATACAAGGGATGGGCGTTCGGTCCATTGACATCGATCTTGCTGAACATCGTGAAATTCGCACCGTACTTGGCTGCAAACTGTTTGATGTCCTCCTCGCTTCCCGGTTCTTGTTTCCCGAACTGGTTGCAAGGAAAGGCCAGAACTTCGAAGCCCTTCGCCTTGTACGTGTTGTACAGGGTGACGAGCTCCTTGTAGTTCTGGTCGGTCAGGCCTCATTCGGACGCGACGTTGACCACCAAAGACACCTTTCCGACGAACTCGGAGAGGTTCCTGGTCTTCCCGTCGATGTCCACGGCGGTGAAGTCGCCCAAGGACGAGGTCGACACGGCGGCCGAGACGGATGCAGGTCGTCTCGTGAGACGTGCAGCACCTCGGAGGGTCGGTGCCAGACGTTTCGGCGTGCTGCGCAGCGCCATGGCTCCGAGCAAAACGCGCACGCGGTTGCGACGCGAAGGACGGTTGTCGTGACGTGTACTCGGCCCAGATAGGATTAACTCGAGGTTAATTCGGGGTATGGCGAAGCACGTGTCAGAGAAACAGAGGGAGATCGTCGAACGAAACTGCAATTAACACGGGTCGCGAGGGGTAGGGAAAAAGGATCCCCTCTCGGTTCTGCGGGAAAGATCCATCCGACAAGGAAGCAGTAGAAAAGGAGCCTTCCGGGTTCATCGATCGACACTCGATCCCCGTACGGACGGAAACACCAAGGGGATGCCAAATGCCCTACGCCCCTCACCCTCGAAAAGGTGGGAGTGGAATCCGTGGTGGAACCCACCATCCATGGGGATGAAAGGGAGGCAAGTCTTGGAAGGGAAGGTATTGATTGAACGAGCGAGGCAACCTGCCGGAAATGCCATGGTAGTGCCATTAGCAATGCTAGGTAGCTTCCAGTGGAAGATTGGTAGGAAAATCACCCCATCGTAAACTGCTAGGGCACTTCAAGTGCGTCTTGAGCAAATTCCATCGATGCGCCGAACAATTTGTGGGCTAGAAGTCAATAGATCTGGCGCATAGGACGGGCTAGCCGTGAAACTCGTCTACGATACGTGTCGTTCGCTTCAATATGGCTACTTGCCCCTCAAGGCAGGTGCAAAATGGGCCAAGCACGCTAAAGGGGCATGAAGCACATCACCCATTGCAATGCTCACTTTGCATCCCAACCTATTCTTCAACTCCTCAAGCTCTATTCGAAATACACCTCAATCTCTACGGAGTATGAGGCTCGAGTATCCTCTTTTGGAACTTTGAACGCGTGGTGCGATTGTGCTCGCTTGGAAATGCTACAAGTATGAAATCTGTAAGCGCATCCACTTCCTACCAGGTTCCACTGGTGGAGAGGTCACTAATTCCTTGCTATGACCCCCTTGCATAGACATAGCGACTCTGAAAAGATGACAAGAAGGAATTACGACGAAGAAGGAAGGCTAGCTAGCCAAATGTTCAGTGATGTGGTGGCACTTGGCAAGCCGCACAAGTTCGTGTGGGATGTGCAATATGTTGCTCAATTTGTTCATGCACATGCTCACGATTCTCACGCACTTCGTGCAAAACAAGGAATCAGACCACTTGAGCAAATGAAAATGCACATGTTGACAGCTCTATGACAATTTGCAGTTGCATGTCCCGCATTGATCAGTGTGAGATCCATCATCTTTGGCTTCCGCTGCTACGATGTGGATTAAGTCCCACGACAGAGCTAAGGCCAGCGCAAAACAGCGAGGGGGCAATCTTGATGCTTCAACAGTCCAAGCAGTATCAGCTAGATCCAGTGCGTATGCTTTCCTCGATCAGCTTCATTGGCTTGAACCATCCATTGACCCAGCTTACCCAGCCACAGCATAGTCCGCCACACTCGATTTTCAAAGCAATTTCTCTACGTCTTCCACCATCGTCATCGGGTTGTCGTTGGGCTCGAAGCGTTTGACGGGTTTTCCTTGACGATCCAGCAGGAATTTGCCGAAGTTCCATTCGATTTCAGTGGTGCCGCCACTCCCAGGTAGGCTCTCCTGCAACCACACATACAAGGGATGGGCGTTCGGTCCATTGACATCGATCTTGCTGAACATCGTGAACTGGACACCATACTGGGATACGAATTGCTTGATTTCTGACTCAGTCTTGGGTTCTTCCTTCGCAAACTGGTTGCAAGGAAAGGCCAGAACTTCGAAGCCCTTCGCCTTGTACGTGTTGTACAGGGTGACGAGCTCCTTGTAGTTCTGGTCGGTCAGGCCTCATTCGGACGCGACGTTGACCACCAGAGACACCTTTCCGACGAACTCGGAGAGGTTCCTGGTCTTCCCGTCGATGTCCACGGCGGTGAAGTCGCCCAAGGACGAGGTCGCATCTGCGCCTTTCGCTTCCGAAGCGGACATGGCGTCGACACGTTCGTGTCGACACTGTTGGGATGAATCTATCTTCGCCCCGGGGGGATCCCACAAATGTTCACACCATGGTGAACGAGAGTTTCTTCTCTCTAGAGGTGTTTGGGAAACTGCCATGGTTGCTGGAAGCCTTGAGCGGCACAAAACAGCTTACCTCTTTGTGCGTTCCCTTGGAATTCGAGTGGGTGGAAGCATGCATACGTCGGAGATCTCCATACCGCTATTACACATTCCAGCTATGGTTTCCTTTCTACATGGGAGAACCTGGCACGATCCATCCCATCCAATCCAGAACGATCCTTTAGAAAAGGAACCGAAGGGTTGCAGTCAGTGATGACATCATGCACAACTTTTATAGCAGCTGGAGAAGGAACTGCTGACCTCTGCATACTTGTGACCACGGATAGTTTTGGTCGCCGAACATAGTAACATCGGACGACAACGCTCTCTGCTAGTCCCTGGTCCAACCGTTGGCGAATGGATGGGCAACCTCCATTCAACCTGTTGGTCTCCTACTCTGCAGGCAAGAACACCTCAGTTGTTTTGATTGCCTGAGATTCCTGCATTCCGCTATCCTGACACTGTGGCTCGAGTGTCGTATCTGTTCGTCGGTTACCTCACAGAGTAAAGCTTTAGTGCTTGTGGAGATTGAGCAGTAGTCGAGTACATCCATGGAAACCTCGTCAACAGAGTTACCGCTTGAATTCGACCAGTGCAACTAGCATCGCTGGAAACTGCCATCCACCTTATTTTTGGGAGACTAGTGCAAATGGGCAAAACAGTTATGTTACATCCAGCTCCGTGGACCGTCCTCACTACAACTCAAGCGGTATCATCCCGAACCGGTGCTGAAGCTTTCCCGGCTGAGTTTCATGAGCTTGGTTCATGTGTAAGTGCAGGCCAGAGAGTGACAGGGTCAAGCGCCATTGAACCTGCTAAAGCAGTTTCTCAATATCCTTCGCGATCTTCAATGGACTGTCGGTTGGTGCGTACCGCTTGACAGGCTTTCCTTCACGATCCAGCAAGAATTTGCCAAAGTTCCACTTGACGTCCTTGGTGCCCATGATGCCAGGGAGGCTGTTCTTCAGCCAAACGTACAAAGGATGTGCACCCGATCCGTTGACATCGATCTTGCTGAACATGGTGAACTGGACACCATACTTGGATGCAAACTGCTTGATATCTGCCTCTGGCTTCGGCTCTTGTTTCCCGAACTGGTTGCAAGGAAAGGCCAGAACCTCGAAGCCCTTTGCGTTGTACTTATCGTACAAGGTGACGAGCTCCTTGTAGTTCTGGTTGGTCAGGCCTCATTCGGACGCGACGTTGACCACCAAAGACACCTTTCCGACGAACTCGGAGAGGTTCCTGGTCTTCCCGTCGATGTCCACGGCGGTGAAGTCCTTCAGCGACGTCGCAGGCGCGCCTTCTGCTCCCGAGGTGGACATGGCGTCGATGCGACAGTGACGTCACAACCGTGTGGACAGTTGGCACCCTTTCTGAGACACAACCCCAGGAACGGCATGGATGGAACCCATCTGCAGGGTGGATGGTACGACCATGGCACACCAAAGAATGTGCATCATTGTGGGAGGGGAACATCCAGCTCGGTGTTCGCCACATGCATCTGGAGAAGGGAGATGAAGGGAAGTGCAGACGATGAGAACGTAGCAAGTCTGTGTCAGGTAGAAAGGGCAGCGGCCAAAGTGTCCAGGATGGAGACCATGTATATCATGCAGTATGCACGGTGCAATTCGTGCTTATGGTGTCTAGTTTGCAAGTAATCACCGAAGAATAAAAAGCAACAAGTAGATCGCCAGAGCAATTCCGTATCCTTGTTGTCCATATCCAGTACTCTCTGGATGCAACGCAATCGGTGGAATCGCACCTATTTCTTGGTTGATTTCAAAAGCGCAGCTTTTGCAATGGTCCTGAAGGGGAATTCACGGACTTCCGGGGCACCTTCATAGACTTTGCACCATGCACAAGTGGTACTGTCTTTTAGAACAGTTCCAAGGATGGAACGGTGTTGCCATTCCTCATGCTTCCTTGCAGTCGTATGCTTGAACGCCCCGCTAAGACTGAAACTGAAAAACCACCTTGCAAAATTACTGTTTGGACGATCCTTGCACTGAAACCGTAGAAAGAGGTTCCTGGCTCGTTGAGGAGGACATTGCACTGGCTAGCTTTACATGGGTGTACCAATAGACCCCTGTCAAGCAGAGTGCAATACCAAGGAATTTCCTAGGATTCATTTCGTCACCGAAGAAGAGGTAGCCTCCTACAATAATGATCACAGTCTTCATGTGGCCAACAACATTGTACGTGACGCTGCTAGTTGCACCGATGACAAGGAAAGTGGACAATGACACCACTAGCCCAAGAATGGCGCTAATCATAATGGCAACAATGGCCCCACTTGTGTATTCGAAGCCCATAATAGTGCCAGGGATCCTTGAAAACAAGCCGACGGGTTCAAGAGCAGGTATCAGCAGCGCGAGGAAAAGAGCAGCAGCCGGTGTATATTCGTGCAAGAGCTGCATACTCCCTGCCCCTAGTTCCTTCTGTTTGGTACCCACCCATATTTGATATGTGGCAGTGACCAACACGGCGGCCAAGGCAACCATGGTACCTGTGAAGTTGACAGACACATCGCTCACCGAGGCTATGCCGACCCCAACCAGCACTAGCACAATGGCCAGCTTTGTCTGCAGTGTGGATGATTTGTTGTAGAGCAGTTTCTCCAGGACCAGAATCATGGGTGAGATGAGAATCTTCGATATTTGGTAAAAGCCCACCGAGTTGAGATTAAGAGAGATGTTGTTGAGCACAACGTATCCTACAAAAGCGAGTGCCAGGGGGGCCACTTGTTTGAAGGTGAGCTTTTTGGGTTTGAAGAGGCCACCCCTCGCGAACAGCCTCATGCCTAGGATGGTGAACAAGGTGTGTATCCAGGTGAGTGTCACTGCGAAAGGGAAGTTGTAGAACTTGAAGACAGCCTTGTTGGCGAACACGATTCCGCTGGCGGACGCCACGTTCACCACAAGATACAGCACCACCGTCAACTTCTGCTGCAAGGTGTAAGCCTTGCTCCCAGCATCGGGCATGTTGCTTTCCTTGGAAGGATCTTTCGGATCGGTTCTCAGTAGGGGTTGTTCTTCCTTCTCTCGATCGTTCTGGCCTCCGTTCATGGACTGGAAACTTCTTTTCACGTCGCAAAAGGCGGCGCTCACTTGCTCCTTTCGTCTTCAAGGCGGTTCGAAAGGTTGCTTTGGGGACGCGTCAAACTTGGAGGCTGGTGGAGATCCGACCGACACCCCACGATCGATATCTTATTCGAAACATATCGATGCAATCGTGAACATCGCGATGAACTCAGAAAAGATCGCGATGAGGGCTGCAGCCCCCCGCCCCAGCCGGATGGGGTCTTGGGAACGGTCCGATGGGATTTGAAATTTCAATCGGGACACGCATCGATCTCGATCCAAAAGGAGATTCGTATCGATGGAGCGATGCAAGAGGTATCGATACGAAAGGTGGGGAAGGATCGGACTTCGCATGGAGCCGCTCCATCCTACCAGCCCTGTACGGTTCGATCGGAGGCGACCGCAGCGGTGCCAATGGGCGCAATTGTGCGAACACAGTGCTCGCACGAGTCTTCACTACACCCGATGTACTGGTCGATTCGAATTCACCAAGCCGGTACGGATAGAAAAGTTGTCCAGGTCAATACAATGCTCCACTTGACCCCAACGATCCTCGTGCACTTGCTGCGCTCCTCGATCGACCGCATCCTTCGCCGGCGAAATTGTCGCCTCTTACGCAAGTAGCCCAACCCTTTTCTTTTGTTTGTTTGGTTACATTCTTCCCCAAGTCCACGCACATATAGCGCCCTCCAGCATCTCTTTGCTTCTCTTCACTGCATCCTCCTCTCCGTCCAAAAGGGGTGATTCCTTCGATCCCATTGGTTAAACACGCACGATCCTTTTCTTCTGATGAACCCGCAACCACTCTTCATGCCACAAAGAATGCCAACATTGGAAAAAGTTGCTTTGTTCGTGAGAACAACCCGAGCATAATTGAGGATCCATTTCAAAGCGGTGCTTGCAAGCAATCAAAGTGGCCGTGTAGACGAAACGAACGAGTTCGACGACCCTTTTATCGTCAACCGTTGGAGACGAACGAGGAGATTGGCAATTATTTGCATGTCGAATTGCCAACGCCGCAATGCCTTCTTTGTTTCGTTGTGGCACACCGGACAAAACGTACGTGACTGAATTTTCGAACAAAGTTGTTGCATGTTGGTTTGCACCGCCGCTTGCTTGCGAAAGAAGTTCCTTTTACCTCCCACTTCACCACCAAGTTGTTCGGATCGGTACCGCCACGGAATCACGTCAACGAAGCCAAGCTGGAAGGCCAGGTCATTTTGGGTGCGGGTCTCGCCCCTTGGATCCAGGCCCTGGACCAAAGGGACCTTGAACCAGGAAGAAGGTTTCCATCCGGTCTATCCCTGGGTCTCCAAAGGCCAGGTCTCTTCTTTCTTCCCAACTGGAACCCTGGGGTTCGTGTTTACGAACGAGTTAACCGATATTGGTCGCCAAAGGCAAGGCGACGGCGCGCGCCTTTCGGAGCGCATCGCGGCCGAATCGTCGCGTTCGAGAGGATCGAGAAGGGCCGTTTGGAAGATACGGAGAGCTGCTGAGGAGGGCGAGTAGCAAAACAGCGGGAAATGGCCACGCTGGTGGACGTGCCTGTGCGACGGTCCAAGGCAGCACTGGAGGTGTGCTTCACCTGTCCCATCTGTTCGATGTTGTTTCGCGAACCACACACGATCGTGGAATGCATGCACACGTTCTGCAAAGAGTGCGTCCAAGCTCTGGTCCAGGACGAGTGCAGCAACAACCAGTGTCCCGTCTGCAGGGAGAAGCTAGCGTACAGCCCCTTCAAGTCCGGAGAAATCAAGTCCGACGTCTTGCTGGCCGAAATCGTGAAGAAAGTGTTTGTGAACGAAGAGGACAAGGAGTTGGTTGAACAGCAGTGCAGGATGGAGGAAGCGCGCCGGGTAGCAGCACGGGAGGAAATGGTGGAGCTACTGGCAAGAAAGGCATTGGCACCAGGAAGGGGGAAGGGGGGAGACAGCTTGAGATCACAGATTGGGATAATGCGCCACAGGGGGAAACCTACCCTGACGCATGTAGGCAGGAAGGTATGTGTGCTGTTGATGCCCATCCTTGAAGGATTCGCACCTTTTCTAGACCATCCGTACTTGGTCGTGGGAGAGTACACGACGGTGGAGACACTGAAGCAGTACCTTGCTTCAGCCCTGAAGGAAGACACCAACAAACTCGTGCTGCGCCATTTCGAGACAGAGGAGGCGTTCTCCGACGAGCTCCACCTCCGAGACCTCAACACCAGGGCCGTGGAAAATGACATGATGTACTTGCCTATGCTCTACGGAAAGGTCAACAGGGTTGTGGAGCTGGACTGATCGCACTCATCCTTGGCATTCCACAGGTGTGCACAACGCAACCTGTGCCGAGCCATGGTGCACCCACAATGCGGGCGTCAGTATGCAGAGATTGGAATCCCCCGGCTCCATTGACTACGAAATCATTCATGGCATGAACCAACATGGTCCAGGCGACAGCTTCGGGGGCGGCAGGAACGGCAGTTTTCGCAATGGAGTCAATAAAATTTCTGTTGTGTTTTGATTCCTGGATTAGGAATAGGTTGGGTGGAGGGCCAGGATACACCTTTTCAGGGCCTGGCGTTCAGAAATTCGCTAGCGCACCGAAGCGCGTCTAGCGGGGCTTTGGAAGTAGTTTTCAACCAGCAATCGTCGTGTCTCGGTAGAACCTCACGGACTACGACATTGCCCCAAGCGCAAAGATACTGCCGTGGATGTCTGCTCCCCTATTTGAACCGACTCCCTGCGATGCAGCTTCCCAGACCGGTGGTGGGACCTTCCAGGACCGCTCCATCGTCTGAAATCCCTCCCTTTGGGCCATGCCGGCGCACATCGCCATTCGCGACGCGAATTCTTAGCTCGAGCGGCTCTTTCCGCGGACGAAGAGGCATGGCGGACTTCTACACACGTCCTCCATGCGTCTCGCGGGCGGCGGACGGGTTCCTGCGCGGCGCGGCGGTGCGTCGGCGCGAGGAAGAGGAGGAACGTCGGCCGACGTCGCACCTGGCGCGTGTCGCGTGGACCTTGCTGACATGGCGGTGGATGCGCCTGCGGCGTCGTGACAGGTGGGAACGCTGTGGACGTTGCTGGTGGCGCGCAGGGAGGCGCCCAAGGAGCGGCTGTGGCAGCTGTGGAGGTCCCACGCCGGCGGATTCGGCACCTTCATGGCCGTGTACAGCGGTGCCACTTGTGCAGCAGAAGGCATGCTAGGTGCAGATCCGATTGCCGGTGCAGGCGTGGGAGGATTTGCAGGAACCATAGCGTGCATGGGATTGCAAGGAACCAGGCCGTTGCTCCAGATGCGCACGCTGCGAGCAGCCGCGCTCTGTGGAGGGGTCTGTGCTGCCATACAAGCCATCCATCCAGGCGGTGGAGTGTAGGAATTCCCATACGGATGCTTTTTTGCCACGACATCGATGGGAGGAACGAACGCTCCAAGTGCATGCGAGGCTCGGAGGGCCGTTTTCCTGGCTGTACTCAAGCCGTGCGTCGCGAATGGACCATGTGCATGGGAGGCAATGGGCAGTGCTTTCGAAAGACATTCCTGTTGCCGTGGACGGCAACGGGAGCCCTGCAATGGCCACACGCTGTGCAGATGTGGGCGGATGCGTCTGGGCGAGTATACGGAGGGACCCCCCGCACTCCGTTCGGCCACCTCGATGTGTAGTCGAGGAATTGGACACCCTCCAGCGCCGGTGTACCGCGCCCACTTCACGCTCCGTTGCCATGGATGGATCGGTCCCGTTGCTCTTCCCCTGTTCACCGACCTCAACCGTGCCCATCCTCGTCATCCATGCCATGTGCACGTCACCTCTGGTAATTGGTTGATGCTTGTGATCCCCATTCCCCTTGCCTTCCCCTCGGGTGTCGGTTCGCAACCCCACCACCCTTTCTACCGGACCTTCCTTTCCCTTTCGAAAGGGAACGCTTGATCGGACAGACCGGAGGGGAACCGGGGTCGAACCCGAGGGACGTGTCGCAACCGAAACGCGAAGAGGAGCGCGATGGCGTGGAAGGCATGCCGCTTCGCCGCACCTGGACGCCTGCTACGGATCCCTCCGCGAAAAAGGGAAAGGACCCACGACGTGAAACGACGAGCTTCGTCGGGAAACGGACTGTTGGAGACCTTGCGGACCTTGCAGGAGGTGGAGCGACGCGGAGACGCAGCCCCTTGGACGGCGGATGAAGTCCTCCTCGGACTGCCGTGGTTGGCAGATGCGCGCAAAAGGAAGGAATCCGGAACGGAAGATCAAACGGAAGAGTTCGCAACGAACGTGGTGGAACTGAAAAAGAGCGATGCGCGTGCACTGGGCTCCTGCTTCGCTTTGGCCGACGCCATGTACGAGATGTGGAGAGGAGACGAGACCGACGTGGACGCTTTCTTGGCGCTCCTGGACAACGTGAGGTACGAAGACGTGCTTTTCTTCGAACCCAGAAGCTACTCGGATCGACCGGCACACGCACTGATCGTGGTGCACGAGATGCGGGCGGTCGTCCTGGTAGTTAGAGGCACAGAAGGACGGGATCCAGGAGCAGAAGAGGTGGAGGAGGAAGAAGATACAGACGTAGACGAAGAGGCCGAACATGACGATGGGAAAGGAAAAGAGAATCATGAAAACAAGGGCAAAAAAAAGCATCCGTTCGGCTTCGGCTTCGTCGACAGCGATGCTGAAGAAAAAGAAAAGGAAAAGAAAGCAGTCAAAGGCTATGGGTATGGTGTACTGCGCCCAGATGTGCTCATGGACTTGTCTGCTGCACCAGAGCCGTTTCCACCAGGTGGACCCGATGCTTATGCACATGGTGGCATGTTAAAAGCCGCAAACTTGTTTGTCGACAAGTACTACCACACGATCGCGGAATGCTTGCGTCGGCCTGAATGTAAAGGGTATGGCGTGCTCACAGTAGGCCATTCTCTTGGCGCTGGCGTGGCTATTTTGTCAGCTTCCCTCCTAAACGAACAGTTCAGGGGAAGAAGGAACATCTCTATGAAGAAATCGAAGGTAGCACATCGGGATGGCACAAAGCGACAGACTAAGGAAAGACAAGATGAAGGGGTAACGGCAGCTGCTGCGTCTGGCTCCGCGCCCCCATCCCAGGGTTTTGCATCAGGTGAGAAGGTGCCAAGAGCCACAGGAGATCCCCCGTCTGGAGCAAGAGACCAACTGTCCTTGCTTGCCCCAGGACTTTTTCGCCCAAGGCAAGTGGAAGTGTCCAAGTTCTTGTCAAGCACGTCCAATTCATCCATCCCCACGATACGGTGTGTCGCGTTTGCCACACCTGCAGTGCTGTCCTTGGATGCAGCACGAGCTGCTTCAGAATTCACTGTCAGTGTTGTCGGAGGCGAAGATGCTGTTCCCCACATGTCTGCACGTTCCGTGGAATGTCTGCGAGCAGAGCTTCGAAGTTTGGATTGGAAGAGAGGAGTTCAAGACGAGCTGACTGCACCTATTGGCAATATGTTCAAGGACAGATTGGGCGACTTCTGGGGTTCTGCTGCGGAGGATCAACCAACAGAAATTCCCGAAGATAAAGAGGAAGAGGGAGAAGCAGTCTTGGAAGTAGCTACAGATGCAGATGTAGAAAAAGACGAAGGACTTAATTCTAGCCTATCGGAAGTTGTGAACCTGTGGAATTCTGCATGGGAAGCCCTCCAGAGCAACGATGGTCAGGATGAAAACGAGGCATTAGAAGGCAATGCGGAAGACGAAATGCCATCTGTCGGTAACCCTGAGAGAGTGCAGTCAAGAAAGGTTGGTTCAGGTGGCGAGGTGGAAGAAGCAGAAGGGGTGTCTGAATCAACCATCGTGGGAGTGAAAGAAGACAGCACGGTATACGAATACAAAGATGAACAGGCGGAAACTGTGGAAGATGCAGCGACGCTGGATGAACAGCCGCCAAAAGGGGAAACGGTTGATGAAGCCGATCCCAAACGCAACATTGAGATTTACAGGCTCCCTCATTCCAGCCCATATGTTCCTCGCGATGTACCTGAAGGGTTCTGCCTGTACCCGGCGGGCATGGTGCTATGGTTCCAAGACTTTCCAAAGGGATTCCAAGAGTCGGAGGGTGGACGCATGAGGGTAGCCGTGTCAGATCCTGTAGAGTTCGAGCGCCTCCCTCTATCGGAGGAAGGCATTCAGGATCATGTCTCCCATGCATACTGGCGCAGGCTCCGTTTGGCTTCTAAGTACGCCCCAGAAGGCAACACGCGTGATTCTTTGGAGCACATTGTCCGCTTGTTTCGAGACAGGGTTGCTCACAACGACGCCAAGGACGCCAGGGACGCTGCATTTCATGCTCAGAAGAAGGCTGCTGCCAAGTTGGAGGAATCGATCAAGGCCTCGCAGGATCCTGTCCATGATTCTGGCGACGCATCCCAGGGCATCGGATCCAACATGGGTCTACTGAAGGCAGCTCTGGCCATCACTGCAGCCTCTGGCTTTGCCTTGGCTTCCTTCATGCGTCCACCACGCGATGCACAGTCCCCTCCATCCTCTCCCACCACCACCACCACCACCACCCCTTCCCCTTCTTCATGAATGACAGGCTCGTTCCTGCTCCCATCTCTCACACCCGCTTCTCCACCCCCCCCCACCCGAGTTTACGATCGAGTTAACCTTCCCGAAGGATGGTGGACCTTGGACGGTGCATTTCGTCATTTCGAAACGGAACTTCGACGCGAAGCGCGCCTTTGAGGGCGATTTGGGATCCGATTCGGAGGTTTTCGTGGAGATCTGAAGGAGGTGGAAGGATCCTTGCAGACCAAAGGAAGACGAGATGGACGCCCAAGGCGAGCCAGGGACGTCCAACACGTCCCTCTCGGCCAACGGTGTGGCTGCAGGTGCAGGCATGGTCGTGCTCCTGGCCGTGGCGGCGGAGATGTTCCATCTCCCGTTTCGGCTCTGCTTCGAAGTGGAAGCTAGGACGTCTTGGGACGTGGCCCTCGAAGGGCTCTTCCTCTTGGAACTCGTAGGACTCTTCGCAGATTGGCAAGGGAACGGTTGGAAGGCGAACAAGGATAGGAACCAGGCTGGAAAGAAGACTTTCATGGCTCTGGTAGGACTGATGGGAGCATTCCCGTTCGAAACCTTGTCGAAAGCAGCCGTGGCAGCCAAATACACGGGGTGGTCCAAGATCTTCAACCGGCTCTCCCTGCGTTGGATACACCTCCTACGCGTGTTCGCCGTACGTAGAGTCATGAGAGGTGGTGCCACTAGGGCAGCCCGTCCAGTTGCCAAAGCAGTGCTGGGAGAAGACATCAATCCTGCACTCATGCGGCTTCTATGGATGCTTACCTTCACGCTGTACCAAATCCACTGCATGGGATGCTTCTACTACCTGGTCGTGAGGTACGAAGGATTTCCAGACACACCATGGGCCACAGTTGTGGATTGCGATGATGGTTCATGCAACTTTTTCCTCCTGAATGAAAACAATAAACTCACATGCTACTTAAGAGCAGTCTTCTGGGCCTGGTCGCAGGTTACTGGTATTGGGGGAAGCCTGGAACCAGAAACTACACTGGAAATCAGCTATTCGATTGTGGCAGTGCTGCTGGGCGTCGCAACGAACATGATCATTTTTTCTAACATTGCGAATCTGATCGCGAGTCTTGACGAGGCTGAGGTCACTTTCCAGACGAAAATGGAGAGGATCGAGGAGTTCGCAAGGGCAAGAGGCCTGCATGGACGGCTCAAGGAACGGGTCAAGCGTTATCACCAGCTGTCATGGGAGAGAAAGAAAGGGGCAAACGACGAAGAGATCTTATCAGAACTTCCCACCCAGTTGCGTGTGGAAGTATGTGAGCATCTTTTTGCGAAGACCCTTCAATCAGTGGGGATTTTCAAACACCTCGAGCCACAATTTATCAAGGCTCTTGCAACAAGGCTGCGCAGTCTTACAATTGCAGCCGGCGAGTACCTCTTCCTCAAAGGTGACCTCGGGGCACAAATGTTTTTCATTGCCGATGGAGAAGTCCAAGTTATTTTGGATGGAAAAATTCTCACCACCATGGGCACAGGAAGCTACTTTGGAGAGATAGCTCTTCTGACAGCAGAGAGACGCACTGCATCCATACGTTGCATTACTGATTGCGAGTTTTTAGCGCTTGAAAAGGACGACTTGGAGGAGATCGTGGAATTTTACCCGCGCTCTAGGGATATACTGTATCAAATAGCAAAGAAACGCCGAGATTCGGTGGGCAGGGAGAAAGACGATGACATCGTGTTGTCAGAGCTTCCTCTGGTGAAGAATTGTCCACTGTTTCAAAATTGCAGCCAGGAGGTTGCTAAAGCTATCGTGAAGGCCCTGAAGCAAGTAACGTTCAACAAAGGAGAAGTCATCTGCAAGTTCGGAGAGGTTGGTAAAGAGATGTATTTTATTTTGGAAGGTTCCCTGGATGTCTACAAGACAGAGCCAGACAGGTTCAAATTAGCAACCTTGCAAGAAGGCCAATTCTTCGGCGAAGTTGCCCTCACCAGCAAAGATAGCCGTCGAACTGCGGAAGTTGTGGCCGCAACAGACTGTGTGCTCCTCCTGCTTTACAAATCTGCTTTCATAGGTGTCATGGAGAAGTTTCCAAAGTTCCACCAGCAAGTGAGTGTGATCGCCCGTGTACGTAGCATGAAGGGTAGCAAAACTTTCCAGCAAATGTCTCCAGCTAGACAGCGGTGGGCACTGTTGCGTAATACGTTGTCAGCCTTGCGGTTGCAACAAGCTCCAACGGCTGGTGAGAGTGAATCCAGTACAGTGGGTCCTTTCACTCCAGGTTCGTCTACGGGAAGATGAAATGTTGAAATCAACTTTGTCCATGCTCCACACATGAGGTTTGCTGGAAATGGCTTAGACCATTTGTTTTGAAAGAAGCACAAGCACTAATGTGCCGCTAACAAGCACATATCATTTTTGGGCTGCATCGAATAACCTACTCGTACGGAGGCAAACAAACGTACAAATGATGTATGAGCATGGAGTGCATTGCGCTTTCTGTCACGGTCTTTTACTGTTGCATGCTGAAGTTCTTTTGTGCTGCTCTTCAGAGTGGACGACCAAGAACAAGAGATCTACTTATCACTTCTGTCATAAAGCACACACCATAGCTACACGTTTGTTTAGTTTGGCATGTAGCATAACAAGCCATGTTAGAAGCTGGATCAACTCCATAGTTTCTGCGGAAAAATCACTTGGCATGTTTTTCATTTTATGCAATGAGATACTATAATGTTCACAACTTCAAATCCATGATGTCCTCGTTTTCTAGTACATTCCATCTCGACATGAATCACCGATGTAAGCAACGTTATTTGGTGGCTTGAAACTTGCCCACGTGCAGGGAATGGCTGGTACTGTGGTGTAGTACCTGTGGTCAGGTGCTAGCTCAAGCACCCATCGTAGCCTTGGGATCAATATTTATTTCGGAACGCCCCCCCTTCTCCTCCTGGTGAAACTGCATATTTCTCCCTCTACGCATAGCTGTCTGCTTCCCAAAACAACCATGCATCCTACTTGAGGGTTGCATCTCCACCTGTGACCTCCATCCATGGTTCCAAGCACTGCTTGCAGGTCCACAAGTGGCCCCTTGTTTCCACCCCAATGGCAATTGGATCCCTTGAAAGCCATTTGTCCTCAAGGGAACCCATGGATTCGATCCCAGTTGATCCTGGGATGGGATGCTACCCGTTCCCCACTGGGGTCGCAGACTGGGGCTCTTGGTCCCGGTCAATGCGACTTCAGAAGATGCGACCCTGTCGCTGACAGTTCAGAGCTGACCACTGGGGGTGGTGGAACGTGTCCTGACTGCTTGGTCAAGACCCCAGCGTGCGGTCCCATCATGACAAGGAAGAAGACATACGGTCCTGAAATGGAGAGGTCCCCAACAGTCTGGAAGCTGGCCGGACGCAAGCTTCTGGCATCTTCCTTGCTACAAGGTCACAAATTCCTTCCCACAAGACGAAGCTGGTTCCACAGCGATGACTGTTGCTCCTGGAAATACGCAAGTCAAAGAATATCTGGTAAAGTTGACCCATGGCAGTCAAAACATGGAAACAACGATACAGACCGTTGAAGGGCTGCTGCAGGACCTCTCTGTAGAGAATGCGAATATCACCTCGTCTTTTCAGATGAAGGATGGTCCGATTGTCGTAGCCATGCTGTCACTGGATGCAATAACTAGACTCCAAACGAGCGGAGTCGAGGTTGTTGAGTCGAAAAAAGTGTCTGCAATCGATGCACAAAGTAAAGGCGAACGAGAAGACATCCATTTAGGTCCATCATCCATTGCTGGCGAAGAGTCCCCTCCACTGTCGTGGGGATTGGATAGGATTGACCAGCCAGACTTGCCATTGGACGGAATCTTTCGTTACAACTACACAGGATTGGGAACACATCTATACATTGTTGACACTGGAATCCTCGGCAGGCATATCGAGTTTGACGGACGGATGGGTGAAGGCTACGATGCCATAAATGGTGATGCCGATCCAGGCGACTGCGAAGGTCATGGCACCAAGTGCGCCGCCATAGCTGCAGGGTCAAGAGCAGGGGTCGCAAAAGAGTCTACAATCCATGCTGTCCGTGTCCTAGATTGTGAAGGGTTTGGGTCAACGGCAACTGTCTGTGCTGGATTGTCATGGGTGAGGAATCACGTGAACAAGCATGGGCATCGATCTGTCGTTAGCATGTCATTGGGGGGAGGCTTCGACAGAACAATGAATGATTGTGTCAAGGATGTGGTTTCCGATGGTATTGTTGTAGTTGCAGCTGCTGGGAACAGTCAGATCGATGCCTGTGAAGCTTCACCTGCTAGTGCTCAAGATGCAGTCACTGTGGCAGCTACCACAAGTTCAGACAGACTTGCATCCTACAGCAACCGAGGTCCTTGCGTGAGTATTTTTGCACCAGGGAGTTCCATACAAACAGCCAACACACGGGGCCCTACTGCGTACTCTGCTGCATCAGGTACATCGATTGCAACACCGTTCGTGGCAGGTGCGTTGGCAAGCTTGCTCTCAGCCCCAGATTTTGAATTATACACAGCAGCTCAAGCGCTGCAGTGGCTTACCGACACAGCCGTTCCGAACCGAATCTGGACACCGAGTTGGAATGATCCACTTTTCTTCACTACTCCGAATCTTTTGCTGCAGAACCATATTGTCAATGAGCCTTTCACCGGAATCGATGCCCCAGGTATACCAGATGGTGCTGGAATGTGCTGGAACCTCTCAATCAGCATGGGCCCTGAAACCTTCGCCAACAAGATGCACTGGACTTTGAAGCTCGATGGAGATGTGACTGTTGGTATCGGAGAAGCCATCCAAACGAGCTTGGAGCTTTGCAAATCAGGACAGTATACCTTCATAATTCAAAACAAAGGGGGAATGAACACGTGCTGCGGATACATTGCTGGACAGTATCATTTACTCCTCAACGGCAGTCAGTTCCACCACGGTCATACCTACAGCAATATGACAGGCGTTGTCACATTCAACCTTGCGCACTCCTCTCCACCTCTGTCAGGACTGCCCAATGCAACCATCAGGGTGCGTGTCACAGAATGCTCTACCTTCAGCCCAGTAACCACGTTGCAAATAATCTGCCGAGAGTTCATCGGCTCTATCCCCCTTCTTCCTGGCCGGGTATCATGTTCCCGTGGCACAGCAGTTTGCGTAGAAGGGAATGGACTGCAGTTGCCAGGTGCTGAAAGTGTGATTCAATTCCTTTTGGTTGGATTGAGCAGAGAGGACCATGTAAACCTAAGTGAGATGATCAAACAAATGTACGATTCACGCAGTTCCCTGGTGAATTTTCAGACACAATTGATTGCATCCCTGGATGGTTTTGAATCTGAAGCTGACAAAGTCCGCAAGATGCAGATTCTGGAAATCACCGCGCACCCTGAGTGGCCCATGAATCTGCATCCACCACCTGCAGGACAGGATCCTTCTAGCAAACCTGGCTCAACGTCCAATACAGCAATGATTGCCATAACGATTAGTGCATGTGCAATACTGTTTGCCATGCTTCTGGGTTTGCTGTTGCACTATGCCTTGAAGAGACGTAAGAAGAAATCACACGTTAAGGTGGAACGATTCTCTCAAGAAGGATTTAGGCCTTGTGTGGAAAGGACAAGTGACTCTTCCATTCGGCTTTACTCTCTAGATGAATTTGCTGATGATGTGAAGCAGGACCTTGAGTGTGATTCACGCATAGAGTCCATATTCAGAATTGATTACAAGAGTGAGCTTAAAGATGGATCTTTGGTCACCGTAGTCTTGCTGAAACTTGAAAGCACAATATCCAAGCATTGGATGGTAGCACTCAAGAAGGTGGCTTCATACAAACATCCCAATCTCCTTCCATTGCAAGGCGTGTGCTTGGAAGGAACACATCCCCTCCTCGTTTATCCATACGTTGTTGGTGTATCGGCACGGGGGTATTTGTCAAATAAGGAATGGTTTGAAAAAGTTGTTGTGGCTATGAAAGTCGCAGATTGCTTGGAATATTTGCACAGCGAAAGTCATACCTATCCACTCCACGGCAACTTCACACCTAGGGATGTCATCGTTAGCGGCAGTGGGGAGGTGTTTGTTGCCAATGCTGGGCTTTCCTGGTTGCAATCATACGCATTGCAAAGGAGTGCTGTTTATACTTCCACACCACCGCATGAATCATTATGTGAGGAAAAGGATGGTAGCATGGCAAGGGGAGGCGATCCTTCGCAAGAAACCGAAGTTTATAACTTTGGACATTTCTTATTGGAACTTCTTGTCCCACAAAACACTCACGAACTATCTATCTCATTAGGACAACTTCCGTCCGAGACTATTGGAAATTGCATCTTTGAAAGCCTAGATGACTTGAAGCATCATGTTGGGAACCAATATTTCATAGGATGGCCTGTTGCATGTTTGGGCGTGTTCTTTGGACTCATGAAACACTCCTTGGATCCAAACCCTTCCAAGCGACCAAAAGCGAGAACCATTGCCCGGATGCTACGAGGTCTACTACGGAGCGATTCTGTGGAAGAGGGAAGTGCCCCATTGGAAAGCAATGCGCCCAAACCAGAATAGGCATGTTGGTTTGCCAAGCGATCCTTGCTCCCGGTGTACGAAAATAGAGTTGTTTTATCTAGCCATTGGCAAATATGCGACGTGATGGACTAGGGAAGCCACAACCGTCATAATTTGTGCACTTCTACCCGAAATAGCAACCATTTGCTTTGCTTCCCATTGTTCTTCAACTTGGTAGGTAGGCTTGACTTGATGCCACGACAGAGGCATGGACCTGCAATTTTTGTTGTTGGTGCATCTCATTTCCATGGTCTTCTACTGTACGTTGGCACAACCAATGCATTTCTTTCCCATTGGACGAGGACATGTTTTCATGCACCACGTTCTTACCTCAGGCGACTACTACACCCATCCCATCTCGAAGGTTAACCCATCCCGTTCGTGGATCTTCCCTCTGTGCTCAGTTTCCACCAATGGCAAGGGCGGGTTGGTTCCTGCATCCTTCTTCCTGTCCTCTGATTGGTTCAAGCACGTCAGTGGGGTGGGGGATTCATGGGTTGGGACCATTGCCACTGTCGCATTTCATTCTACGCGGTTTGGAACGAAGATGCGACTCGTGCACGCGCTCCTGGCCTTGCTGCTGGTCATATTTGCGTGTTCTGGACACATGGGGATGGCCATGGATGGCCGAGAGGCGGCCGAAGCGATGGAGGAGAACCCCGAGGAGCTGCTGCAGTGGGCACTCAACCATTCCGACACCGAAGCGTTGAAGAAGATGGCCGAGGACGCGAGACAAGGCAAAGAAGAAGCCGTTCGAAGAATGAAAGACATCAGAGAAACTATGGAATACCTCTCGAAGCAAGTCCCCTCCGAGGCACAGGAAATGCAGCAGTTCGTGAGGATCCTCGAAAGTGGAGAACTTGGAGTGCAGACGAAGGCAGACGCAATGGAAGGCTTGCAGTTTCTGCTGGAAAGCATTGACAATGCAAATGATTTCTCGAAAATGGGCGGTGTGGAGGTGCTTCACGAAATGCTGGAAGAAGAGGACGAAAACCTACGTAGCCGTGCAGCTCATGCACTTGGGATTGCAGCTGCCAACAATCCCAAGTTTCAACTGACAGTGATGGATCGCCGCCCAGAAGTCCTCAGAATCCTCATGGAGATGACCAAGATGGCAGACCATCGTTTGCAGAAGAAAGGGCTCTACGCACTGTCCGCACTTGTTCGCAATGTGGACGAAGTGCAAGAGCTGTTTTATGCACATGGGGGACTGGTGGTGTTGGAAACATTGGCTGATGACACCAGTTCGGGAGATCAAATAAGAATAAGAGCGCTGCAATTTTTTTCTGATTTGCTTGTGCACTCTCACAAGAAAGCGAACCTTGAACATGCCTTGCGCTCTTCTGCAGCCAATATGGTGTGTCCCGCAGTAGAGCTGCTGTCTCATGTTGATGTAGCTGGAATAGATGACATCCTCCGAGTGGTTCGTGTCATCGAAGAAACAAATGGTAGAAGGCTGTTGTTGGAAAACGGGTCTAAATGCAATGCTAGAGAGATTTTAGGGAATACGCACAAGAAGGTTGCTGCAGATGCTGCTAAATCGCACAGCATGGAGTATGATCATGAATTGAGGGAAAGTGCTGAAGAAGAGTCTGGTGCGCAGTTTTTGGAGGACCTTGCGGCCCAACTGCAAGAGTTGGTCGGTAAATTTTCCACCAAGGGGAATGAGCACGAGCTTTAAAACAGTGCGCATGATTGAATAAAATGATATCTACAGTATCTGGATGTACGTTGATTCTATGAAACCTACAGTGGAACATTCAAAGGCTTTCTTGCCTCGCTACTGCCTTAGGCATTCTCACTGGTGCTGGTGTGGTCGGTAGTGCGTGCTCCTCTTTCCCTCCCTTCATCGTGGTATTTGCATCGGCGACACATGTAGGCATCATTTTGGAATACCAGGCCCTCCATGCTTCTATGCACTTCCAGTACTGATCTTGAGCCTGTGCCATTAGTGCTGGGTGAAGACTGTAGTGGCTCATGTATGCCGCATATGCCGAGTCAGCTGCAAGCGTACCCGGGGGAAGAAACATTGATGGTTGCACTCGATGGCCACTGCTCTCTAAGTTCTTGTCCTGGCTTTCGTGATCTGACTTGCTTGAATTTTCGGTAGAGTTTAGTTGAGGAGTGGGCGGTGGGTCCAAACTAAGTTTCCTTTGTGCATCAACACTACTTTTTGATCTCTTCAGAGTAGCCTGGGTATGACCCAGGAAGGCATTCCTCTTCTGACCACTGAGACTAGGCAGTGTGGAAGCTGGAGTTACAAATCCTCCTGTTGCTGGCGACTGTGGTGCACCACGAGAAATCTCTGCACCAGTAGGCGATTCTTGCGGAGGATACATGGTAGCCAGTGGACTGCGGGTGGCAAGCTTTGTCAGAGGTGTGGAATCCTCCGGAGAGGCGCACCAACCATCCCAATCCTTGGAAATACTCGCATCTACCACGATAGAAGCGGCACCTTTGGGGACATCGTTATTCGCGAGCACACGTATGGGCCCCGATACAGAGGCTCCAAGGAGCTCTTTGGTGTCTGGATCTAGGATGCCAAAGACGAGGCGCATCTTTTGAGTGCCATTGTGCTCTGCTACATGCGTGCTAGCCTCATCGATGGCAATGAAAAAGTGCTTGGTCTCCTTCCACATGTCTTTGGCTGTTCTGTTGTCTGTTTCGGTTAGCGAATTCCTTCTGCCTAGCCTTCCAAATCGTTGGATGGGCTTCAAGATCCTCCCTGTGCAGGACTTTTTGCAGTGCTCTCGCTTCACCAGTGTCCATTCATACTTGTCCTCGTTCACCGGCACTGGATTGGCGTACACGGCATAGATGACGACCCTCACAACTGTTCCGTTCCTTAGCTTGGCGAAGTAGAAAACTCCGTTATCTCCTGGTTGCACGGAGGAGTCCTCTGCGGTTTCCACCACTTCCAACCTTTTCGACCGGTCTTCCGGATGCAGCAGGTTCAACTGCACTTGGTTGTAGGAGCATTTGTTCTTTCCCAGCTTGTATGCTCTGTGAAAGCATACCGTTCAGAGTCAGCTCGATTCCTTCGGTTCGCTTCGACCGACAGGCACAACCTTTCCTTCCTCCTTGGCGCCGTCTTTCGACCCTCGGAACGACGTTTCACCTGTCTCGTATTCGCATACGTCGACGTCTTCCATCGCGGTTTCTTTCGATGCGCCATTCGACATGGAAGGTCGCATTCTTTCCTTCCCATTCCACCGTTCCACGTGCTTCGCTCCTGCGTCGCATTCTCGGCACGCACCGCACGTCCGGGACGCTTCCGGGTCCGCCTGTCTTGGTTTCCAGGAGGCTGCATTGGCCCGTGGTGTGTGGAGGCGCGCTTTCGTCCGCCATCTTCGTCGCTTTCGCGACGCGAAGCGTGGTCGCGAAGTGCGGAATGGATGCGATGTGGTCGACTTCGTTCCACCCTTCGTCCGAGTTCATCCGATGGGCTTGAAAGGGAACAGTTGGGAACGCGGATCGGGTTCGATTGGGAACCAGATCGCCTTTGGAAACCGGAAGGCACCTCGCTGGCGACAGGCGGACCGGGACGGTGCCTCCCGCCACGAGGGAGAGGAAGGAAAGGCGATGTGGCGCAGAGGAATGCTGAGGGGTCGGATACATGGCCTCCTCGGGCGATGGACGCGGGAACGCCCGGATGGACGGGGGATCGAGGGAGGGGTTTGAACCCCGAGCCTCGAAGGCTTTCGGAAGGAATACAAATTTCGAACCGGAAAAAGACCGGAATGCAAAGGGGAAAGAAGGGGTGCCCGTCGAGGATCGGAAAAGGGCGGGACGATCCCCCCGGACCTTCCTCGACGGTCCACTTCGAATCGAGCCCCGATGAAACCGAACGTTCCCGATCTCGATCGGAAACGGAATCAGTTCCCTGCGAGGCACGTCCCCCCGATCCGACGTCGCGGAGACAGGCTGTCCTCCGCCGGGGCTGCTCCCCCACCACCCTGTCCATGACCGGACCGTGGACCGTGGGGACAGCCTGTCCTTCGGAGTGTGTCCCCTTCCGCCGTCCCGGAACCGGACCTTCCCCCCTTTCGACTGGGATCCCTAGTTGGGAAAGTCGGACGTGTCGACCGGGTCGAAAGGGGCGGTCGAACCAGGTGCTCGTGGACAGACCCACCCCTTCGTCCCCAGGGAGACGTGAGTGAACACCGAGGTTAACTTCGGGACGGTCTCGGTCGGTCCCAGGACGTCGGCCGGGGTGTGTCTGGTGGGGGTGTGACTGCACGATTCGGGTCGAGGGCGCCTCGTTCGAGGGGGGTTCGTGGGAGGTCCGAGGGGGGTGCAGGAGGGTGCATCTGCCGCATTGCTGGTGCGCTGCACCGTCGCCACCGCCATGCTTCACCACCGTTCTTTCGTGAAGAAATCCAAACAAGGGAAGGTGCAGAAGGTACGTGTCGATGCTTCCGTACCGTACAAGGGTCAAGGTGGGGCGGGGCGGCACCACGCGACACCACGAGACACCACGCGACACCACGGTGGGAGAGGGAGGTGGGGGGAAGGAACGAGGTGGACACCACGACTGCAGGGACGCGAACGAAGTGCTGACACGAAAGAAACGATGTGAAGGTGGTCCGAGAACACTACCTGAGAGACGACATCGCGTGCGGATCCTTGCGGTGCGAAAAATGCGATCGAGAAGTCGCCAAACTCGAACGAGAAGCAGAGGAATACGTGGTCATCGACACCAACGTAGCACTCCAAAGCATGGATTTCTTGGAAAACGAGGCAGTGGACAACGTGGTCGTGCCCAGCACCGTGCTCCAGGAGACCAAAAAGAACAACCTTAGCGTCTACAATCGCTTGCGAAACCTCTGTGCAGCCAAAGAGAGAAAATTCTACGTGTTCTCCAATGAGAACCACAGAGACACTTACATCACCGCCACGGAAGGAGAATCGCCCAACGATCGAAACGATCGAGCCATTCGAGTCACTGCTCAATGGTACATGAAAGAAATACCAGACATCAGGATACTGCTGCTCACCAACGATGCGGAAAACAGGAGAAGGGCCAAATCAGAAGGAATCCTGGCCGTAAGCACCAAAGAATATGCAGAGGCACGCAAGGCTACCAACCCGATGCTCATCGATCTTGTAGTGGCCTCTTCAGGGGGGGAATCAAACGCGCGAATGGATGCTGTAGATGGTCGACATTCGAAAAGACAAAGGATATACGAGGAACACAAGCTGATGTCCGACATCACGGTTGGCTTGAAACAGGGAAGGTTCCACCAGGGCACTCTCCGGGTGAATACGTACAACCCTTTTGAAGGGTACGTCTCCAGTGAAAGTATCGAAGAGGAAATTCTGATCGCTGGCAGGGTGCATATGAACAGGGCCTTCGACGGGGATGTCGTCGCCGTGGAACTCCTGCCCGAGCAGGAATGGCGCGTGCCCAGCAGGAGTCTTCCGTCCTCTCTTGCTGTGAATGGCGAAGACAGAGCCGTTGCCGAAGAAGAGCAAGATGAAAGCGCAGTCGAGGAGGAGGTAGGAGCTGGTGTTGCACAGATCAACCCAGGGGAAGATTACGGGGGTGCACCGATCACAACCGAGTCCTCGGGACGGCACCCTTGTGGGAGAGTTGTGGGAATTATCAAAAGAAACTGGAGGACACGAGGGTACTGTGGTTCACTCCGTCCAATGGCAAAGGAGAAGCTTCAGATGGGAACAATAAGCTGTCTGTTTGTGCCAGTGGAAAGGAAGTTCCCCATCATTCGAATGACAACAAGACAAGCAGCACAGCTCATGGATCAGAGGATCCTCGTGTCTGTAGACACGTGGGACATAGACAGTTTGTATCCCTCGGGGCATTATGTCAGGGCGCTTGGGCCCATTGGCGACAAGGACACGGAGACAGAAGTACTTATCATTGAAAATGACATCAATACTGCTCCCTTCTCTGTGGAAGTTCACTCGTGTGTACCAGCTTTGCCATGGAGTGTGTCAAAGGAAGATCTTTCAGATCCCAACAGACGAGATCTGCGTCATCTATCCATCTGCAGTGTGGATCCTCCAGGCTGCAAAGATATTGACGATGCCCTGCACTGTAGGAAATTGGAGAATGGCAACGTAGAAATTGGAGTGCACATTGCAGATGTGACCCACTTTCTGAAACCCAATACAGCGATGGACGACGAGGCTGCACTGAGGTCCACCACGGTGTACTTGGTACAAAGGCGTATCGATATGCTGCCAAAGCCATTGACCGAAGACATATGTTCGCTCCGAGCAGGCGTTGATCGTTTAGCGTTTAGCGTAGTTTGGGAGATGACACCACATGCAGATATTGTTAAGTACGATGTTACAAAGAGCGTCATCAGTAGCAAAGCCGCTTTGACATACGCAGAAGCACAGTCAAGAATAGACGATCAACGCCTTCATGACGAGGTGACTCAAAGTTTACGAGAGATGAACCGGATTGCCAAGATTTTGCGGCAGCGCCGTGCTGACGCGGGTGCTCTGAGCCTGGCCTCTCCGGAGGTGAAGTTTGAACTAGACACGGAGACTCATGATCCGCTTGACGTGGGTATGTACCAAGTGCGAGAGACCAATCAGATGGTGGAGGAGATGATGCTTTTAGCAAACATCACAGTAGCAAAGCAAATCGAGTCGGCTTTCCCGTCCTGTGCGGTGCTACGGCGTCATCCGACGCCTACACCAAAGATGTTCGAATCACTGATCAAGGCTTGCAATGCGGTAGGCATCATGCTGGATCCCTCCACTTCAAAGACTCTGGCAATTTCACTGGATGCCGCTGTCAAGCCAGATGATGCATTTTTCAACAAGATGGTGAGGATAATGGCCACGCGGTGCCTCACGCAAGCCATTTATTTCCGATCAGGGGACGTATCCAAGGAAGAATACCGACACTACGGGTTGGCCACTCCCATTTACACGCATTTCACTTCACCGATTCGGCGTTATGCAGATGTTTTGGTTCATCGCCTACTCATGGCCGCCATCGGTTTGACGATCCTGCCCGACAACATGACGGAACGCGATCGTATGAAAGCCATTGTGGACAACATGAACTACAGGCATCGCAATGCTCAGATGGCTGGTCGTGCCAGTGTAGGTCTTCACACGTTGATCTTTTTCAAGGATCGTCCCACCGTTGCAGATGCACGTGTCACTCGAGTGCGGGCGAACGGCCTGATTGTGTTTGTTCCCAAGTTTGGCATCGAAGGCCCGCTTTACTTCAGCTCTAATCCTCCAGAGAATGAAGCCGGTGATGGACGGGTGCAGTTTGCACTGGACGATCACACGCAAACGGCGGTGTCTTTGGATGGCCAGTTGCGTTTCCAGGTATTCGACACCGTGACGGTCGACATCCGGGTGGAAGAATCGCAGGGCCATCGTCGCAAGCTCGTCTTGGCTCTCTGCCCGGACGTGAATAAAGCCACCCAGCCCATGGTGGTGGGATGAATGCATGGGTCCCTCCACCCTTCTCCAGGTGGTCGGAACCATGCCTTCCCCCTCTTGGCCCTCTCCATCGCTCTTCCCATCCAGATGGGTGTCCTCCATCCCTTTTCATGCCATTCCTTCCATGGGATTCGAATCCACCACGATGGCGTCGCCATTCCCGTTCGTGTCGACGATGGCCGCGCGTCGATTGTGCAGGAGGAGTGGGACGCGCGTGTCGTGCGCCCACGGACACGTTCCCGTGCTCTCGGAGGCCGTGCTCGACGTGTTTCGTGGGAAGAAGGTCCGCGCCTTCGTGGATGGGACGCTGGGCGCAGGTGGACACGCGTCGCTCCTGATGCAAGCGCACGAAGAAATGGAGCTCTTCGTGGGATTCGATCGCGACCGTCGCGAACTGGAACGTGCCATGGATCGACTGGAAGCAGAAGCAGGGAGCAGGGATGCGAATGGCGCAGGTTGCAAGCCAGAGATGCGGTTCGTGCACGACGACTTCCGTCGGATGAAGCAACACCTGCAGGAGAGGAAGGGTGTGGATGGGATCCTGCTGGATCTAGGCGTGTCTTCCATGCAGCTGGATTCAGAAGAGAGAGGATTCAGCTTCTTGAGACCAGAGAGCGTGCTAGACATGCGCATGGATCCGACAAAGGGACCCAACGCACAGGATGTGGTCAACACATGGCCAGAAGAGGAGCTGGCCAGAATCATCCGCGAGTACGGAGAAGACAGGAGGTGGAAGCAATTGGCCCAACGCATCGTCTATGCCAGGAACGGCAGGAACATAGCCACCGTGGGAGAGCTGTTGGAAGCTGTAGGCATGGATGGAGGACGCAAGAGACAACGAGGGAAAAAGACCATACACCCGGCCACCAGGTTGTTCCAAGCCCTGCGGATCGCGGTCAACGACGAATTGGGCGCGGTGGAAGACGCGGTGCCCGCGGCCATCGATCTCCTGGTTCCAGGGGGCAGGCTCTGCGTCATCAGCTTCCACAGCTTAGAAGACAGGATCGTCAAAAACATGTTTCGGAGGGCGGCAGGCTTGAGAACCAGCACAGAAGAGGACACCTCAGCAGCCCTGGCGGGCTTGCCTCGAACCATGAGGCTGCACATGCCGGAGGAGGAACGCCCACGCATTGCGATGCTCGTGAATAAAAAGCCGATCGTAGCGTCCTCGGAAGAGTGTGGGGCGAACCCACGCAGTCGCAGCGCAAAGCTACGGGCGGTTGAGAGGTTGTAAAAAACTCCAGGTATGTATTCTCCGTGCAAGGTGTGCACATCAAGTCAACATTTGCTGCTAAAGTGCATGGTTGCAGGTGCTGCTCCTCATGCAGAACAAGAAGCCCAGTGGTACGTGCATCGCCGGTTGCGCAGTTACTTCTTGGTTGGCTTGTTGATCAGGGACTTGTGAATGTGAGGGATGACACCACCACCGGCGATGGTGGCTTTGATGAGTGTGTCGAGTTCCTCGTCTCCTCGGATGGCCAGTTGCAAGTGTCGCGGGGTGATGCGTTTCACCTTGAGATCCTTGGAGGCATTCCCTGCCAGTTCGAGCACTTCGGCGGTGAGGTACTCTGTTCGTTCGGATCCAGGCGCGGTCCGTCTCCTTCGTCAGTTCTGCACCACGCACGAGGCGTCTCGACAGGCGCGTTCACCTACCCAAGATGGCGGCGCAGTAGACGGCTGCGGTGGCTCCCACGCGTCCACCGACGACGGAACGGGTCTGCGTGGCAAGATGCCTTGGGTGTCAGCTCTCCTGGGACCACGTTCGCCTCCGCCTTTCCTCCGTCGTTCCATCCGACATCGCCTCTTTCGCTTCGTTTTCGCGCCTGCACGCCACTTCGCCGTCTCACCTTGAGCATGCGATGGATGCGTCCCACGGGGAACTGCAGTCCGGCGCGTACGGAGCGGGACACCGCTTTCTTCTTGTCTCCCTTGGCTTTTCCGCCCATGGTGCCCTTGGCACCCTTTCCAGCCAGTCCTTTCGCGCCTTTGCCAGACATCGTGGACGTCGCGAAGCGGTGGGATGCGCACGTGCACGTGCTCGAGAGGGAAGAACTGAACCGCGAAACACAAGAAAGGAGGATCCATGGACCTCGGATTGGCGCCCAGGACACGAGGGGGGGTGGAGGTTAACCCGACGTGAACCCGAAGGGGAAGGGGAGGAACAGAGGGAGTTCACGAACCCACGGGGACGTAAACTCCCGGGGGGGAGGGGGGAGGGAGGACCTCGACGGGACGTGTCCCCGGGTTCGAAACGGGAGGGGAGGGGGATGGGGGAGGGGGAGGGTAGATCGACGTCGACCGTCGAGGACGCCCCGGGGCACCGGTTTGAATTCTCGGGTGCGGGGCGATCCCCCCCCCAACCGACCGTCCCGAACCCCACCTCGAGATCTTGATCGAACCCATCGATACGAACGTGATTGATATCGATACATGGACGGAAGGTGTCGAGGGGAGGGCCAACGGGTGGGGGCGGAGTTCGAACGGCCAGGCGAAAGATCCAGTGATGGTAAACAGAATAGGCAAACCAGGGGTTCGGATGTACCAGGAGACAGCATGAAGCACCCGTGGGACTCGATGCTGACCCTGTCCTGGAGATCCCAGTCCAAGACATGCAGAAGGGGAAGTGCAGGAGAGGTCCACTTGGAAACGCCATCCCACCGGATCCACCGTCCACGGCGCCGTAGAAGGAACCCACGGGGATAAGGAACGCGCCCAAGCATCGCAGAAGGAACGGCTGGCCGGGTTGCCCTTCGGATCCTGACCTGATCCCATCCAAACAGGGAACTCAACGATGTGAGATGCTGGCGTTCCACACGATCCAAGAGGCGTTCCCCTACGACAAGGGAACTCCCGGATACCATGGCGCTGGCAAACCTTCGGCCTGGATCGTCGTGCCTCTTCGACGCCCGTGGCACAGGGCACATCCATGCCACATCCCATTGGGATGCCTGACCTGCAGACGAGGGTTGCCCATTCCCTTCCCATCGCCTAGGCGCCCGACGGGACCCTGGAACACTCCACACCACAAGTGATTCCTCTCGTTCCTTCGTTGCTGGTCGCGACCTCGAGGAACGATCCCTGCATTGATTTGTGCAGCTCTGTGGTGGTGGCCTTCCGTCCATTCCATCGCCGTGATCTCCTTGGCATTGAATGCGAACGGCTCGTCCTCGTTCAAGGTCCAAGGATGCACTTCCTCTTCCTTGGACCGTGGTCATGCATCTTTCACACGCACGGCTGCCCGTGCCATTCGTTGCCAAGGTTCGCGAGCAAGGTCCACTCGCTTCTGCTTCCACCAATCCCAACGCTCGTCGCCTTGGCATCGTGCTGCATCGGTGAAGGCCTGTTGCTTTGGACGAAACAGGATGGAAGATCCAACAGAAGAAGGTGCATTGGACGAAGTGGTGCGCGACAGAGGAGCTCCATCGTTTCGGAAGGCCTTGGATGCGACGACACGAAGACGAGGATCGAACGCAAGGAAGGATGCGAATGGCATCGATCGAGCACGAGGCTGACACCGTAGCTGTGCGCCACAAGAACATGGACGAATGGGTGCGCAATGCTTTGGCATGTCCATGCGTGGATGAACTCAAACAAGGACCGTGCGGAGAGCATTTCGAGAGGGCTTTCACCTGCTTTGCGAAGAGCAACGAAGAAGAGAAAGGTTCCGATTGCGTGCGAGCATTCCAATCGTTCCAGTTCTGCATGGCCGAACACCCAGAAGCTTTCGAAGACATGATCGAAGGTGCCATGCAGGACGAGTGCGAGGGCAAACACCAGGACGATGGAAGGGAACGAAGGAGATCAAATGGGTGATAGGTACCTGTCCCGGACAAGGCCTCATTGTGGACATAACAAACATGGCTATCTTCTGCCTCTCCGATCACCGCGATCACGGTATGGATCGTCATCGTAAGCTCGCCTGCTACGCGAAGCATGATCCCTGTATCTGTCACGGGATCTGGAACGCCGGTGAGGCTCATGGTGGTGGTTGGAGTACTGCTCATCCCTCGAATAATCACGCCTATGGTAGTTGACCTCTCTGCTGTCTCTCCTGTGCCTTCTCCCCTCATCCATTTCTCGTCCCCGATCGTGGCGCCTGTCGCTGTCCTCCCACCTCCTCTTGCCCCTCGAGCTCTGCCCGCGTTCGTTGGCAAAGTGTTCCTCCCTTTCCCTCCCGGTGCGTGAAGGATGACTCGATCGTGCTTGCCTGTCCCCCTGCTCCCTACTTTCCTTCACTTTCTCGGGGTCGAGAAGGAGCCTATGACGGCCAGACTGTGGATGGAACGCCACCGCTTCTCTTTTGAGGTGCACCCTTTTGCCTGGATCACGGCCACGCCCCCTGCGGGCCATGTGGGCATCGTCTGAGCTCCCTTGTTTTCCATGGCGATTGTACTTGTTCCAGAGATGACTCACGCTCTGGCTGAAATCGACCAGGATCCTGCGGTCGTCTATGAGGACATTGTTCATCTTGAAGTAAGCTTCCTCTGCGCTCTTGTTGTCTTCGAAAGCCACAAAACCATAGCACAGGCTGTCTCCAGTGGTTTTATCCCTAATGATATCACAAGAGAGGATCTTCCCAAAGCGCGAGAAAATGATCTCCAGGTCATCGTCGCTGGTCACTGGATTCAATTTGCATATGAAGAGAACATTTTCTGGTGGTGCCACATCGGCGCTCGGGAGATCTCCAATCATCTCCAGCACCACGGCGCGCGATTTGGCCTCTTGCTCTCGAATCCTCTTGTCAATCTCTTCTTGATCTCTTTCTTCCTCCTCCGGTTTCCAGTCTTCCTCAAGACGGTCGTCATCTGGATCAGGTACCCAGACTGGGGACTTGTCGGGGATCAATTCTTCCATCCCTTGTGGATCCGGAAAAGGATCGTCCAGGATCAAAGCGTGCTTGATTCGTATGTTCTGCCACGGCCTACCTGCTTCATCACACAATGTCTCGTTGATCTTTTCCAAGGTCTCCATTCCTTCTGCAACCTCTCCAAAGACGGTGTGTTGTCCATCCAACCGGTGGAGGCCTTTGGTCATGGTGATGTAAAATTGAGAAGCGTTCTGATCCGGTCCAGCACTCGCCATTCCGACGGTGCCTGCACGTGCGTGTGACAGCCGCGGCAGGCGAACTTCATGCTCGAAGTATCGTGCCTGTGGTCCATAAAGCAGCCCATAGATGGACTCTCCGCCGGTTCCCTTGTTCGTAGGATCGCCACTTTGCACGAGGAAGTCTCGCTGGACGTCGAAGAAAAGGCATCCGTTGTACCTCTTCGCTTTGCACAGCTTCAGAAAGTTCCGACACGCCAGCGGACATTCTTCCACGAAGAGGTCCACCACGACGTCGCCGACACTCGTCTCCAGCAGCACCGACATCGTCGACGCGTGCACTGCAGGTGGCGGCGAACTTGCTCGTTGCGGTTCCTTCCACACCGCTTCGTTCTCCGAACTCCACGAGTCACCTTCAATCACACGTCCAAGAAACTTGGGTGGTAGACTTCGTGGTTGAACCCAACCAAGGCCAACACTAATGCAAACCAAGGGGAAAGATTTGAAGCAGCATGGACAGGCGAACTCGCGCGATGAATTGGGAGAGAGGAGAGGCTTGGCCGTTCGATTTCTCCTGGGCGTGATGCGGCGAGCCCGTGTGGTCAGCGCCGCAAGCGGTTCCGCTTCGGGCGAGGGAAACAAACACGAATAGGAGCGTTGATCATGCAATGTCATGAGTGCCGAGGTGTCTTTTGACATCCGCCCGTATCGTTTGGGGATTCCAAGTGGTGCATCGTGGCCGGCTAGTTCGTGGGGTGCAATTGAGGGACGGATACTTCCATGGTCGGGTCACGGCTTGCGTTTCCTTGGATTCACCGTCAACGATGGGAGCTTCCTCTCCGCACCCTTCCATCCAAACGTGCGAATTGGGAATTCACATCGTGATTGGTGCCTTGAACATCTCCTTTTGACGAAGTGGTGGTTGGTTCGTTCCTCCTTCCTTCGAATCCAACGCAAGCTCATTCGTGCATCGTTGGACCTCCTTGACGAGGACCCTCACGCCTTTGCATCCCGGCTCTTGACCTGGAGATCCATCCCAAGCAATCCTGCTTGTGACCATCCACGTCCATGCCTCTCCCACTGCTGGCATCCATCGGTGTCCATGCCTCTACCAATGCCGCTCGATGTAGCCTCCTGTCCATTGCCCCCATGGACACGTCCCTTCGTCCCCTTCCAATCCACCCCGACCCTTCCGTCCGTGTGCCGTATCCGTACGTTGGGGTACGGCCATGGCCCATCGCCTGGCGTCACCTTCGTCGACGACATCCGACGCGCATCCGCGCACCTTCGCGTGATCCGAAGGACCGCCTGGGACCTCCAGGCGGCAGAAAGGCGTCTTTGGGACCTGGAACCGTTCGGAAGATGGCGTCCTGCGCGGGAGGGAACGCACAGAGGGTGCGTTTGGTGGTGCACGTGGACCTGGACTGCTTCTACGTGCAGGTGGAACAGGCGCGTCGAACGGAACTGCGAGGCGTGCCTTGCGCCGTGATGCAGTACAATCCCTTCGGAGACGTGCAGGACCTGCGTCCAGAAGACGACCGACTCATGAATCGATCCAACGGCTCCCTCATCGCCGTGGGATACGAAGCACGTGCGTGTGGTGTCACCAGGAACATGCGCGCACAAGAAGCCAGGAAGCTCTGTCCGCAGCTGCAGACCGTGCAGGTGCCGGTGAGACACCAAAAAGCCGACCTCTCGCCATATCGAGAAGCCAGCGCCAAAATCATGGAAATCTTCGCCAGAAACGCCGTGTGCGAAAGGGCCTCCATCGACGAAGCGTACTTGGACGTCACCGAAGCGGCGTACGAAAAGAGAGAAACGTGGAACGAGAAGAACGCCAAAGAAGAGAAGGTGAAAAGCACCAACGTCGTGGGACTCGTGGAAGGTACAAAAGAGGAAATGAAGGTGGAAGCGAAACGATGGTGGGAAAGGGTGGAAGACATCTGGACCGAGACAGAAATCATGCTGGCTTGCGGTGCGGCGGTGGTCGCGGAACTGCGCCAAGCGGTCTTCGAAGAGCTCGGATTCACGTGCTCCGCAGGTATCTCCACCAATAAATTGCTCTCCAAGCTTGTGTCGGGCATGTACAAACCCAACCAACAAACGCTGGTGATCGATGACGGAGTGAATTTGATCTTGAAAAATCTACCCATCAACAAACTGCGGGGCCTAGGCATGAAACTCGGTGCTTCCGTCAGGGAACATTTTCAAATCGACACCGTGGGGGAACTCGCGGCCATTCCTGAAAGCACATTGACCAATGCGTTTGGTTCCTCCACTGCGGAGTACCTGGTCCGGCTCTCACACGGGATGGACGACGACCCTGTGAGACCAAGACAGGCAGTGAAACAAATCGTCACCGGGAAGAATTTCAGGGGGTTGCATAGTTTAGGAGACATAGAGAGTGTGATGAATTGGATGTTAGAACTAAGCAGCGAGCTTGTCGATAGACTGGAGGAAGACCGGACGGAGCACCACCGCATGGCAACGGGCCTCACGGTTGGGATCGGGCATATTTTTTTCGAAAACGGGTCCACCGCACAGTCCACGCAGCAGTGGACTCTAGGATTGAAGAGATACATTACGAGAGCATGCCAGTTGCGGCATGGTGGGCCAGAGGTGGTTGCGAAGGACGCAACCAACGTCGTCAAACGTTGGGCAGACCAGAATAAAAGTAGAACATTTAGAATCACTTCACTGTACTTGATGGCAGGGGGGTTCAAAGACCTAAAAGGTGCAACAACCATCAGCAACTTCTTCAAATCCGCTCCATGTGATGCCGGAGGAGGCCATCACGCGGCTGCACAAGATGCTCTGAAAGGAGCTGGTCTTGAGTATGATGCGTTTGAAGAAGGAGACGTGCATTTGGTTGGTCAAAACAAACCAGAAGCACCGTTTGATGCACAGAGGCACGGGACAATGGGAGCTCCTGCATCCGTGAGTGAAAACAGCACCCCTTCTTACGCACAGGCACCCCACATTCAAAGCACCAAAGCAGTGCACAGCGAGACCTTCAAGTTCTATAACGTTGACGAGATTGATAAGTCTGTCCTTGACGAGCTCCCGGAGGACATAAAGTCAGAGGTGCTTCAGATCATGAAGAGGAAAGAAATGTTGAGGGAGCACAACACGAGCTCTGGCGTGCAGCAGGCCAAGCGCAAAAGGCTCACTGTCAAAGCACCCAAAGCAAGCATACAATCATTCTTCAAGAGATGAAAGAAATGCCCGTATTTTGCGTCAACCTTACCATTCCACATCTTGATCGTCTTCAGCCTCAGATTCCGATTCGTCGCTCGCGAACGCGTGGGTGATGATTTCCTCGACTCGTTCCGCCGTGTACTCTTCATCTTCGTCTTGTTTCGCCTTCCTTTCGTTCGAGATGGGGCATCTCTCTTGCTTTTCCCACTTCGGGAAAGGGAACACGCCAAAATTCGAGGGTGGCCTGTACACGCCTTTCTTTCGGAGCAACATTTCCACGTCCTCTCCTTTCATGGCCCGCGCCAGGATCTCGTCCAGCTCGTCGGCCAGTGGCACGTCGCACTTCGATCGGAACTCCTCCACGTCGAACTTCTTCCTTCCCTCTTCGTCTCTCCTCAGGAACTCGTACGCAGCAGCAACGCGACGGAACGCTTCGGCGGCTTGTTCGGATCCGCCATTCTTGTCTGGATGGTGTTTCAGCGCGAGTTTTCGGAACCGCGACCGCAGGAGGGTTCCATCCACGCATCCTTCGGGATCCGACGCGTCCTTCGGATCCAAACGGAGCGCACGAAGCGCTTCATGGACCGTCATGGTGGCAGGATCCGCCATCTCCGAAACGCGCCTCGCGACGGTCCGACTCCCACCTGGCGCCTGAATCCTCGACGCGCATCGAACGAAAAACGGCTTTTTTGTACGATGCTGCACCGTCCGGGACGGGGTTCTCCGTACGGGACCCTTGGAGGAAGTCCTCCCATCCTTCCCATTCCTTTGTACTTCCTTATCAACCCGGTCCATCTTCCCATGGGAAAGGGAACGCGTCTTCCAATGGATAAGAGGGTCGACCGGGGTTCGGTCGACCCTTCCCTTTCCCTCCTTCCCCGATCCTCGGAAGGTGGGGACCGAGCCAGCCGCTCGACATCCGTAACCGGTTGGGCGGATGTGGCCCGTGACGGTGTGCACCGTGCTGGTGTTCCACAGATCATCCGTTCGAGGCGATCCGCGACCGATCGTCCACGTGCGCGTCCATCCAAACCGTTGCTACCAGGAAGGATGGATCGCATTCAAAGGCTCTTCAGCAATGTGGGAGCTGGAGGACTCGGAGGTCCGCCCTCGGACGCGCCGATGGTGGACACGGCCGAACAAGTGTACATCTCTTCCTTGGCGTTGCTGAAGATGCTCAAGCACGGTGCGTAGAAGACACGCGTACGTTCGCCGAAGAAAAACGTGGCGTTCTTGACGAGGAGAAGCAGAAGAAAGAAATGGACGTGGCGGGGTTTCGGATGGTCTCCTGCCGAGCGAGTTTCGAACGGGGTCCGATCGGTCCACCGAGGTGCACGTCCGAGGTTCGAGGGTGCACCTTTCGACATCGCGCGCTTCCACCACCGCATCCGCGCACTTGTGGAGTGGAACTGACCGACGTCTTTCGAATTCCGGATGACAGGTCGAGCCGGCGTGCCGATGGAGGTGATGGGACTCATGCTCGGAGAGTTCGTGGACGATTACACCGTCAAGGTGGTGGACGTCTTCGCCATGCCTCAGAGCGGAACGGGCGTCAGTGTGGAAGCAGTCGATCCTGTCTTTCAAACAAACATGATGGATATGCTGAAGCAGACAGGACGCCCGGAAGTGGTGGTAGGTTGGTATCACAGCCATCCAGGGTTTGGGTGCTGGTTGTCGGGTGTGGACATCAACACCCAGCAGAGCTTCGAAGCACTGAACCCGAGGGCCGTAGCTGTTGTGGTGGATCCGATCCAAAGCGTGAAAGGGAAGGTTGTCATTGATGCCTTTCGTCTGATCAACCCACAGACGATGATGCTGGGGCAAGAGCCTCGGCAGACCACCTCCAATGTGGGACACTTGAACAAACCGTCTATCCAGGCCCTCATCCACGGACTCAACAGGCACTACTACTCCATCGGCATCAACTACAGGAAGAATGAACTGGAGGAACAGATGCTGCTGAATTTGCACAAGAAGAGGTGGACCGATGGTCTGTTGGTCGGCGACTTCAAGGAACACACCGCGTCGAACGAGAAGTGCCTTGCTGAGCTCAAAGAGTTTGCCAAGAAGTATGATCAGGCAGTGCAGGAGGAGGAAGAGCTCAGCGCCGACAAATTAGTGGTGGCAAGGGTTGGACGTCAAGATGCGAAGAAGCACTTGGAAGAGAATGTACAGAGATTGATGTCCTCGAACATCATCCAAGTGTTGAGTGCCATGCTAGACACAGTTGTATTCTAGAAAAAAGTCTAACACTTTGTTTATTGCATAGAACGGGGCTTGTCCTCAGCCGAACATCTCCAAGGGGTGCGTATCCTTCTTTCCGTGTCCAAGTCGGGTTTCAACTACGGTGCGTGCGCATCCACCGCTGTCATCCTTTTCATACCGATGCCGATGTTCCAACGATTCATCCTCTACCGCGGCCGCGGAATCCTCCACGTCCGCGTGGGCTTGCGCCACGGAAGCCACCACCGCCTCCGCGGAAACCGCCTCCACCACCACCACCACGGAACCCTCCTCGTCCACCTCTGGGCGTCCCTCTTCCTCCACCTCTTCCACCACGTCCTCCACCTCTTCCTCCTCTCCCTCCTCCTCTACCACCTCCTCCTGCACCTTTCGGCCTCGGCAGGAATCTTTCGAGAGGGAGCAGCTTTTCTGTGGAGATGTAGAACTTGTCTCCAGCCGCATAGGACGAGGCGACGACGCCAGGATCCATCTTGATGGTGAAGTAGGCTTTGTTGATGGGTCCGAGGATCTCTTCCACTTTCCCCACCTGGGTTTTGTTTTGGAGGTAGATAGGTCCGTTGAAGTACGGCACTTTGGCGTTGGTGAGTTTGCACAAGGCTTCTCCTTCGCAATCGTGCAGGAATTCTCCCGCTTCCACCACCTCGGCGGGCGGACCTTCGTCCCTCCCGTACGATCCACCCCCTCTTCCTCCACCACGACCCCCTCCGAAACCACCTCGTCCGCGAAATCCGCTCCCGCGAGGCGGACGCATGGCTGCACAAGCAGTGGCGGCGCAACCGCTCTGCTTCACGCTTCAATCGAGACCGATCGAGGGAGAGGGTCTGGTCGGGTGTGGATGGGGGAAAGGGGACGGTCCTCGGGTTCCATCCATCCCTTTCCATCGGGTTTCCACTTCCCAATCGATCGGGCTGGGTTCGAGGGGACTCGAAGGGAACGGTCCTCGGGTTCCATCCATCCCTTTCCATCGGGTTTCCACTTCCCAATCGATCGGGCTGGGTTCGAGGGGACTCGAAGGGAACGGTCCTCGGGTTCCATCCATCCCTTTCCATCGGGTTTCCACTTCCCAATCGATCGGGCTGGGTTCGAGGGGACTCGAAGGGAACGGTCCTCGGGTTCCATCCATCCCTTTCCATCGGGTTTCCACTTCCCAATCGATCGGGCTGGGTTCGAGAGGACTCGAAGGGACGGTCCTCGGTTCACCGCACGCTTTCTCGCATCCGGTTCTCCAATCGAGACCCGAACCAGGAGGGACCGTCCGAAGACCATTAAAGGATCGCGAAGACAGCAGTCCCAAACCAAGCAGGCAGGAACCCCACAGGATACCTCGGACGACTCGAATCCAGAGGGAGGAAAGGTCTCGGCTCCTGCTTGGTCCGAACGGCACATGTGGTGTGGAAGGGCAACGTGTCGTGGTGGAATGGATGCAGGTGATGGATGGCGCGCAGGCGTCCATCCATTCGAAACCTCGCGAAGGACGACGTCCGAGGCCTTGTGATGGGAGGGCCGCAGCTGCGAGCCAGGGGATGCAGACGGTGGAAAAAGTGCACATTTGCTTCGTGACCATCGTCGTCGCATCGACTCGATCCCGAACGAGCGTCGTTTCATTCCTACTCCACCGGACATACGTCTCCTTGGGAGGTGTCCCTCCCGTTTCCCTCCCCAGCAGAGAAGAAACTCCCAGGTCCGGGACGGATCCGTGCTGGATCCTTCCGAGATGTCGGGGGCACATCTCCCCGATCGACCCGAACCCCTTCGGGTTCGTTCGGATGCGTTTGACCCGGACAGAAGGGAACGTTCCTTCCCAATCGATCCGGATGCCACAGGCGAGGGAGTAAGGCACATCGACCGTTCGTTCGTGGGACTGCGAAACCAGAGCCACATTCGACGATGACGGAAGTCGTGCTGCGCGTCGCCATGACCTGCCAAGGATGCGCGGGATCCGTCCGAAGGGTGCTCGGGAAAGTGGACGGTGCGCCAACCTTCCCACGGGAAGAGAAAGAAGACGGGGAGGAACGGAAAAAAAGGCGAGAAACGTCGGCTGACCGACCACGTCCGACCGTGCCGTAGGGGTCGACTCGGTCGACATCGATGTAGAGGAGAAGAAAGTGGTCGTGCGTGGACAAGTGGATCCCGAAAACGTCAAAGAGAAGGTCGCGAAGACAGGGCTGGCCACCGAATTCTGGAACTAGAAAACACGGAACCATTCGTGCGAAGAGAAGAACGGCAACGCGGTGCTTGCGAATGCAAGTGTGCTGCACAAGCGTCGCGGGCGTTTTCGAACATCCCTATTACGCCTCCATCCCGAGTTGAAACCACTTATCTTTCCTTGTCACGATTTCACAGTAATTAGCTTACACAAACTCGACAACTTTCAAATCACGGAACCTGTCCTGCACAGCAGCCTTCACACCCATGCCAATGGGTTCAGGACCTGCGTACTTGATCTTGCAGATGCCGTTTTCCAGACTCAAAACTTCCACACTGCCACCTAATCCATGAATGGCAGGACGCAAAGTGTTCAAATGACCATCGATGGCAGCGACTGAAGTCGAGGTGTTCCCGGAATCCAACTGGACGACCTCCTTCAATTGCTTTCCAAATGCTCCTTGGATTGCTCTTTCAATGCCCATCTTCATCGTCGACGTGGAGCTTGCACACGTGCCACATGCACCTTGCAGCCTGAGGTACACCCTCCCCTCCTCCACACGGACGACCTCCACATTGCCACCATCTGCAATGAGGTAGGGACGTACCTCTTCCAAGCACCCGTCCACGCTTTCCACCGTCATGGGTTCCTCCTCCTCCTGTTCCTTGCCCAACTCTCGATGAACCATTGCGTTGGAGAAAGGAGACACTACCGTCTCCTGTCCCAGGGCCTGTTCGGTCTGATCCCCAATGACCTCACTCCAGTTGTCCCCTTCCACCGCCTTGATGAGACGCAGCCTGCGTTCCTTCGCGTCGATCGTCTCCCCTTTCACATCGTCGTGCAGGTTTTCGCCCATGGCTTTCCTCATCTTGAGTTTTTTGTCTTCATAGGCCTGCACTTCCGCTTCGGACATCCTTTTCATTCCTTTGTCGTTGACATCCCACAGGTCTCTTTCTTCTCCGTTTCCTGGAGGCACACCACCCAGGTCTTCCAGCCAGTTTTCCAGTTCCCTTTCCATGTTTTGCCTCGTAGCCATGGCTGTGTTGGCGAATGCGGACACTCTCATGTAGGTGCACTTCGCCTCGCCCACGTGGTCTCGGAGGCTGCGCACGGACACGACCACGTTCCTGGAGTAGCTCACGTACTGCGGTTTCCTGTCCCGGTCGTAGATGGCAAACACTCCGAGAGGTTTTTCCATTTCTCTTTCGGCAAGCCAGTCGTCGACGAGCACCGTTTCGGATCCGTCATCTACGCCAGGTCTCAGGCGATATCCTTCGCTTCCGTGCTCTTCTTCTTCCCCGTCTCGGTAGAGGAACCCGTGCAGTTCGCGGTGTCCTTCCGGTACGCTTTCGTCCGTGGCCACACGTGTGCGCACTCTTCTCCTCCCCTCCTTCCTGCTGCTCCGAACGTGCGTCGATCGCAGCCCTCCCAGGCGTGCGGCATGCACCATCGCTGCAGCCAATGCACACCTTTTCGTCGACACTTCTCCTCTGCTCAACCCCTCTCCATCTCCCTCCCTCTCTCGATCCCACTCGATCGGGGAACGTTCAACCGATCCGATACGGTACGGTTGGGGAGGGAGGGGGTGGATAGGGTTCCCCGGGAAACGGGGGGGGGGTGGATCCGGTGGGAAAGGGAAAACCAGACCCGAAGAGAAGGCCGATCGGTCCGATCGAACCGAACCGATCGAAAGGGAAAAGGAAGGGAAAGGATCCGCTTTCATCGCCCGACGAGGCCAACGGGGGAGGAGGAGAGAGAATCCTCTGCAGACGCAGTCAGGGTCGCGGTGGAGTGGGGATCCACTCGGGTGCCATCCCACCGTCCAGGATGGTTTATTGCCCGCTGCCGTGCAGCTGTTGCGACAGAACACGCTTGCACGTGTCGCGGAACCTGGACAAGCGTCGTTCGACGTCGATGGCGTCCCATCCTTCGTCCTCCACCTCAGCCAGAAGCTCCCGCTTGGCGTTCGCCAACGAGAGCGCCAGATCCCTTCGATCCTCCGGGGACACCTCCTGCAACGTTTCGGAAACGATTTTCCTGGCACGAAGGTCGAAGGCGTGCGCCTTGCTTTCGAGATTGCCTTTCCTGCTCCTCTCCTGCATGTCCTTGCGCTCTGCTCCCGACATGGGCGGAGGCGAGGCGTGCTCCCACGCCTCCAGGAGGGCCCGATACGTGCGTTGGCAGACCTGTGCGTGCTCTTCTGCGTCGTGCATCCATTCCACATGGTTTCCCTTCACGACGATGGTGTTGCGTTCCCACGCGTGTTTCTCCGGTCTCGGTCGTTCGAACCGCTCGTGCATGTCCAGGACGACTTCGTCCGGCACGCGTCGGTCCTCGGCACGTCCACGGTTTCGTTTCGACGCCACGTCCCAAGGCACGTCCACGAACACCTGCAGGTAGCAAGCACCGTCTGATCGAACGATTCGCACGCCTCGTCAGCCCATCCGATTGTGGACGTAGGACTTTGGCTTCGGCACGCGTCGGGATGGGGCTCACGTTCCCTGGCGATGCGGAAGTATTCCTTTCGCATGCTTCGGAGGTGCATGTTGTCGTCCACGACGATCACGTGCTTGGTGGTTGGATCCCGTCTGGCTCTGTCCATCCTCTCTCGTACGTCTCGCTTCACCTCCCGACCGGCGCGTTTCCATCCCTCTGCGTTCCACGCGCCACGTTTCGCGAGTGCCCGATCCACGCTCGCCACGTGCACCTCTTCCTTCTCCATCTTCCATCCTTCCGCCAGTGCGCTCTTTCCCGCACCCGGCAGCCCGCAGAGCACCACCAGGCACGCCTGGTTCGGTCCTTCCCACGTGCACAACCCTTCCTTCCCGACCGCCATGGCGTGCGCCATGCGCGAAACGGACGTGGGCGCGTCGCGCCACGTGCGCCCCGGACCGCGGATCCGGGGCGTGCTGAAGCACAGGTGGGCGCCTCCCCCGGGATCACGTGATCGATCCGAACGCATCGGGGCCGTCCGTGCCAGATCGGATCGAAGCGGGTGGACACCTGGCCGAACGGGAGCTGATCGGGGACGTGCGGGACCAGGTACACCGATTTCCTCGTCCACGAAGTGGATGGCCGAGGGAAACTCGTGGTGCTGGACGATTTGGAACCCATCCACACGGTGCGCGATGCGCGAAACGCGCCATCGTAGATAGAATAGAAAGGGAACCAAGGAGGACAAACAAAAAAAAAAAGGATGTGGAAACGGTGCCTGGGAGGTGTTGCGCACAAGGACAAGGGACGAGAACGACTCACGCGTGCTGGAACGAAGACGCAGACGCAGGGGGAAGGCGGAGGAGACGTGCAGGAAGGTCCAGTGGAGACGACAGAGGAGCTCGTCCGAGCGTTCGAAAAGGTGGCCGGTGGACAAGGCAAGCAGAAGCTGGAAGACTTCCTGAGACGGTGGTACGACGAGAACACCCGTACCTACGGTCCAGGAAGATGCCGCCTGCTCCTGCCCGCGCCAGTGGATCGAGAGGAACGCAAACGCATCCACCAGTTCTTCCGCACGCACGGCGAACCCTTCCAACTCGTCACCGACACGGTCGATGACGACGATAACCCACCAGGAAAGATGATCCGGATCTACCCAAACCAAAAAGGCAAGGAAGAAGACCAAGGCAGACGACCCACCGGTGCGCAGAAGAGGAAACGTGGGGAAGAGATCCAGTTCGACTACCGGAACAACGCATGGCCAGCGGACAGGCCCAACTTCCTCATGTTTACCTTGTACAAAGAGAACAAAGACACGCAAGATGCACTCAACGTCATCGGACGAATGCTGCGCTGCAAGCCATCGAGCTTCGGGTTTGCCGGTACCAAAGACAAACGAGGTGTCACGACCCAACGGGTCACGCTGTACCGACAGAAATCAGAGAGCGTCGCGAGACTGAACAAAGTCCTGCGAGGTATCATGGTTGGTAACTTCAAGTATGTCGAAGAACCATTGAAGCTAGGGGACCTGCTCGGCAATCGTTTCTGCGTGGTGCTTCGTGGCGTCGTGGAAAGCGAGGATGCACTGAGGGAAGGGGTCGAATACCTGAGTAGAGATGGCTTCATCAACTACTTTGGTCTTCAACGGTTTAGTGGAGGTACCCACCACGTGGGAATGGCGTTGTTAAAAGGTCAGTGGATGGATGCGATCAAGCTCATTGTGCGTCCCAAGGAGAACGAAAGGCAGGAATGCGCCGAAGCTAAGCAGTACTTTTTGGATACCTTGGACGCCAAGGGTGCCCTGCAGAAAATGCCGCACTTTTTGGTCGCGGAACGATCAATGCTGGAAGGTTTTCACAAGTACGGTGAAAAGAATCTGGTACATGTGCTGTCCTGCATACCGCGTACATTGCAAATGCTGTACGTCCATAGCTACCAAAGCTACCTGTGGAATAGAGTGGCGACAGCACGGTTGGAGAAGTTTGGTTCTTCTGCCGTGGTGGAAGGGGACCTGGCCTGCACGGTGGGCGATATGAGCTCGGTCAAGACAGACATTGATCCAGACCAGGTGCGCGTGGTCACTACAGAAGACGTGCAAAGCCGCCGATACACAGTGTTTGACCTTGTGCTACCATTGCCGGGCAACCGTGTGATTTATCCAACCAATGACACTGGTGCACTTTTCCATACACTAGCAGAAGAGGATGGCATTTCGTTGGAAGAATCTCCTCACAAGGTAAAGATGTTCTCCATCACCGGCCTCACGGGCGCATACAGGAGAATCATACAGAAGCCTCATAATGTGGAATGGAAAGTGTTGCGCTACAATCACGAAAACGAAGATCTAACAGAAACAGATGCTGACAAGCTGCGGGGTAGGAGACGCAACAAGACTGCGGATGGGGGTGAGAAAAGAGCATTGCAACTCGAGTTCACTCTTCCTGCCTCCTGCTATGCAACCATGGCCGTTCGTGAGTTGACAAAGGCATCAAGCTCAGCGGCATTCCAAAAGTCAATTGCATTGACTGCCGGTAACGAGGCTTCGGGACCCATTGCTTGATGTTCCCACTGGACATCGTTCCCTTATCTGGATCAGACTGCTTGCTGCGCAGGGTTGATAGACAGACATCGCTGCCTCTGGCTGCCTTATGCAGCACCTTGATGCCCGCCCTTTCCTTCCACCTCCTCTATGGAAAAGATTCAGGCATTGCTGTGCAATCTTGTTGCTTCTTCAGGTTCGTGCCCGTGATTTTGGAATACTGTGAACAATGCGATTTGTCACTGGCGCACATTCAGTTTTTCTGGAATAATTCATCAGGCGGAAGTTTTTTGCCTTTCTTCTCCACCTTGCACGCGTGCCTCTTTTCTACGCTAGACTTTTTGGCTAGGAAATTCATCATGGAAGGGTCACTCGGTAGTCGTTCCTTCCACGGGGTTCAAGACGAGGGGCAGTTCTGCACATGTCCCTAGAGAATGGGCATCTTTCTACTCAAGGGCTAGAAAAGTGTTTCGAGGCTCGACTGCTTCAGCAGTGCTGTCACGTGAAGGAATTTTGCGACGTTCCTCGTGAAAATGATCTCCTAAGTCATTTATACGTCGGTCTGGTGCATTTTTGTCTCTTCCACGATGGGTTGTCCTTCTCTTTTTTGTTTGGATTCCGCCTGAGCTTCCCATTTCTTTTCTGTCTCACAATCACTTGGTCTTGGTACAGCCCTTACTCAGCACCACTGAAAAAGGGACTGATGCCCATCCCCATCAAATGTTCACGCATCCATACGCTTGAATATCACATTGGTCAATCCACAATGCACGGTTCGAGTGGATTTTTCTCAGTCCAACATGTACAGGTGTTGCATCTTGCCTATCCCTGGAGGACACCACCTGTAGACCCCTGGATCGATCGTTCCTACTTGCTTCCTTGCAGCATGGTCACCTTCTTTGACTCTCCCTGGTTGCTCAGTGCTGCATCTGATGGTACCTTACGAGCCACAGCCTTCTGTTCCTTTCCATTTGATGCGACCCCGTCCTTTCTCCCCCACAAATCTCGAATCTCCTTGGACTTGGGTGGTCCTCATGGTTTGTCCTACTGGGGCCAAGGTGGAAAAGCATCTTCGAACCTGGGGAAACCCCCGATTGAACCGGGTTGGGACCGGATGGATAGCCCCAATCGAACCTAACGCTTCCCAAGGTGCTGTAGCACGCCTGTTTCGAATCGATGGATTCAAAGCTGGTCCAAGGGATTCGAAGGTATCCAACGAATCGACCGGACACGTAACCGACGCCATGGGAGCTTGTTCGGCACGCATGAGGCACCAAGATTGCAAATACGTGTACCTGGTCATGTTCGTGGTCTCCACGATCGTCAGCTGGGTGCTGAGAGACTATGGAGGGGATGCGCTTGATGGACTCTACAACTTGGACCATTGCATGGGCAACACCACTTGCTTGGGAAAGGAAGCAGTGCTACGGATCAGCTGTGGAAGCGCCATTTTCTTCTTCATCCTCTGCATATTGTCTCTAGGGGTGAGGGAAGCAGAAGATCCAAGAGAGGCAGTCAACTCAGGGATGTGGCTTGTCAAAGTGCCACTCTGGATGGGACTCATCGCAGGCTTCTTCTTTGTGCCTGGAGATTTCGCTGACGTCTACTTCCAAATTTCAAGGGTTGGGGGGGCAATCTACCTCGTGCTGCAAGCAATTATACTGTTGGATTTTGTTTACGATTGGAATGAGCTCTGGCTCGAGCGCCCTCCGCTTTCTGCTGCGCTCGTTGCCCTCACTGTGGTCCTGAATGCCGCTTCCTTGACTGGCATTGGATTCATGTACCATTTCTTTGCTCCCAGTTCAAGTTGTTCGCTGAATATTTTCTTTATAACCTTCACACTCGTGCTTGCTATAGGATATACGGTGATGTCTGTAACGCCCTGGCGAGCGGAAAGTGCTGGTTTGTTCACGTCGGCGGCGATCTTTGCGTACAGCGTGTATTTGACTTGGAGCAGCATAATGAGCCAACCCCCAGGTAGCGATTGTAACACACTTCAAAGGCAAGAAGGAGAAACTGGTTGGACCACGATTGCAGGATTTGTGATCACAATGCTTTCGGTCATAATAACTACGGTAAGGGCAGGTGAGAGATCAAAGACGTTCGCAATCAGCGTAGAAGAAGGCATGGATTCGGACCAAGGCTTGCCATACCGGCCAGACTTTTTCCACATGATTTTCATGCTTGCATCCATGATGGTTGCTATGATTCTGACGGGATGGTCAGAGTCGTGGACACACCAGCAACTTGTGGTGGATGAAAGTTGGGTGAGCACCTGGATGAAAATCTCAACCCTGTGGCTCATCGACATTTTATATGTCTGGAGCATGATCGCCCACCACATTTTTGGAGATAGAGAATTCTGAAAACCTCATGCACAGAAGCAAGGCACGCACGCCTTCAGCATAACCTAAACGTGGAAGGCAGTAAATGAATCAAAATTTCAAGAGAATATGCGCTTACGTGTATCCTTGGAAGGTGTATTATTATGGACGGTTGGAGATGCTATGCCAACAAACGTTGCCAGCAACGGAAAGAATAAACTGAGAATACTGTGCACTTGGTGAACTACCATCTGTGACTTTCCACATGGACGACTCCAAAATCTTAGTGCGTTTTGTGTGTTTCATTGTGGGGCTATACTGGACAAAGTGAGGTCACGTAACATGTTGCCCTTATCAGGAACGTCTCTCCTAAAGCCATCTTCGAAAGATTGTGTGTCAGTACGATCTATCTGCTGAAGGACATCCTCATTCTTTTTCTCGCATATATCCAGTTCCATTTTCAAGTTTCCAATGGTCAACTCTTGCGATTTTATGATTTCCATTTTTTCCATGAAGCGTGCATTCACTTCTGTCACAAATGCTCTCGCAATGGTTGCATCCTTCTTAAGCTTTAAGTTCGATTTTTCTAGCTCGGACTTGGCGTAGTGTGACAATCCGCAGTCTACGGTTGCGTTGAATTCAGGTCAGTCGATGTGCACGAGGTGGAGCGTAAAACGAAGGTTTTTGCCTTTTGCAGTCGGATTTTTGCCCTCTCTCCTCTCGTTGCGTTTCTCTTCGTTGAGTTCGCTCACGTACAGAACACCAGCAATATCCATATGCATCTGCTAATCCAGCTGACACTTTTATTCACCATTCCTTTGTGCTTTCTCGGTTTGGAAGCTTTGGCGCCGTCGTACACGGGAAGTGCTTCACTGTCATCTCGCATGAAGATCCTGGCCACTCCAGCTTGGATGGGACTGGGAGATTCCGACCATGGACTGGACATCATCTTGGGTTCCTGGCGTGTCGATGGATGGCTTGCTGGTGCACGTGTCTCCGGTTGCCGTCCAGCTTTGCTGTCGACGATGTGCTATTCTGCCACCCGTTCGGACCAGTGTGTGCACAACTCTTTCCAGACGAACCCCAACCAACGGACCCCTGCCCCGACCCCAGGCTGGCACGAAGGTACGGGGAAGGAGACACCCCTCGGCATGGTCCCCCGGGGTGCAAGGGGCCTGGAGGTCCAGGGGGGAGATTTCCCTGGGGTATCCAAGGGGGACGAGCCGTCAGGGTCGCATTCGGCTGGGGGGACACGTCTCTCAGGTGGGGCAACGGACAAGTGGGTCCATCCATCCGGGTTCGTCTGTCCCCCAGCCACATGGCAAGCCAGTCCCGCCAAAACCAAGGGGACAAAGCTCAGCAATCTACCTAGGACCACCGGCTCCCCCGTTTTTGGAACCCTGCGCAGTACCGGCGTCGAAGGACGCAGTAGCAGGGGTTTGGATACAACCTGCAAAATGTGAAGATGAGAGATTCAACGCGTAAAGAGAACTCAAAAAACATTCAAATTCCAGCCGGAATATGCAGGGCAAACCTTCGAGTGGATGAAGGACTGGCCATGCACTCCTGCAACTCCTTGCTCACAACATGCAGCAAAATGTGACATGTGTACTGCATGATCGCTTTCATTGCTTGGCAGCAGACGGACCATCGTATTGTATCCATGCACAATTTGGATTAAGGATGCTGTTCCTTGATTCCAGCAACACGAGCATAAGCCTGCCACAGCGGTGACTGGACAACAAGCCAACTTCTGAGCCATGGCTCCAGGATGAAGTGCTTGCTCAAATATATTAGCAGTGTAAAGTTCCATGCATTAATCACTATGTTATAGTGTGCATGAATAAATCATTTTGTGAGGCAAGATGCTACGTACGCTGTGACTGCGTATTTGCAACAAAAAATGCCGGTCTAATCTGCCTGGTTGACTTGTTCAATGCCAGCTTGTTGTGGCAAAGCTGGCCCAAGTCTGTCAACGTGGTCCCTTGTAGTGTGTAGTTTTCTCCTCTTTTATTTCCAAAACAGGCTCCGTCAATATCTCCTGTGCTTGTTGCCCAGGACATGCGAAGAAATTTACGGATCCCAGAGCATGAAAGCGTGAACGGGCCAAACCTTCCTTGCTAGGTGGCGGTCAGTTTGGTGATCCTAGAAGGACGTGGAAAGTCGTCCACAAGAAGCACACCTGGTTGCTCCCCTTGCAACTCCTTGATGAAACCAAACCAATAAATGACCATACCGGAACCATACCTATGAACATACCCTTGAAACTGTGCAGACGCCTCTCGAATGTAACCATAACCATCGCAGAAACAAGCTTTGCTGTCTATCCAATGTACTATATGGTCATCAACTGCAATTGGTAGCTCCAGCTTGACATCGGGTGTCTTGGCTAGCCCTTCTGCGCGGAGTGCATCTTCTGGATAGAAGGGAATATCCAAGCTGATGAGTTTTTCGCACAAAAGGGACTCATATTCCAATCCCATGACCCTTTGTACCGTGTTCACGTATGGCGACGAGACGTGATCTTCGTCCACAGCGAGAAGTATGTCCATTCTCAGTCTCTCGACGATAGCGTTCGATTTCGCCTGTTCAGGTACGTTCAGATCCGTGCGCAGGAGAAAGTTTGGATCCTTCATCACCGTTCCGACGGCCTGCTTGTTGAGGCCCATCAACATTTGGAGCATCAGCCTTGCCAGCAAGCACGCCGGTAGATCGATGTCCATCGCGATTTGTGTGAGGTTCTCTCCAGCGAGATACCTTTCTGCATATTTTTTCATGGCTTGTGGGCTTTTGTGGTGGCTTTCGTTGAAAGTCCTCCGGACTCTCCGGGCACATTCTTGGCTGTAGATGCTGACCATGGTGTCGTAGCTGACGTTCGGATGCTGACGGGACAGATCAGCATAGTCTGGTTGGTATTTCACGGGCAGGCTGAGTTTCTTTCGCAGTGCTTCGTATTCCTTGCGTTCCATGCTCGTGCTCGCGAACTCCTCTCCATGCGCCACTCGAATGCACTCCACCCCTCCTCTCACAGAGCCTCGGAGGGTGGTGAGATTAAGCGAAAGGTTAACCTTCATCCCTCTCCCTCTCCGGGAAGGCAAAAGGACAGACACCCATGCACACCACGCTTCCCATCTGCCTACAAGGAGAGGAGAGAGGTCTCGCACGCATGGCCGAGGACTTCTTGGGAGGATTGGCGATGGGGTTTCTCGACTGGTTGACGGATTTACACGTCGAACGCTTGCTTTTTCTATCTTTCCATGGCATCCGTGGTGCTTCGGTGGGTCCAACCCAACTGACCCGGAGTGGATCATCTGCCGATGGATTGATTCCTCTCTTAGGAATTGCAAAATGGATGCGTGAAGCCACCCAAGGAAAGGTATCCGGTTGAAGCTCGAATGAATTGGACACATGCATCGGGTCGAACGAGGCACGGAGAGAGTGGGTGTTTCGAGAGAGAAGCGGCCGACTAGATCGGGGAAGGACGATGGCACAAGTTCGAGAGAGAACCTGATGTGGGTGGAGAGTGGAAAAGGTGGAGAGATTGGATAGAGTGGAGAGATTGAGAGGGCGGAGAGAGTGTAGAGAGTGTAGAGGGTGGAGAGAGTGTAGAGTGTAAAGAGTGTAGAGTGTAAAGAGTGGAGAGGGTGGAGAGAGTGGAGAGGATTGAGAGAGGATTGAACTCGACATGGCGTCTAGTGCGAGAGCGCACGTCGCGTCGATGGCGATGGCGAACGTCGATCGGAGCATCAATCCAAGGGTGGCAGCCCTACGTGCGTCCAGGACCATGGCGTTGACGGATCTGGCACGTGCCATGAAGGCCAAAGGGATCGACGTGATCGGCCTCGCCGCTGGTGAACCGGACTTCGACACACCTAGCGCCGTCGCCGAAGCAGGCGTGCGTGCCATCCGAAACGGAAGAACCAGATACGCGCCAAACAGTGGAACCGGAGAGCTCAAAGAGTTGGTGCGTAAGAAGCTGAGGCGAGATCACGGGCTGGAATACGCCCAAGACGAAATCGTGGTTTCCAACGGTGCCAAACAATCTTGTGCCATGGCCGTCTTCGCGTGCTGCCAACCCGATGACGAAGTCATCGTACCAGCACCTTATTGGGTGTCGTACCCGGAAATGGCCACACTTGCTGGAGCCAAAAGTGTGGTGATCAACACCACTGCAAAGGACGGATTCGTACTCCGGCCCAGCGAACTTGCCGAGTCGTTGAACGAAAAATCGAGGATGCTTATCTTGTGCACCCCAAGCAACCCCACTGGAGCCGTCTACTCCGAGAAAGAACTACGAGACATTGCAAAAATCGTGGCTGAACATCCTAGGCTTTTGGTACTTTCGGACGAAATCTATGAACACATCGTCTATCCTCCCGCAAAGCACCACTCCTTCGCTTCTTTCGAAGGAATGTGGGAACGTACCATCACTGTCAATGGGTTCTCAAAGGGATATGCCATGACCGGCTGGCGACTTGGTTATGCTGCTGCACCACAATGGATCGCAAGTGCCATGGCAGCAGTGCAGAGCCATACTACGTCGGGGGCCAACACAATCGCGCAAGAAGCTGCCTTGGAGGCCCTGGCCCTTGGACCAGCGGGGGGTGAACCAGGGTTTGCCATGATCAAAGCATTTAAAGAACGAAGAGATTTTGTTGTGAAACGCTTGTGTGCTGTGGAGGGTATCGTTCTGGCTGAACCACAAGGTGCATTCTATGCTTTTCCGAATGTTTCCCGATTCTTAGGCCCTGATGTAGAGGTGAAAGGGTTTGGAAAAGTTCCAGATGTGGACGCTCTCTGCAGATATCTCTTAGAAGTAGCAAAGGTAGCCGTCGTGCCAGGAGATGCATTTGGAGATCCGAATTGCCTACGTATTTCCTACGCAGCAAGCATGGAATTGCTCGAGGAAGCAATGGATCGAATTGCGACAGCGCTGCAACCAGAAAACTTCACGCGGGATACATCGGAGACGAACTGACAGTCCATCTCTGGGGACAAATAAAGTGAGTAGCAGTGAAGGTTGATCGCTTGGCAGGTATGATTCGGGACAGCTGAGGTGCCCATCGCATGACGGAAAAATGTATTAAAATCATGAGCTCCCTTCCTTCTCTGCTTCAACTTGGGAGACCAGATTGTCGACCTCTTGATCTTCCATGATGCGGAGCCCACTGGTACTCATAATTGCGACTTCAATGTTCTTACTACCTGACTCTACAACCTCCAACAAAGCACGCAAAGCCAGCTTCACTGCTTCGTCTCCTTCCAATTCTTCGTAGTTCTTCTCCAAGTACTCCCTCACCTGCGATCATATCAGCCAGTCAGCCACTTATCACACTGAGTGCTGCCCTTCCCCAGAATCTGGAAGTGTCAAATCCGACTTACCGCTTTGGAATTGCGCCCCGTTGCATTCGCTTTCCAAGCTGAGAAGGTACCAGCTGGGTCCGTCTGATAGAGCTGTGGCGTATTGCTGTGCTCATCGAATCCGGCAACCAGAGTAGAGATGCCGAACGGCCTCACCCCTCCACTTTGCGTGTACGATTGCTGAATTCCTGCAATGTATCTGGTGACATGTTCCACAGAAATCTGCAGCGCAAATGATCCGGACGGTCAGCATCTCTACCTTTCCGGCATCTCGTGTCCACCTTTGACGCGATGGAAGTTATGACGACTCACCTTGTCTTCCATCGTGAGTTTGTAGCTCTGGCACTCCACCCTCGCTCGGTTGATGAGGACCCGTGCGTCTGCTTGGAGCCCAGCAAAAGAGATGCAGATGTGATCGTCGATCTGATGGATTTTTCGGATGGTGCGTGCGTCTTGCAGCTTGGCCGTGGACTTTTTTTCGACACCTTCAGGTTACCAAACGTCGCCGATGGAAGGTCAGTCCGTCGTTCCTTTTCGCGCACGTGCCACGTCCAACCGATCGGTTTGGCCTTTTCTCTTGTTCAGCGTCGTCTCTCGAGATGCCGTCCTGTCGGCCATGGATTCTACGCGCACCTAGTACGATGCAGTCTTTTCCTCTCACTCCCACCGCCGTGGTCCCTTTCCGGACCGCTTCGAGCGCATATTCCACTTGAAACCTGCGTTTCGTGGTCCTGCAAGGTCAGCTGCTTCTCCACGCGTTTCGATCCGATCCGGATCCGAGCGCGCTTCCATGTGCACGTACAGGTGTCCGTCCGGCGAGAAGACGGTGATGGCACGGTCGTAACGTGCCGACATGTCGCTTGTGCGCTTCAGAAGCAGGTCCTTCGCGGTCGATCGAAACGTTCGCCGATCCACTCGCAGCGATCGATGGATCGATGGAGGGTGCGAGAAGGCGAGAGACCTGGACGAACCCCATAGGGAAAGGAGGGAACAGTAGGAAAGAAAAGGAGGGGATAGACCCAGGAACCGAAGGAGGATCGCGGGATGGCGAGTCCCATTTCCAGGGGAAAGAAAGGGGAAGGGGTGGACCTCCTCCATCCCTTGATCAATGGACCCCACCAGGACATGGGGGAACCACCCCGCTAAGAGAATAAGGTGGACACGAAAGAGTGGGAACACACAAAACAAAAAGATCAAGCCAACTCGTTGATGTGCCACGTGAGGAAAAAGTTGTTCCATTGGTCCTTGAACCACTTGGAACTGTCCTCGTTGCGCAACACGAACGTCAGACCGATGATGTCCTTGTACTCATGGGGGATGATGATGCAAGCACGTTGAAGATTCGCCAAACCACGACCAGGACCCAAATCTACACTGCCAGCAGACCCTCCAATGCTTCCTGGATTCACCAAAGTGCCGTGAAGCTCCTTCACCAGAGATGCAGGGGCAACAAAAAAAGATGTCTCACAGGCACGAGGAAGGACAACGCTGCCAGGAGGTACGATACCTTCAGGAGGGACACTCCACCCAAAGGGTTCCACCTCCGCGATCCCCCAATGAAGCACAAGTGGCTCAGGAGAGTCCGAGAATAACTCGATCATGTATGACTCCTTGTGCTCACTGATCAGTGCTAGTAAATGCCCTGAACATCCACTCCTTCCCAGAGGGAAAATGTGCTGATGCATGACGTCAGGAGCATGTGCTGCCTCCGTTGCCAGTTGATGAAGGATCCCTGATGGTATAGGAACATAAAAGTCATTGCCATCCGCATCGGAAACCCAGTGGTGCCCGATCTGAAGCACGAAGTATATCCCCATCACCCCGTCACTTGGCTTCAAATCAACGATCGCTCTCTTCCAGGTCCCGCCAGAAACTGAATCGAATTGCGTGTTGCAGCTCTCCCCCCCACACTCTGAATTGTCAGGAACCTCACTGGGAGTCTGCCAGGACAGTGCGCATTCAGACAAATCAGTGCTGTTGCTAAGCTCGTAGGGGCAGTCGATGTTCTCCTGTGCCAGACCCCAATGGAGGATCAGAGGGCCATCCTCCTGGACATCACAAAGTAGCTCAACAGAATAAACGCTGCCATCCTCGTTGTTGTGCTTATTTCCAGCGCGTACAGACAAAAGGAGTCGTCTTCCTCCTGCAAGCTGGTACTGCTGCTCGTACATGACTGGAAACTGGAGCAAGTCCAAGCTATCCTCACTACCGCTTTCCGACTCGGAATAATCCATACTGGCAAGTGTCTCTGACACCGGCTGGATGTTTGAAGAAGGGGGTTCTTGTGGTATCTGATCAAAGAACCCCAGGCTCTCCAGCTTCCTTCTCTCCTCTGCCGTTTCCCATCCTGGAAGAGGCACGAAGAAGTCTCCCCCATCGGCTGCCTTTATCCACTTCTCGTTTTCCACCCTCTGTGCCACAAAGAAAATGCCAGGGGCGGGCGAACTTTCCCTGATCTTGATCTCACAGCTTCTAAGGGGGCCCTCCTGCTGTAGATCCAGATCACACGCGTCTTCGCTGCATTGGCTGCCTTCTGGGCGGGCATCCTCGGGTGGCAGCAGCCAGACACCTTGTTTTTCTCCCTTCCCAGTCAACCCCCAGTGCACTTTTAATGGCACCTCTCCATCGCAGTAAAGTCGCACTATCCATCCCGCATCTGGTGAGGGAAAAGTGCGTGGACCTTTCTCGTTGGCGTGTACGGTGCTAGTAGGCTCATGTGTTGCCAATTCTTGGCCTACGGTCCAGGAGAGCTCGCCTCGTGCCGATCGTCGTCTACCGAAGCTGCCGTGTACATGCGTTTCTTCCCATGAAACTGCGGAGACCTCTTTTCTGTTCCATTCTACGAAGTCATTGTCGTTCGATGCATCCATGCTGATTCTCTCCACGATTGCGATGAGGCCTACTTCGTCGTCGGTGGCGTAAATCCTCCGCAAACAGACGGGGTTTGCCGCGTTTTCCTCGAGCTGTTTGGCCATCTTCTCCAGCCATCTCCAATCCTTGTGAACTTTCGGAGGTCTAGGAGGCCATCCATGCATCCTTGCCTGCAACTCCTCTTCAGCTTGCAACACGTATTCGTTCGTTTCGGAGTCGTCCAGACCTGCTTCCACGGCCACGCGGAGCAGCGTCTCTCGAACGATTGATCGCTCGAACACGTCCTCTGCGGACGCACGTATCCTAGTGCATCTTCTGAACTCCTTCTGCTGCGTTTTGGCGTGTGTTCGCACTCGCAGCAGCAAGCAACCGCGCGCCATCTGGACACCTTCCTCGTGGGCGTTCGTCCCTCGGCCCCAGCGTTGTGAAGGGAGACCCGACTCCCTAGACCAGCGATTGGAGAGACGTGCTCGATCAAAGGGTGAGGGAGAAGGGAAAAAGGATCGGTTTGAAGGGGAGACGGAACCGTGTCGGAGGTCGGAACGCCAACCACGTGCCTCACCCACCTGGATGAACCCGTCCTCTGCGGTAAGTGCACCTCGACCGATGAAGTGCGGACAACAACCGGGAAAAAAGCAGGTATGGATGAAGTGCGCGTCGAGGGGATATTGCCGGCAACCCAGCCGTCGAGCACCGCGGTGGGATCGAGACCAAGGAAAGAACAATGGTCTGGCGGTGATTTTCGAACGTCGCTCCTTGGACGAAGGGTGTCGATTCGCGGATAAAATGCAAAACAGTGCTGCCTGATGACGAGTTCCAACGAACAAGTCGACTCCTTGAACTAGGTCGATCGCATGTAATTGGTCTTCCACAAGCTAGCCTGGTGTTCAATGTTGTAGAAAACACGTTGCTATGCAAACGAAAGGTTCGCACCAATAAGTGATCGATTCAATCGATAACATCGCAATTACCATGAGTAAATCGTGAACTTGTTACCTTTGGTAGACATTCTTTCACTCATATGGCTCATTTTTACATTGTATTTTCTGTACCCTTCGAACCAAGTCGACGAGCGAGGCAACTCATGCTAGTGGAAAACCTACTGTAGTTTTTCATATTGTTGCATGTAGAGGACACCCAGGCCTTCTACTGTGGCTTCGGACCGAGAAAAAATCTACCATGTAGAACTTGACAACTTTCTTTGCCGTCTCAAGGTTAGAGAGATGATTCTTGATGGCACCGAGAAGTTCTTGAATGGACAAAGCCACACACGTGAGCTCGAGCACACACCCAACTTGTGTACATGAAAAAGCACGAAGAGCGACCTTGCAAATTGGGATGCGTAGAAGGGAGCCGTAGCTAAACTAGGACACATTCTTGACTAGCATTTCCGGGATGATCGAACAAACCGCTCAAAACGGATGGGCTTGCCAATCCAAATCGCACTTCCTTGGTGAGCTTCTACGAAGTCATTCCTCACCAAAGCGTCTACTCCAATGGCTAGTCACAACGTGTTGCAAAAACACTTCCATCAAAGAATGGCACTTTGACACCACATAGATGTCAAGGAGTTCTTCGTTTTTCTTTTTGAAGAAAAGACACAGAAAACGTTGACACCACACTTGGGAGATGCTTTGACTTTCCTAAAGAGGGCTTTGTTTCTGTATGGTGGAAGTGGGGACGAAGACTTTGTATCACAGATCCTTCAAAAGGGGACGGTGAATCCGGAATTCAAAAACGATTTATTCTTGTTCGCACTCCGACGCATACAAACAAAGAGCTTAATGCACAGTCACCATTTAGCCGACAAGCCGGGCATGTGTATGATACAAGATGTGCCGCATCGATGAGGTATCTAAGGATGTTCACGGAAGGATGCAACCTGTACAATGTTGTTCCGTCTTGGAGATGGTTTTGGTGTCCGTGCCTTGTTCTTTTGCAGTCCGTCTACGTGGGCTTTGTAGGCCGCTGTTGCTTCCACATAATTCTGCTGTTTCTTGATCCTCCAAGGCAATGCCTCATTTTTGGCAAAGTGCTTCCATAAGGCCCTTTGGGCTTCATCTTCGATCAGTCCATGGCTGCGGATGTCCAGGTCAATCCAAGAGGAATTCATCCAGCTGGAAGGAGTTCCGTAATCTGCCTCACAGAGGCGCGTGAGCTCTTCGTTATCCTGTATCGATCCATCGTCAGTGTCCATTGCAATCACGGCACCTCGCACGGAAGGTCGGTCATTCGCTGGTCTCACCTCGTCCATGCTGCTGATATTCCCATCTGCTCGTCCCTTCTTGGCTCTTACGGTACAAGTTGGGGTCCTGCGTGTCCGCCTGAGCATCCTCATGGGCATCTTGTTGGAGCCCACCACGGTGGCTTGGCAGCACGAGGTGTACATGTTACTTTCTTTTATCTTCTTCTCGAGGAGCGTTGCAGTGTCTTTTCTCGGTGTCCTTCCGCAACCGGGGCCGCTTCGCGGCTGTGGATCTCTGCGACGGAGACTCCCTTCTCTGGTCTGCCTTGGCGCTTGTTGGTCTCTCGAACGGGATCGATTCTGATGCGTCCTTGTGGTCGCGTTTGGCTTTGCTTCTCGTGCTTCTGAACGATTTCCGACACGTGCCCTCGAGGTCGGTCGTGCACTGGAGTTGACACAGGATTGGCAGGGGAGGTTGTGGGGGAACGAATCCCGCCTCGTCAGCGTATCCTTGGGGGGAAGGGACTAGAACCCGAGGATCCGATCCTTTCCCCTCGAAGATTTCGGTCAGAGTCCCGATCGTATCGATCAGGAGGAGCGAGATCTCGATGATCGATGGGGGGTTGGGGCAAGGCTGACTCGGATGGAGCGGTCCTTCCCCCCGAAAGACGAAAGGGGGGCAGGAGGCGTTGATGATTCCGAGATCGGACCCGTCGATGAGTGCAAAGGGGGGCATTCAGGGTGCCATTTCGATCCTCAGTGTCCCAGTCCGAGGTGGATTCGGTTTGGAACCTCGGGAGACCCGATGATGGACCAGGTGCAAGACCCCCTCGAAGCCCAACCATCCCTCGAACGCCAGGGTCTGGAACCGATCAGGAAGCGGCACGTGATCCACTCCAACCTTGCGAATGGACCCGATGCCAAAGGAATGACCACGAAACTTCAAGATCGGAGCGTGACTAGGACGGCCTGAATCGCCCAACCCTGTGGAAGATTGCAACACCATGGACCAAAGCACGGGCCATGGAAGGTCGCGAAACGATGTGTGGTGTAGTGCAAGCATTCTTTTGAAGGGTCTGTGCACCAAAATTAAAAAGGCGCGTTGCCTGGAAGGCGCAGGTGCAGCCAGGAGCCCCCTCCTCGATGTGCCAGGCATAAGATGCATGGTACGAGCGTGGTGAAACCCATGGCGTAGCAGGGCGAAAGCCTATGTGCACTTCAATTTACATACTCCACTCTACCTCCTGCTACCGTGGGTAGATTTGTTGGAGCAGAAGGCCAAAAAAGCGCCAACAGAGGCTAGAGTTGCGTATACCAACAACACCCCAGCGTGGACATTGTTGCATTATCTACTCGGTAGCTTCGGGGCCAGTCGTAGAGTTGGTCGAGTCCACCTCGAACGGCTTGAGGTTGAATCCGCCCATCCCAGCAGTATACTTGACCGCTGCAGGTTCCTTGTTTTGCCCGATACGACGGAGGTTGTTATTCTTTGCAACCCGCCCAGCGTTCACCTTCTCAGGATACACACCGTCCTTTGGATGCAGGTACTGGACCTCACCTGTGGTTGCGAAACGTGTAGGCAAAGGTTAGAAAGACATCTTCAACCCAAGCAGATGCGCTCCACGGCTGCCACGCGTTTCCTTTACGTGCATAACGTACCATTGGGATACACACGATAGAAGCAAGAATCGGTCTTGAACTTCGTGCGCAGCTGGGTGGTGAGGGCCAGGCACTGCTCCTTGCGTGCCAACTTCATCAGGTTAGGTCCCTCGCGCATGATGGCTGCACCTCCCGTGGGCATCTCGAAGATCTGCTCCTTCTTGGCATTCCACGTGATCACGTAGAACTCCTCAGTCTGCGACAGCGGACGACTGAGGTCAGTAGGGGCTCTCGCACCGAGCACCGCGTGTTGTCCGCGTCGAGCGCACGACCCCCGTCCACCCGTTCCAATGCTTCCAGAACTGTACGAGTTTTTGCTTCTTATGGTCCCGGTATCGGGCACGACGGGCTGCTAAGCTGAAGACGGAGGCGTGCGAGCGCGGGCACCCGTTCGGCGGACCGTAGTGTGACCCGGTCACGGTCGAGTGCATCTGCTTTCGGTCTTCCGTCCGTCCAGCGGCGAAGGTGTCGACGCCTTCCAGCAGCTAGTTCTTTTTCCCCAGTCGAACCCGCCGGGCCATTCCCTGTCTTCCGTTTGGGCGATCGGTGCCGTTTCTCGCGTACGTCCCGTGCGCGGCTCCGTGGTTCTCTCTTTCGTCTTTCTTCTTTCTTTTCGTTCGACGCCACTCTTTCGCTCACCTGTGCCTTTCTGAGCAGTCCACCGGTGCTTCCACCGAAGATGGGCGACGGCGTGTTGGGATCGAGCTTGGGTTCGGTCCACTTGGGCTTTTCCGGAGCGGCCGCAGATGCTTCCTTCCCTTCGGCGCGCACGACGACGTTGGCGCGTTTGGTTGCGTTCCTGCGGTTGGCAGTGCGAAGGGCGGCCCTCGTGGGTGCGCAAGCGACGGTCTGCATGGCGTTTGGGACGTGGAAAGTGCGCAGCGATGGACGCAGCAGCCAACGAACAGGAACACCGGTCGAATGGTGCGTTTGATCCTGTGGGATCCCAGGAGGTCCAGTGGACGTCCGGGTTCAAGGGGGAACCTTCCCCTGGACGTCGGGGACGGGATCCGACCAGATCCACCATCCCCCGGGATGGCAGGGGAAGGGTGGATGGGAAGCGATCCCAGCACGAGTCGAAGACGTAGGGGATCCATCCGGTGTGGATCCAGGTTTGAAAGGGAAGGGGTCCCCGTTTCCACCGGGTGGAACCGGGGGATGGGGACGGTAGGCGCGAGATCTGCTTCCCACCGGTCCTTGGGCGGATCCCGCGTCCACCAATCGGATGCGAGATGGGGAGATAACCCCGTCGGAGGGGTCGACGGCACCACACCCCACCCGAAAGGATCCGTTGCCGACGAGGACGAGCATCCGAAACCGAACGAAAAAAAGAAAAACCCCTTCGTACCGTCGGTACCGGCCGGTTTCGATCCCCCCTCACGGACCGTCCCACGGACGCGCCTCCAGCCCGTTTTCCCCCCTCCGTTCCTCTGCGTTCGATGGTGGTTACGTGTCCCCTGACTCTCCCGGGGACGATCCCCGAGTCCTTGGATCCATCCCGCCCCCTCCTCGTTTCGAATCGCCCGTACCCGTACGTACCTCCTCCCCTCCGAACGTCCCGTCCGTTCTCGTACCCACCCCGTACGCGTACCCCCAGCATCGCCCGCCCCCCCCTCCGTTTCGGGGATTCCGACCCCCTCCTCTTTCTCCGTCCGGATCCGGGGGGTTCGGATCCCCGTTCGGTGGGCGTGTGGGGGACTGGACCCAGCAGGTGCGTCTCCATCCCACCTTCCACATCGTCGCACGAGCACGTTTCACACACGTCCACGCCTCGCCTCGACGCCACCTCCTCGGCTGGACGAGTCCGGAAGCAGGAGGAGAAGCACGTCCACGCCGAATCGAACGCGTCGGGGTGTCCACGGGGACGAAGCCACCACGCACGGACCACGAAGCACGCGACGTGGCCGGAGGCGAAGGAAGAGGTGGCGCAGCTGCACGAGCGAGCGTCCGGGAAGCGAGACCGCGGGAACGTGGGAGTAGCGGGAGAGGGTGGGAGGAGAACGAATCGAAGGGAGTGGGAACACCCGCCAGCAGGGAACGGCGAAGCAGAAGCATACACAACCACCTCGCCATGATCACCAGCAACTTCGAAGAACACGCCAAAACGCTCTTGGATGGCAATCGAGGTGAGGCGTCCGTCCGAATTGAGACGGCTGCGCGCGTCTGGAAAAAGAACGGGACCCGATGCGGCGGAGAGGAATCTGAAGTTCGCGTAGGCCCACCGCGGGAACGAGGAAAGAGAAGGATGCGAACAGAACCGACGGATCAGAAGTGCGAGGCGACGAAACGCGGACGTCGTACGACAAGGCCCGATGCTTCGACGGAGGGGATCCAAAGGGGTGACAGAGCTTGGTTCGGGACGGAATTCGAACCGCACCAATCCAGGAGCGGACGAACGAGGCACCTGTCGGCGGCCCAAGGTGGCAAGATTCGGTCGCTGACTCCACGAAACGCTCCATTCCCTTAGGAACGACCGAGAAGTTGCAGCTGGCCACCGAGCTGAGAGACTCGATCGAGATCGTGCACACCTCCGAGTACCTGAACTTCCTAAAGGCTTTTTTTCCTGCGTTCCGCAGGGTGCTGGCAGGCACGAAGCCCCAGTTCAAGGATGGAGACGAGCACAAGCTGAGGAACACCGTGCTGGAGATCCTCAACCGGCTGCCACACAACGAGGTGATCCGGCCATTCTCCCACGATCTCATGAAAATTTGCTTGGGCACTCTGGAAGCGGACAATGAGGACAATGCCATGATCAGTCTGAGGATCATTTTCGATCTACACAAGAACTTCCGACCTTCTCTTGAGTCTGAAGTCCGGCCGTTTTTGGATTTCGTGGCGAAGGTAAGTTCCAGCATGGGGCAAGAGAGGAACGTCCCTTTTGGACTCACCAGGACCGAATTCGTGCTGACGATTTTTTTCCAAGGTTTACCGTGGATTTAAGGAAACAACTCGTATGTATTTTGACGACAAGAAGAAGGTAGTTGGTGGAAAGAGCATGAGCATGCACAAAAGCACTACGTCTCCGGCTGAATTGGTCCCAAGCACAAGGAGCTTTAAGGTGATCACCGAGTGCCCGCTGATTGTGATGTTCCTGTTTCAGCTATACCCACAGTACATCCAAACGAACATACAGCTCCTCCTTCCCCTGATGATCCAGTGCATCTCTTCTCAAGGCCCCAAGGAATGCCCCCAAGGACAACTGAAGCAGGTATTTACCGATATGAAAGGGGCACAGATCAAGACCGTCTCATTCCTCACTTACCTCTTGCGCAGTTTCGGAGACCTTATCAAACCGCATCAACATAGCATTTCTAAAGCCATCATTGAGCTTATGATCAGCACACCGGACAATGTTGCCATTAGGAAAGAGCTCCTGGTGGCAACGAGGCACGTTCTCGCTACTGACTTTCGTCGCGGCTTCTTTACCCACATAGACACACTACTTAATGAAGAGATTCTGATTGGCAAGGGCCGGGCTTGCTATGATACCCTCCGTCCATTGGCATATTCTCTCTTGGCAGAGCTGATCCATCATGTTCGAAGTGACCTGACCCTCAAGCAGCTTAGCGCCGTGGTATACATCTTCTCCAGGAATGTACATGATGATCAGCTACCTCTTGGTGTGCAAATGACATGCATCCGACTTATGCTCAATCTGGTAGAAGTGATTTTCCTCAGCTATGCAAAGAGGCAAGAGCCGGCAGGCAAGAAAGAGGCCCGTGCTTTACTTGGCAGGATTCTGGACACCTTCATCATGAAGTTTCACAGTCTCTCTTACCTTGTTCCAGACCTAATCGAGAAGCGTAGAAGATCATTTGTCAGAATAAATTCTGAGAAGAGCGATTTGGAGGTGAAGAACCTCCCATCGAAGGGTCACACAGACTACCAGAAGGAGGTGCACGAGTGCAAACAGCTTCTTAAGACCCTTGTTATGGGGTTGAAGACCTTGCTATGGAGCATCTCTCATTTTGCAAGGGCCCACCAGCAAGTACAAAGTCAGCAAGCGCAGGCGCCAGCAGCAGTTCCTAATCTTCCTCAAAGCATGACCGATGATGAGGTACTTGCTGCATCTACTCTTCTTTCCAATGGTGTACGGTGTTTGTATATCTTTGCGGAGACAGACGGGGAAAACAACCCTGCAGATCCACCAGAACCATTAAGCGCGAACAATGTAGGGAAGCTTCATCCTTTAGCCAGTGGGAATGACATTTTGGAGCATTTTTTTGCTGTTTTTACAGTACTGACACCTAGAAACTTCTTGGACATGCTTCACTTGGGATTCGACGACTTTTTCAGAGAGCTTGTGAAATTGCCAATCCTTTTGAATGTAGTTATGCACCTGCTCCAGAATGCGAGGCTCTCAAGGTTTCTTGTGGACCACCTGTTGGAATATCTGTGTAATGCTTCGAGATTCGAAACCTTGAAGGATCTGACCAACTCAGAGGGAATTTTGACTTTGAGGCTCTTTCAGCTTTGCTTTGGCGCTGTATCAAAGTATCCCGAGGCAGACTCTTCCGTACAGCTGAAGCTGATACCACTTCTGGAACGCTGCCTACATTTTGCAACGGACGTGGAAAATCCCAAGGGGTACTTACAGGTGCTGAGAACTATGTTCAGGGCCCTTGCAGGGGGGAAGCATGAATCTCTTTACCGTGAGTTGATTCCATCGTTGCCGGGGACTATTCAGTCACTTTGTGGTTTGCTCGAAGGACCGCACGGCGTGAGATTTAGAGATCAATTGGTTGAGCTTTTCCTCATTCTTCCTGCTCGGCTTTCGTCCCTCCTGCCTCATCTTTCAAGGTTAATTCTGCCCCTTGTTTTGGCAGTAGAGGGGCCACAGGAACTAGTGCAGCTTGGACTTAGGACACTTGAATTCTGGGTTGATAGCCTGAATCCTGAATTTCTGGAGCCAGTCATGAGAAAATATGAGAGTAGGCTTCTCTTGGCCCTTTGGCAGCATTTGAAACCTCACCCTTATCCTTTCGGTGCAAGGACAGCACAACTGCTAGGAAAGTTAGGAGGGAGAAACAGGAGGTTCCTCCGGGATCCATTTGATTTAGAGTGCAAAGAAAGCCCAGAGCATGGCCTTCGCTTAGTCCTCACGTTTGCACCGAGCACTTCTTTTCTCGTTCCACTTGATGGCTGTATTGGGCTGGCAGAGACCGTCTTAGGTATTAAGAAAAAAGATCCAAGGGGTCCACCTATACTTTACAGCACACAATACAAAAGCCAAGCTCAGAGGTTCTTGTGCATCTGTCTAGCTAGCTTGCTGAATGTACGAGGGACTGGGGCCAATGCTAGCACGTTTTCAAAGAAAAACCTCTTGCATGCGTTGTCAGAGAAAGAATCTCTCCTTACACAGCCTTCTCTTCCCGGGAAAAGTGACGTTGGTGTGAAGACAAAAAACCAGCTGATTGCAGAACGAAAGATGTTTCAGCGCCTCATAGAAGACGTGATGCTGGCTGAATCAGATGACGGGCTGAAGGGAAAATGCGGTGACTATTGCGCCAATCTCTGCAGACACTTTGCACTTCTTTATTCCATAGGCCTCCCAGCTTCCAACTACCTACAGTGTTCTCAATTAGACGTGCCAAACGAAGACACAGAAGCAGAGGTGCACACTGAATTACGGTCAACCCTGAAAACACTGGAGTTGCATTCTTTCATTGAAGCACTGGTCGCGGTTATTTGCCGATCAGAGCCCGATCAATCTTCATTTGGATTGGAAATGTTGGTAGTGTTCGTCGATAGCATCAATGCTTTGTGTGAAGCTAGGAATTGTCCCTCTGAACATCCTGCAGATGTTGGTGTTTTAGGGATGCAACCAATTCCTCTGCCATTGAAGGAACTGTTCTCCCTGCTGATGCACTGTTGCTATGGTCACACTTGGTCTCAAAAGATTGGCGGCGTGGCTGGTCTCAGAATCATGATGCGAAAGGTCTCAAAGGACTTTGTCAAGCCAGACCTACCAAAGATTGTCCATTGCTTGTGCTATTGCTTAAACACCCTCCCACAAAGTGCGCTTGTTCACGTGGAGCAGACTGAGGAGACCTTGTGCAATTTGGTGCGGGAGTCTACTACGGAGCCTGATGCTTGCCTAAAGGAAGGACCCATGCATGATATAGTGGAAGTCCTGTCTAAGCTTCTCTTCTCGCCTTCTACTGGGCAAACGCTGCGTAAATGCCTTGAAAATCTTACCATGGTCATTTCTTCAACGTTTCAGGTAACTCCACCGGACCTTCTGAAAAACTCTGCATCAAAGGCACTAGCAGCCCTATCATCAAGGGCACTAAGGAAGCGTCCACTTGAGATGCAAGTACAAATAGTGGCTAGCATAAGATTCATTCTTGCCATGCAGCCGCAGGTTGTACATGAACTAAGCCCAGATGTCGTTTCTATTGTGCAAGAAGTCTTGCTGATCTGTGATTCAGAGGAAGGCAAGGTCAAGGCACTGAATGGTAAATCCCAGCAAACATTTGCAAGACTGCGCGTGGAGTGCTTGAGACTGGCATTGGCTGTTCTTTCATTTCCTCAGTGGCACTCTGCAGGCGAGCCCTTTGCTGAAATGCGCGTGAAAGTCATATCATCGTTCTTCAAGAATCTAACTTCACATTCAGAAGAGATGGTTGAGATTTCTTCTCGGGGAATTCAAAAGGTGATTCAGCTTCAAAGCCTTCCCAAGGAGCTTCTGCAGAGCTCTTTAAGACCGATACTTCTTAATCTCGCACACTACAAGAACCTGAACCTTCCACTGTTGAGGGGATTATCCAAGTTGCTTGAGCTACTTTCCAACTGGTTCAACATTACCCTTGGTGAAAGGCTATTGGAGCATTTGAAACGCTGGTTAGAACCTGAAAAGCTAGCTTTAGCCCCAAAATCTTGGAAAGCTGGAGAAGAGAATATGGTTGCTGCGGCTATCATAGACATTTTCCACCTGCTCCCGCCAGCTGCTGTGAAATTTCTTGAAACGACAAAGGATTCACCTGGTCTTGTTGTTTTGACTATTCAGCTGGAGGCAGCACTCCCTGTTACTGGACTGGACAGCGAGATTTCCAGTCCATTCCGGAAGCCGCTCACTAAGTTCTTGAATAAGTATGCTCCCCAGTCGATTGACTATTTTTTAGCAAGGATGGCAAACCCGGCATACTTCTCTAGACTTATTAGTATTATTCGGAGCAAGGAGGGAGCTCCTCTTCTGGAAGAGCTCTCTAGAAACCCAGACAAGATCATCAATGCAGCTTTCAAGCCTTCCTTTTCCTCTGTGCAGGGAGGGATGCAAAAGCACGGGACTTCGAAAGACTCAAAACAGAGTGGAAGAAACTCAGCCACTGTAACAGCTACTCAGTACTCTCCTGAATTTCAAGGAGTCCATCTTGTCTCTGTGATTGTTGAGCTGCTGCCAGACTGGCTTCCTAAACAGAAACAGCTACTGAATATACTCCTTGCTATATGGAACTCCGAAGACTTCAAGCTCAGGTTGCGGGAGGAGGAGAATCTTTCTAATACACAACTGAAGGAGCCAAAATGGCTGGCGCAAATCTTTCTAAGCTACTTTCGACGGGTGAGAGATGATTTTTCTGTTCTTTTCCACTTGCTTTCTATTTTTACAGTGCGAACTCAGTTGGACTACAGCTTCCTGAGGGCTTTTTTTAGTGAAGAACTCCCGAGCACATTTTCCATGTCTGAGAAAAGGAGAGTTTTAGACCACTATTTGGCGATGTTTGAAGCTAGACCGATTCAGCAAGAGAAACTGACTGCGGCAACTTCAGTACTTATTGCGCCAATGCTTAGCTGGTCTTTTGAGAATGACACACTAGAGGACAGGCAGAAACTTCTTGATGAAGTAGCAGTGCAATCAATTGTGGCTAATCTTCTGGATCCACCTGAAGAAGTTTCAGAATCTTTTGAGGAACCATTAAGGATTGAACTCCTCCAGCTAGCAACTCTACTTATCCGCAAAGCCTCTGAAGAGCTTGTGTCGCATCGAAAGGAACTGATTAAGTTTGGTTGGAATCATTTGAAGAGGGAAGATAGCAATTGCAAGCAATGGGCTTTCGTGAATGTTTGCCACTTCTTGGATGCGTACCAGGCCCCTGAGAAAATCATCCTCCAAGTTTTGGTAGCCTTGCTGAGGACCTGTCAGCCAGAATCAAGGACCCTCGTGAAGGAAGCTTTGGATGTACTTGTTCCTGCCTTACCTAAGAGACTGCCTGCAACAGACCATAAGCACCCTATTTGGATCAGGTATGCAAAGAAAATCCTGGTTGAAGAAGGCCACTCCCTCCCCCATTTAGTGCATATTTGGCAGCTAGTTGTGAGGCATGCCTCGCTGTTTTATACATGTAGAGCACAGTTCGTTCCGCAAATGGTCAACTCTTTATCCAGATTAGGCCTGCCACAGAACAGTCCCCAGGACAATCGGAAGCTCTCTCTTGATTTGGCACACTTGGTTGTTTCCTGGGAACAGAAGAGGAGAAAGTGCAGCAGTATGAATGGATCCAGTTCTGCTTATGCCTCAGGCGGGGGAGAACAAAAACATCCACGTGATGAGGACGGTGACGATAAGTTTGATCAAGGCACACCTCAGAAACTACAAAGAATAGATGAAAGTGGTCTGGCAGTTTCAATGGCAGTAGACGCACCGGACGAAGCATCCAAAACTGTGGAGGATGACTTTCAGCCCACTAAGCCGATGGAAGACATGGTCGTTAACTTTCTTGTTCGAATGTTATTCCTATCTTGTGATGGGAAGGAGACAGACTCCTCGGCACTCTATCAGTTTGCATTGCTTATCTTCAAGGAGGCAATGGAAATGTGGCCTACAACGACGATCAAATTGTCTTACTTGGACAAACTTTTGGGTCCTGCATTGGAGCAGAAAGCAGAGAAGAACCCGCCAGCTTTGACCGCGGCATTGGACATTCTAAGCGTGTTGGTCAAATTCCAACCAAAACAGTTGATACGGGAGAATTCAAAACATATTGTGCAGGTATTTGATCCTTGTTTTCGTATGGTGCAGGGTCCAGAATGTGTTCTTTTCTGTGAAATAGTATCAACAATGTTCGACAGTTACCCTCCTAGTAGCCCTACAAACAGCAATGATGCGAAGCTGTTGCATGCAAAGCTAGACGAGCTCTTGAAAAAATACTTGTCAAATGCAGCTTCTGGACAAGTTGCATCTGGGTCTCAGGCAATCAGCACACCTGGTGTTTCTTGTGCATTGTCACTACTTGAATGTCTCTGCAAAAAACACTTGACATTTGTAGAGCGTTTCAACCAGTCACTTGTGATGGCTGCCAATCGGTATGCTCGTGAACACGCAGCCACAGGAAACTCGAACCAAGCTAGGGTTCAGGCTCAAAAGCTGAGAGCCAAAAAAATGAAGTGCACAGACAGCGGAGAGTTTGGCTCCACATCGTACAATGTCAGAAAGTGCCTATGTGTTGCATCTCAGGTTGCTTTGAAGCAGTCCGAACAGAAAAAGGTGTTTTTGCAATCTCTTGTTCTGATCATTACAGACCGTACATCAGATGGTGTGATTCTATATGAAGTCCTGCGAGTTATTGATGGCTGGGTGCAAGCTCAAGCAGATTCCTTAAGAACTATGAAGGCCGCACAACTTCAGGCACAGTCAGGGACGGGGGGCATCAGTCCGAAGGAAACTATTTTGCTACTGCAAAGACTTGCACAGCTAGAAAGAACTGGCGCAACCTCCGCTGTGGCTCATGAATGGGAAAAGATATACCTGGAGATGATTCTACTGCTTTGCGAGGAAGAGAATGGCGAAATGAGTGCATTTGGAAAGGAAGTGTTCTCAAAGGTCGAGCAGTTGTTTTTGTTGGGACTCCGGGCAAGGGATGCGACGATCAGGGAGAAGTTTTTTGCTTTGTACCACAAGAGCATTGGACAAAACCTTTACCTCCGTCTTCGTTACATTGTGGCCATGCAAGATTGGGAAGCTATGAGTGATAGATTTTGGCTCAAGCAAGGGATCGATCTTCTTTTGGCCATTCTTGTAGAAAACGAGCAAATTTCTGCTGCCCCGAATTCAGCTCAGGTTCCAGCGATTCCGGGTGTATGTTTGGAGGAGGATCAGGCTCGCAGTGCTGATGATGTTCATCGAGAAGATCATGACCAACAAAATGAGAAATCAGGAGGATCAGTAACGAAAGAATCCCAATTACCAGAGAAGGAGTACTTGGCTGAATCGTCTGGGATATGCCCTGGCAAGGATGAGGTGGTAGAGAAAGTTTCATTGTTTTTAAATGAGCTTTCACAATACAGGGTGAAGGACCTGATTTTTCCTTTGAGAGAGTTAGCACACATAGATGGCCAAGTGGCGTATCATCTGTGGGTCCTTGTCTTTCCAATTGTCTGGGCTACACTTAGCAAAGAGCAGCAGATATCTCTGGCAAAGCCAATTATTGGTCTCCTTTCTAAAGAGTATCACCACCGACAGGCACACAAGCGCCCTAACGTTGTGCAAGCCCTTCTGGAAGGAATATCTCTATCACAGCCGCAACCTAAAATTCCAAGTGAATTGATACGCTTTCTTGGTAGAACTTATAATGCTTGGCATGTGGCCATCCCACTTCTTGAATCACATGTGATGCTGTTCCCGCAAGAGGTTAGGTGCTTTGATGGCCTTGCAGAACTTTATCGTCACTTAGACGAAAAAGATATGCTGGTTGGACTATGGAAGAAGAAATGTGTATCCAACAGTACCAAACTTGGACTCAGCCTAATGCAACATGGACGCTGGGAACGTGCTCAGTCTGTATTTTTCAAGTCTCTCACCCAATCCGATTCTGTACAGTCTTCCACCATTCCTAAGGCAGAAGTTTGCTTGTGGGAGGAGCAATGGATTGAGTGTGCAAAACAGCTGAATCAGTGGGAGCTGCTAACAGAATTTGGTCACAGTGTTGACCATAGCACTTTGCTACTTGACTGCCTTTGGAAAGTTCCCCACTCTTGGAATGTCTTAAAAGATAAGGTACTTCCCAAGGTTGGGTTCGAGGACAGTCCGGAATTCTTGATTGTGAAGGCATACACTTTGCTGAATGATGGTTCGATGCAAGATGCAGAAGTAAGAGCCAATCAAGGCATGCAGGTGGCTTTGCACAAGTGGTGGCAATTGCCAGACCTTTCTTCATGCTCGAGGACTCCTCTCCTGCACCTGTTTCAGCAGCTTGTAGAGCTCCATGAAAGTTGTAGGGTACTCGTGGACACAGCACCAGGAAACCAGCAGCAGTCATACGCTGAGCTGAAAGATATTATGGAGACATGGCGATTGAGAACACCTAATGAGTGGGATGATCTACTCTGGTGGAACAACCTCATGCATTGGAGAAATCATGTCTATGGTAATGTCATCACTGCCTTTGATGGGTTTCAGGAAGTTTCACCGCAGCTACACCAGCTGGGTTACAGGGACAAGGCTTGGAGTGTGAACAAGTTGGCTAGTATTGCGAGGAAACAGATGCACGGTGAAGTTTGTGTTTCCGTCCTAAATAAGATGTATGGCTTCTCTACGATGGAGGTACAGGAAGCATTTGTAAAGATTCGGGAGCAATGCAATGCCTACCTGGAGATGCCCGGTGAGCTTGTTAGTGGTTTAAACCTCATTAACACTTCGAATCTGGAGTACTTTCAAGTTCAACACAAAGCTGAGCTCTTCAGGTTGAAGGGGATCTTTTATGAGAAGATGGGAGAAAATGACTCGGCAAACCAATCTTTTGGCATCTCTGTTGGACTATGTACGCAGTTGCCAGAAGGTTGGATGAGTTGGGCAAAATACTGCGACTACATGTACAAGGATTCTGGAAACTTGCAGTTTTTAGAACAATGTACGATCTGCTACCTTCAAGCTGTGAGGCATGGTAGCTCGAACAAAGGTGCTGCCATTGGGAGGGTACTGCAACTGCTGTCCTTCAGCAATCAAAATGGTTCTGTTGGTCAGGCGTTTGACAAGTATAGTGAATTGCCGTTATGGGTGTGGCTTGTCTGGATCCCTCAATTACTGTACAGTTTGCAAAGGCCCGAAGCAAAGCATGTGAAGCCGGTTCTTATTCAGCTTTCACACATGTTCCCCCAGGCCCTGTATTACTCGCTGCGAGCCTTTCTGCTTGAACGTAGAGAATCAGCCGTGCAAGTACAAAGGCAATCAGATCAGGGTAAAGGAAATAGCGGACATGCGAGTCCTACTCAGAAAGGGCAATCTCAGGGCACCGATGCGCAGGGATCGCTTTTACAAGGGTCCTTTGAACATGCCAAGGAGGTAATGGAGCATCTCAGGAGTAGATATAGCAGCCTGGTATCTGAGCTTGAAGTATTTTTATCTGAGCTAGGAAGTAGATTTGTTCCCAGCCCGGAGGAAAGACTTCTTGCAGTTGTGCATGCACTCCTTCAGCGCTGTTTCAAGTACACAACATCGGTGGACTCAGAAGTACCATCAACTTTGAAGAGAGAACTCGCTGGGGTCTGCAAAGCATGCTTCAGCTCTGAAACTGTTTCAAAACATGCTCAGTTTTATGAACACTATCGAGAGGCCTTCCTGAAAGCCCTGGATCCTGGAAAGGATTTGTTTCCCGTTCATGTTCAAGAGTTGATCAGGCGCTTGAAAGTTTGGGTTCATATTCTCCACTACAACATTGAGCAGAAGGTGAGCAGTCCACTGATGTTGGAGAACGAGAGCCCTGCCCTTCTTGAACTTCACCCAATGGAGATTGAAATGCCTGGGCAGTACTTAGGTGACTGCGAAATAGCTTCTGAATCTATGGTGAAGCTTGAGTGCGTTGATCCATCAGTGCACGTAGTGAGAAGGCACGGCAGCTCGAACAGAAGGGTCTGTCTTGTTGGCAGCGATGGAAGCTTGAAACATTTTCTTGTGCAGACTAGCCTTTCTATTGCAGCTCGGTCTGACGAAAGAATGCTGCAGCTCATGCGAATGATAAATGGCTTCCTTACCCAGTGCAAGAATTCTAGGCAGAGATCACTAGCATTTTACGCACCTGTCATTGTCCCTTTGTGGCCGCAGGTGCGGCTGTTGGAGGATGAGGAGTTTTCTACGACATTTGGGGAAGCTTATGAGATCAATTGTGGAAGGTATGGAAGGGAACCAGACTCTCCAATTATGCGTTTTAAGACCGTATTCAACGAGGCAAAAACGAGGTTGCTGGATGAAAATGACGCTTTGTTGGAGGCATTTTCTACTATCAACAAAGAAGTGATCAGCGAGAACATATTTAGTCAGTTTGTCTACAAGACTCTACCAAGTTGCAATCACTTGTGGACCTTCAAAAAGCAATTCTGCAGCCAACTTGCTATTACAAATTTTCTCTGTTATGGTTTTCAAATTGGTGGTCGTAGCCCTCATAGGATTGTTTTCTCAAAGAAAACTGGCAGGTTGTTTCAGGTAGACTTTCAGATTTCTTACGATGAACAAGGACTCATCCCCAACGATGAGTCTGTACCATTCAGGCTCACACGGAACTTGCAGACATTTTTTACACCATTTGGTGTCGAGGGTACATTCCTTGCTTCGTTTGCATCTGCAGCAGAGGCTTGCCAGCAAGCAAAGGATGGGTTTGATAGTTTCTTGCATCTCTTTCTGAGGGATGAAATCATGGCGTGGGCACATCGCCGTACGATGGTGCAAGACTTTGACTTATCCGAGGGCAGTCTGAACCAGATTGTCCGTGACAGTGCGGACAACATATGGAAACGAGTCAAGGTTTGTTTACCGCAGGCAGGAAGTTGCCCTGAAGATTCACATGAGCATGGCCAGGAAAAAGTCATTGAACTGGTCCAGAATGCAACAGACCCTTCAAAGCTCTGCCGCATGGACCCTACCTGGCATCCTTGGTTCTAACTTGTTGTAAACTCGCTCAAGGCAATACTGGTTCCACTTTCGCCTTGACCATTCGTGTATGGAACGACGAGGAAACGTATGCACGTATCCCAAAACCCGGAACAATGGGTTTGACATTCCTACATCGTGGACTTCGCAACAGGAAAGCCTCCGTTGCTTACATGCCCGATCCCCCGCCATTCGATTCATTTGGGTAACCATTGTCCGATTAGTGTCCATATTGCGTCTTTGTTCGGCCGACACAAAATCAGGGGTGGCTATTGTAGCATGCAATTCAAGAAGTTGATCGCAGCCGTAGTGACCTTGTCAATGAGCTTGCATTTCATTTGCTTGGTGGAACAGCACCAGTGCAAGCCTAGGACCTTTTGATTGGTGTCGCGTCTACAGACTCCTTCCATGAATGTGAGCGTTTCGTGATGAGCGATCGTCATCCGAAACTCGTCCGTGATGCGCGGGTGGAAACGGTATGCGCATTCCTTGAAGGTGGGACTCATCGTCATGCACACCTCGCCTCTTCCACCGAGTGCAAATTTTGCCGACCCGTAGGACACTTTCAACCTCTTGTCCTCTCCGGTGTCCGTTTGCGCGCAATGGAATGATTCGGCAATTGTGCGTTTTTTGCCTCCGTGTAAACGCAAAAAATGGTTGTTCCATTTCCATCGCGTGTATGTTGACCAAAGGCAGGTGTAGGTGGCATTTTATTTCCTGCCCGTACGCAAGGGACGCATCAAGGTTCGCGGCCAAGGACGAGGCTCGGGAGAGCGCCAGCAAAGCAGTCCGGACGTCCACTTGAGTTTGCCAATCGAAGAACTTTTGATTCCCGATTCCACATAACATTGTCGACTCGAAAAGACCATCGACTGATGGTTGCACCCTTCGCGCCAAACGCAATACAAGATGTTCGACCCACCCGCGTGGACTCCCACGGGCACGTCGTCCCAAACGAAGGAGCGAAGAACCGACAAGTTTCATGTAAGTATATTCGGGTTGTTCTAAAGTAACGCACATGGACGCTCTGTCCATTACCACCTCGTGCACATCATGCCTTTTCCGCGTATTTTGTCCACGTCCAAAACGGAAGACCAACGCTCTTCGCTCATCTTGACAAATGGGATGTGGTCAGCCCTCGTCCATCCCCACTCACGTAGCACCCCGTACAAGACGTTGGTATTGAAGGTTGCGAGTTGGTTTCGGATTCGAGAGAGGGGTGCAGGGTCGAACAAACAAGCTTCGAAGTGAGCTTCAAGGTGACTGTCGATGTAGACCGCGTACCTCGACATCTTTTCCAAGGGCGTCGAGTCCAACAACCACTTCTTGTTCATCGGAAAGTCTTCCCGAGAATCCGAATCTAAGTTCAATTCCGCCAACCCAATCAGAAGGCATGGCATCATTAACAACACGCGATTCGCCCAATAGAGTCCAATTTTACGAATTGTCCAACAACATCTTGTTTGATTTTTGTGATCCAAGGATCGGAACGTTGTTTCCAATCCTTTCTTGACCGCCGATGAATAGATCCACCGTTGAATCCCACGCGTCAATCCCGCCACGTAGTAGTTTTTTGGTTGTTTAAGTACTTGACGGCACCAAATGACAACGAGTTGTTGTCGCCCGCGTACCGTTTGCATGCATCGACCATGATGCACTAGTCGGGGTGTCTTTCATGGCATTTGACAATCTCCTCGGAGACATATGCGCCCCGTTGATACCCAACATCAATTGGCAAAGGAACGTTTGATAAAACATGTCGGGCACGTTCGCGTTGGCAAATTGGTGTGTGCCTTTGCCGTGAAAGGCTTCCCAGTGCGATAGGCTCAAGCCACGATGACCAAGTGCATGCGCCTCGAGAATGCGATAACCAAGTTTTGGACGGCCCATTTGAAATTTTCATTGCACGGACCATACCACGAAGGAGACTATCCAAGGCACACGTACCGACTCTTCCTTGTGTAGTCTTTAGATCCCCGATCTTTCGAATACGATCTGGACGTTTTGCTTTTTGCCAATCGGCGCTTCCAAGACGTCGTCAGGGATCATGTTGTTGCGTTCGCGCTAGAAAACTTCCTAGGAGGATGGCCTCCACGGTAGACCATGCGTGGGTGCACTTGGTGAGGACGTGTGTACGAGCGAGGAGAAGGCTCCTGGCGCACGTAAGAGGCACGTGGGCGGGTAGGTGTTCTCAAAAGTGGTTCGTTCTTCACAAGTAAAGAGGCTTCCCTCCTATGGTAAGATATCCGAGGGGCAGTCTCTTGCATAGGGACACCCCTAGTCGATTCCTTGAGAGCGGGATTGAACGAGGTCGATCCCCATCGAGAGGTCTTGGTGGACCCAAGGATAGAGTCCCTCGAGTCCCCCCCCCCCCCCCGATCCTTCCAACGAGGGGAAGGGCTCCCGGATCCCTCATCCTCAAGGGGTCTTCAAGAATAGGTGATTCTTGGGATCCTTAGTCATAAAATATCTTGACAAGGGACCGGAGTTGACGCGTTGTCCAAGTGGTTCCCTTTTGATCCGCCACGATGTGAAAGCACGTGTCTTATCTCCTAAGAAGATTATTGCCGTCTCGAATCGACAAACTTTGTAAAAAGAAGGTGCGTAGTTGCGTTCTTTGTACAGATGGAAGGGCGTTTTCCACATCTTGAAAAGCACAATATGGTCATTTTACGATCGAGAAGATGCCTTCGATAGGGTTACACCACGGGGAGTACGTAAGCACATGCTACAGCGGCTACCCTCATTTTGCGGCGATTTGGCACGCAACTTTTGAATGGTGAAACTTCACGTTGTGGATTAGTTAAAGCGTGCCTTCTCCCCTGTTCAAATGATTTTCAAACGAACCAAACGACTTTGTCTTGTACGAACAACGTTTTTCTTCGGGTCCGGTGATATGCTTGGGTGATATGACCTCGAGAGACGACCTCCTGATCGTGTCTCGACATTTTCTCCATACCAAGAGTTTCTTTTCGACGGGCGTGCGAACCCTTGTGTTTGTTTTGTTTCTCCCGACAAAGATTACGTCCAAGGATGCAAAAAACGTCCTTCAATTAACAAAGCCACTCGTATTTGCTAGTGCGTTTTGCTACGCAAGAAAGCAGTGCGTAAGCGAGTCAAGGAAGTAAAAGTTGGGAGAGGTGGTATGGGGATAAACATCGAGGAGCTAGATGCTCGCAATCCTTTGTAGTTCAAGTGCGTGGTTGCAATCGATTCCAACATGATTGAACCTATGTACTCCGTGGAAAGCAATGAGTGCAAGCATTTTAAGTTTGGTTGCAATCTGTACACTCGCTTAAAGGAGATGAAGTTCAAGAATGGAAGGATTGCCTTCAACGTGGAAGATAGGAGATCGTCGGAAGGAAGAGCCTATGGTCCAATGTGAAGCCAAGCTAAGCGGGTTCAACAAAGAGACGATCAACTTTACCATGCCCAACGCCTACTTTCAGAACACGAACGAGCTCAACCCTTTGCAAAGGCCCTTCTTTTATGGACATTTAGTTTGCAAACTCAAACTTGGTAGCTACATGCGAAGATAGACTATGGAAGCCTATATGCATGCACATTTCGCGAAGTGCTTGGTGACTTTGATGCAATAATTATCACCACGAGTGACTTTTGGAAGCGTAAGCACCCAATTACAAAGGAGCCGATCATGGGTCAAGGCGTTTGCTTGCTATTTCGCGAGGCCGGCTACAATATAGTTTTGGTGGATAAGTGCCACATCAACTTAGAAACGGTGCCTTTGGCAGTGAATGCAAGATATTCCAACAGTGTGACAAGCCCCAATTGTTCCGTAATGGAAAAATTCTACGATATGGACTTGTCAAGTGCAAGTCTTGCTCAAGTATATGGAAAATGGACACGATGCCACATTCAATATCGTGAAGATGTCGATGAGCGCAATCTAGAGAGACACATGTTATTCCCAAATTCAATAAGCATGTGGCCCAATGGGTGGTGCTACGTCCACGTTACATAACTATGATTTACATGAGGATGTTTAAACCCCACATTTGGTATGATGAGAGCTTGACATTTTGCATTCAAAATGGCGTGACAATAAACTTCTATGATTTAAGTACGACTACTTGGAGGCTTTTTGCCTAAGCGTTATCTTGTCACCAAGGGAAAGAGCGATACCTTGCGTCTTTGAGCGTATTCTAATAAATCCTCCAATATTCCCATCGCTCTGTTTTTCCAAACTCACATTGACTAGGGCATCTTCGCCAAATACACTTCTGGCATATAAGTTGGCTGCAAGATAGCCACAATTTCCTTCTAATGCAGAGGGTGGAGTCAAACATTTCATGTTTGTGGATGACACAAGGTGGTCCAGGAACTGATGGATGTCAGTCATCCCTGTGTTCACAGCCACCTTATTCTCCCACTCAAATTCTGCCCACATTGACCTGAATGCAACATCATGACACGAAGCCGGCGATATGTAGTCCATGATGTCAATGTGCACATCATTCAAAACCACCACAGTCCTATCAACTGAGGAGCTTGTGTCAAATGTAATATTCCCGAAAATCACACCAGTTTCGGTGCTGGAAACTTTGATATTCGCCCTGATGCATTTTTGTGCACCGGCAGCCAAAGTGTAAGATTGGGGTCGTTCTACAAGCTTAAGATCACCCATGGTGGCAAGCTCTAAAGAAATATTCTGAAGAGTTTCATTGGTGCGATTTAAAACTGTCACATCAAGAACAATGTCGTACTGATGCACTGTAACACATGCTTCTGCATACACTGGGTCGCTAAAGCCTGTCAGCTGAAGAATTCTATCAAGCTTCTGTTCCCCTGAAGAAGCATCAGCAAAGCCGGTTGCACGACCCAGATCATTCGCAACTTCATCTTCTACCTCCAACTGGGTCATGCCTCTGCGTGTTTTTAGATGTCTGAAGTCTATGAGGTCGTCTGGCTGGGCGAACGACTCTTTCTCTTTCTCTTGCTGCTCAGTAGCTTCTTGAACAATCTTCTCCTCAATCATCTTCGAGAACGAATGTCGACAGTCTGAAAGCCATATCTTCCTGATCTTCTCTTCTGGATTGGCCAAAACCTTGATGCAAAGAAGCATTCGATCAAAGGAATCTTCGTCTGTAGACTTCTTCAATTCTGGTATCTCGTCCAACCTGACAACTGACACTATGTAGAGCATTGTCTCAGCAACGGCACGATTGATTTGTGAGGCAGGCAAAGATGCCCCCAACTGGATCATTTTTAAGCACAACTTGGTGAGGCACGTTGCCAACACACTACCTAGAAAGAAGTCGCCTGCAAGGAGTAGTGACCTCAAGTTGGGAACTGTTGATTCAGATCCAGAAACAGTTTCAACGACTGCGCTTTGAGTAGCATAGGTCCCATCAGCCAAAATTGCAGGTCTACTCGTGACAGCATGGAAGGGCGAAGTCGGTTGTTCATCTTCTACCGTTTCTGAACTCTCATGCTCGGCCAGTTGATAAAAGGGAAGCGTGCCCACTGATGTTTGGATGGTTTCAAGTGCAGATTCAATCTGCTTGAGAGAGCTACAGTACTCGCCAATGATCCACAGAGCACAAGCACAAACTCGGGATGAACGGATCTGGTAGAAAGAGTTTAAAAGCTGATCCAAAATGGATGGTCTTAGTTTCTCATTTGTCTCTGCAATCTCTCGTACAAAAAATGCAACATCCAGAGCAGAGGCTGTATTGGCATCTCCCAGAAAGTCCATCAGCAAGTGGATAACGTTGCTTGCTATATCAGGGAACTTCAAGGCACAGTGGTGAATAGCATGTACTAGTAACTGGCGGTATTCTGCTGCCTTACCCTCCCCGTCTTGTGTCTTCATCACTTCCTTCTTGAGCACAGAAACGACATCATCAATGTTCCTCACGTTGACTAGGTCAAGTGTGATGTCCAAAGTTTTCTTTTGGATGTCCAAATTTGGAGAGCTTACTGCTCGCAAGATGTCCATGATGACATCTTGCATGATGTCCTTGTGAACCTCTTTCAAGCTGTTCAGCCGGTCAAGTACGATGAGCTTCACATTGTTATCGCTTTGGCTGGACAGGAGCTGGCAATAACAGTTGGCTGCTGCCCTGATAGCAGTTGGAGCGCTTGACAGTGCTACCAGAGCATTTGCACATTCATAGACAACCGATGCATTGCTTGAGTTCATCAAAAGAATGATTATTTTCATCAGTCTCCCCTTTTGTGAAGGTTTTTGACGACAAACTCTTCTGACCAGCTCCAGCACTACCATCTGCATAATATCACCCCAGTTTCCAATGTTCTCGGTATTTTCAAGGAGGAAGTGGATCGCCCTCTCTTCATCGGCGTTCATGAGCATCAGCAACGCATTGCGCCTGGCCCCTGCATCGGTTTCTGAGACCAAGAACTGCTCAATCATCTCTGAAGCATCTGGCAGAAGGTTTTCTCCACCTTCCAATTTGAACATGGCATCCAATGCAAGTACAGCATTCCTTCGCACATAGGAATGTCGATGTTCAAGATTGGCCATCACACTAGGTACAAGTGGTTCAAGGATCTCCAGCTCTGTCATCCTAGCAAGAAACTTGAGCGTACATCCACGTACGTATTCGTTGGGATGTTGCAGATTGTTTCTGAGGTTTTGGCAGATCAGTATCATTTCAGGCAATAGTTTGCCCTGGCTATCTTTCTTCTCGATGATTTCCTGGGTTTTCAAGCGCAACGTTGCGTTTTCGCGGTTAGCTTCCCTCGTCTGCGTCGTATCGCTCGTCGCATGCGTTGGTTTCCCGCATCCGGTACGACGTAACGATCCTTCCGAAAATGCCGCAGGACAGCTTTTTCCCTCCTTTTTTTCCGTTTCCCTTTCGCGCACTGGATCGTATTCCATCTCCTTCTCGTCGTCGGTGTTTTCTTTGGATCTTCCGACGCGGTTTCGCGTACCAGGTACAGCAGCAGCAGTTTCTGCACGTTGTGATCTTCGGACGGAAGCACGTATCTGACGATGGGTATGAACAGTGCTTGCATTTGTTCTCCGTTGAGCAGCATGAGCACGACTTTTTTCATGGCTTCGGTTTTGGTTTTGTCGTCTCCGTTTTCCAGTGCTTCCTTGACTTCGTTTTGGGAGGCTGCTTTGTCGAAGTGCACCAGCATGGTGCAGCTCCTTTCCACCGTTCCTGCCATGTCGCTTTCGTGTTCGTTTTTCTCCTTCGACTTCGTGGACGTGCGGTGGTCACCAGGTTTGCACCTTTCCTGTCCGATCCTGGATGTCCACTCCCACCGGGACCCACCCGCGTCCTTCGTTCTATCTCCCTTGGTTTCTTCTCCTTTCGAAAGGGGAATGGGAAGGGGTTCCCGTCGGGGGAGGTCCATGGACGGTCCATTCGATCCTTTCCACCCTGTTCCCCCGTGGATGGGTGGGGGAAGGACCCATGCGAAGACCGAATGGACGACCCCTCCTCCGAAGGAAAAAGACCGTGGTGGCAGCCGAAGGGGACGAGACAGGGGCGGTCGGACGACCTTCCTATACCCCCCACACGCTCCCTTTCACCTCGGGTTCGAACCCAAGACGCACCCTGGTTCCAAGGATCCTCGACCCCGTCCGTTGATAAGGGGGAGGGTGGGAGGACAGGAAGGATCCTCCCCTGCGACCCGGGAGGTCTCCCCTTCACGTTGCTCGCGCCGAGGTTCGGGGGGTCCCGGGTTGAGAGTTGTGAAGTGGGAGCGGGTGCGTTGCCGGTCGTGAAGTCGGGGGTCCCGGGTTGACAGTTGTGAGGTTTGGGGGGGGGGCTTCGAGGGAGACAAGGGTGGAGCGCCGCCATCCCTCCCAGTCGTGCCTGGTCGTGTCTTGGGCACACACCAACCGCATCCATCATGGGACGACGTACGTCGCGCGCGATCCAAACCCACGAAACACGAGTGACAGCGGGAGGGAGAGATGGAAGCGAAGGGGACGAACGAAGATCCAAGCGATCCAGCGGGCAAGGGAGAGAAAGACGCGAACACGGAGTGCTGTGCCAGCAACCCCAACGAGCACAGCAGATCCACGCCAGACGTGGACGAGGATCCGTCAGAAACGATCCCACGATCCCACAACATGGACACGATGCACGGCTGAACGGAACAAACGAAGGGGACCAACAGGAAGAAAACCGGAACGAAAGGGAGGCGCCGTTGCTGGACGAAACGGGCCGAACCTAGGGGTGGCGAAACGGGAAAGGGACACAAGGGTCGTAGAACGGATGCAAAAGATACCACGAACACGCCCCCTGTCGTAAACAGTCGAAAAGAGCCAATGCTGACGAATAAACGCGGTCGAAACGACGCTTGCTCGCGAATCGACGACGTGCAGGACCGGCGCGATGCTACCGGCAGATCAAGAACAAACCCTATCCCAAGTCCAAGTACTGCCGTGGTGTGCCGGATCCTAAGATCCGCATCTTCGAATCGGGAGCCAAAAGAGCTGGTGTGGACGTGTTCCCCTATGCCGTGCACCTGGTGAGCTGGGAGAAGGAAAACGTGTCCTCCGAAGCACTTGAAGCAGCACGTATTGCAGCCAACAAATACATGGTCACCAATGCGGGAAAAGATGCCTTTCATCTGCGCGTGCGTGCACACCCCTTTCACGTGCTGCGTATCAACAAGATGCTTTCGTGCGCAGGTGCAGATAGGCTGCAAACCGGAATGCGTGGTGCGTTCGGAAAGCCGCTTGGAACCTGCGCACGCGTGGGCATCGGACAGATCCTGCTCTCCATCCGATGCAAGGATTCCAACGGGGTCAATGCACAGGAAGCGCTTCGACGTGCCAAGTTCAAGTTCCCGGGAAGGCAAAAGATCATTGTGTCCCGCAATTGGGGATTTACCAAGTTCCCCAGGGACGATTACGTGCAGTGGAAGAAAGAGGGAAGGATCAAGCCTTGTGGCATCCATGCACAGCTGGTCGACGTTAAGGGACCACTGACAGCCAGAGATCCTAAGCACATCTTCGAACAGGCCGCGATGGATTGCAAAACTCCCATCCACGTGTAAACAGGAGGGTATCGGCTTCGCCGAGAGTAATCTAAGAAGAAAAAGCTTGGAATTTATTCTCCAGACGCAGCATGCATGTGCCAGGCAATGTCACTCTGCTGGCCCAGCTCGACGTAGGTCTCCAGCGCTTTCTCCCCTTGCAATGTTCGGATGGGACATCATGCCAAGAAGGGCCTTGTCTCCACCCCCGCCCCGCCATTCTTCTGCAAACTTCTTCATATCTATTTTCCGACGATCCTCGATGAAAGCAGCATGCCGGCGTTGCACGGCATCCATCCTTTGCAGGGAATCAGCCCCGCCCATCCCGAAAGCCTGCACATGGCTGACCAGGCCTTCCACATCACGGTATCCCTGGTGGGGAAAGAGAGGGCCTGCCTCGTACGAGTCGTCCTCTCTCCAATGCCTGAACGTCAGTTTGTCCAGATCTTTATCCAGGGTCAAGCGATGCTTGCCGGGATGCTTTCCGCCAAAGCCCAGGCCTTCCCATCCTTTCATGTGGCCGGAGCTCCTCAGAGGGGGACGAGAGTACGAGTAGATGCGACAATGTGCCGACGGCTTGGTGCGGTACACGTGGAAGGATGGGGCGAATGAGTACAGGGCACACTTCCCTCCACCATACGCTTCTCTTGAGTTTTTCATCTCTTCATCAACCAGTATACCGACCGTGTTCAAGTCATGTCCCTCTTCTCTGTCCGGATGGACGTAAGCGACCTTGATGAAGAGAGGTCCAGGATATCCTACCGTCTTGGACAGCAGCCTCGACAAAGAAGAGCCATCGTTGTGGGAATCGTACAAGCAATCCGGGACCAGTGTCTGAGCCAGAGCCCAATGGGTGCTCAGCAGCACGAGTTGCATTTCGTCCACCAATTCTTGATTCAGTCCTTCCGGTCTACTTTCGAACCCAAAGATCGAAGAGAACGTGTCATCTGCTTTCGTGCAAAGTCCGGGTATTTTCTCCATGATCCATTGGAGGATTGGCTCCTTGTCCACAGAACCTTCTTGAGGATCGGCTTTCCTTTCCAGTTCTTCGAAGCATCCTTCGGTCACCTGCCTTGCCAGCTTTTCGGTTCGTTCCATGGGCGTTCCTACCATGAACCACGATATTTGCAGCGCTTGTCGCACTTGATTTCGTTTCGCTTTGGGTTCGCTTTGTTTCGCACAATGGTCGAGTATCCTTCGCATGGCCCCACCGGTTTCTCCTCGTATCTTCCAGGCTGCTTTTTGGAATGCATCCCATTGGATTCTTTCGTGGATGTTTTCGATGTGGAACATTTCTTTCATGGCCCACCATGCTATTTCTCTCATTTGGTTCTGCACGTCCACTTGTTCGGTTTCGGTCCTCTTTTCCACTTGTTTCCACAACGCTTCGACCCCCACCTTCCTCTCATCGTCGTTCGTGCTGGGTTCGAGCAGGTGCTGGTACTCTTTTCGCATCCATTCTTCCCCTTGGGTTTTTCCTTCTCCTTCCGTTCGTGTTCCTTCCGCTTCGGACGAGTGCGTTGCACCCATCGGGCGCGGTGGGTGGCGCTCTTTTTTCCTTCCTTTCGACGAGACGTCGTTTCGACACGTGGATCCGACACCCATCCCAGTTGGACGGAAAGGGATCCCAAAGGGGGTTGATGGGAAACGGGCGATCGGACAGAAGGAGGGTTCGATCCCGGGTCCCGGAAGGGGAAACCGGGGACCCGTTCGGTTTCGCACCCCATGGTCTGCCGGGCGCATCCCCCCGATCCAATCGGGTACGTACGTCGATGGGAAAGGGACGCATGTCCCCTCCCGATCCCCGATCGGAAGGACCCCTTCCTCCCCCTCCACCCCACCGCCACTTTTTCTTCATAGGGAGAGAGGGGGTGTCGCTGTGGGATCCGTGGAGCCTCGGGAGGGCCTTTCCGGACGTTGCTGCCCCAATCGAAGTTGTAGAGCACTCTGTTTTGCACGGTTTTGATCGATGGATCCCGGCCTGGTTCGGCCCGTGCAAGCGCCGGGAGGCCCGCGTACGTCCCAGGGTCTTCTGTTCCTGGATCCTGCCTCGTTTCCCCTGGCGGGTTCTCCTTTCTTTCGATGCGCGTATCTCTTCGAATATCGGTTGAAATCGCACAAACGATAGCTCGTTCGATAGATCTCGGCGCGTTATTTCGAACGGTGCCCTCAAAACGTCCAAATTCTGCCTGGCGCAGTTTCTAGAGGCGAAAAGCCACCGGCAGGTGGTGGGAAGCCCAAACGGCACCGCTTCTTCGCACCTTCCCAACGGCAGCCAGGCATCCACAAAGAACCGGAGCGCCAAACCCGGGGAAAGGAAAGACGGAGAGATAGGACACCTTCATGAGAAAAAAGACATCGAGAGTCGATGCTCCTGGTGCCATGAAGCGCATGTTCAACCGCCTCGCCAAAACGCCCAGAAAAGGGTGAATTTGGAGAACTCCCCAAGCCAGCCGCGCCGAGTTCACCCAGAAGACAAACGATCCAGGACCAACCAAGCTCAGATTCGGATTCTCCTCGTCGAATCACCTAGAAACACCACAAAAAAGAACGGGAAACAAGCAATATGCGAAGAAAGAGCCCGAGGACTAACGCTTCCCCAAAGTGGCGGTGGGGTGCTCCCCCTTTTGCTGGGGGGAGGGGATCGACCGAAGGAGGGTGGAAGGAAAGGGAAGGGGTGTTCGATGCGAACCGGGTTCGATGGGGAATCGGATGGGTGGGGACAGGGGAAGGGGTTTAGGGTTTCGTCCCCATTGGATCCCAGGTGGGTGGAACCAAGGAGACGCCCATTGGAAGAAGGATGTGGTGTCGCACACGTGCGGGTCCACGAGCAGGACGTGCACTCGCACACACCACGTGGAACCCAACGACACCGTGGAAGAAGAGGTTCGGATGGGAAACAGAAGCGTTTCGCTTCCGCATCCACACGTGGTCCGTCGCCGACCACGGATCAGGCCGGAAAAAAACCAACCGTACGTGGCTGGGCACCTGTGCCTCTTCCGCCACCCAGGGACGAGAACCGGTGGATGATGCGTGCGAAAGCCAATCCGATGGGACCAGTGGAGAGGAAGGAACGAACGATCGAAACAACGGCTCGGATCCGATACCCAACGGAACAGAGGCACGTGGAATCGCCAACGCAGGAGTGGAACTGGGACCCCTGCCCACCTCCGAACAGTCGGAAACCCTGCTCAAAATCAGGCACACCAGCGCCCACGTCATGGCCATGGCGGTGCAGCAAATCTTCAAGGATGCACAGGTCACCATCGGACCCTGGATCGACAACGGATTCTACTACGATTTCGACCTCCAAGCCCCGCTCTCGGACAAGGACCTGAAGAAAATAAAAAAGAAGATGAGGTACATCATCAACAAAAACCTGCCCCTGGTGAGAGAAGAAGTCTCCCGAGAAGAAGCCGAGAAGAGGATCAAAGAGCTTGGAGAACCTTACAAGCTGGAAATCCTCCAGGGGATCCAAGAGGAACCCATCACCATCTACCACATCGGCAAGGAATGGTGGGACCTCTGCGCGGGGCCGCACCTGGAAACGACGGGGCAAATCAACGCCAAGGCGCTCGAGCTGGAATCGGTGGCCGGAGCTTACTGGAGGGGAGACGAGCAGAGAGAAATGCTCCAAAGGATCTATGGGACCGCCTGGGAAACGGAGGAGCAGCTCGAGCGGTACTTGACCATGAAGGAAGAAGCCAAGAAGAGGGACCACAGGAAGCTCGGGAAAGAATTGGACCTCTTCAGCATACAAGAAGGTGCCGGCGGGGGGCTGGTGTTCTGGCACCCCAAAGGTGCCATGGTGAGGCACATCATAGAGAGCTTCTGGAAGGACACCCACCTGTCCAGCGGGTATGAACTCCTCTACTCTCCACACGTGGCCAAGCTCGAGCTCTGGAAAACATCGGGGCATTTCGATTTCTACAAAGAAAATATGTTTGACAGTATGGACGTGGAAGACGAGACATACCAGCTCAAGCCCATGAATTGCCCATTCCACATTGTTGTCTATCAGGACGGGTACAGGAGCTATCGTGACCTTCCCATCCGATGGGCGGAGCTTGGCACCGTGTATCGCTACGAGCGCTCGGGCACCATGCATGGTCTTTTCAGGGTGCGGGGTTTCACGCAAGACGACGCCCACATCTTCTGCCTTCCTGAGCAAATCACGGACGAAATTTGCGGTGTGCTTGATCTAGTGGAGGAGATCCTGAGCACGTTTGGTTTCAAGACCTACGAAATAAACCTGTCTACGAAACCAGAGAAAGCGGTGGGCACGGATGATATTTGGACGATGGCTGAGGAAAGCTTGGTGGCGGCCCTGGAGAGGAAGCATTGGAGCTACAAACTCGATCAGGGCGGTGGAGCGTTCTATGGGCCAAAAATCGACGTCAAGATCACGGATGCCATTGGCCGCCAGTGGCAGTGCTCCACCATCCAACTGGATTTCAACCTTCCAGAGCGATTCAACTTGGAGTATGTCACCCCAGAGAATGGCAGGGCAAGGCCAATCATGATACACAGGGCTATTTTTGGATCAATCGAGCGTTTTTTTCGGCATATTGGTGGAGAGCTACGCTGGTATGTTTCCAATATGGCTGGCTCCTGTCCAGGCACAGCTCCTGCCAGTCTCCGATGCTCAGGTCGACTACTGCAACAAGGTGGCTTCAGAAATGAGAGCTGAGGGGCTGCGCGTGGAGGTGAGGACAGGGGAGCGTTTGGCGAAGCTCATACGCAATGCAGAGGTCCAGAAAATTCCGGTTCTTCTGGTGGCAGGCCAGAACGAAGCAGAAAACAACGGGATTTCTGTCAGGACCAGGGTGGACGGCGACCTGGGGCAGCTTCCTGTAAAAGAAGTAATTACAAGGATGAAGGAAAAGGTGCACTCCAAGTGCAGTGCATGCAAGCTTACCTGAATCCCACATTGCTGGAGTTGTGCGACCGCAGGATCTGTCTGTTAGGAACAGGTCCTGCTTAAATAACGAGTGCTGTTGATAATTTTTTCTCTCACAGTCTTTTTCTCAAGCCATGCTGTTGTTCCTTACGCAACGTGTTCTTCTCCCGATACGTGAGTCCTCTTCCCGTTCTTTCCCAAGACGAGGCACTGTGGGAATGCAAGCTTGGGCATTGGATCGATGAACTCATGGAAAGAAAATTACGCATGCATGCCCATCCAAGGAAACAAGATGCGTCCCTATCTTTGCAAGCTAAGGTTGCCTAGGTAGCGAGAGGATGCACAATGTTAAGAGGGATACTTTGCTTGCTCTGAAGAATCTCACAGCGAAAACAACACTATGCTTCAATGCATGCAGTAGCCAAAACGACGAAGGTTTGGTCATGGGAGGCTCGCTCACCATTGAAAGAGAGCAGTCGTGCAAATTGGAAAACCGCAGGGTGAGTCTTTGTCTATTGGACTCGGCGATGAGGCCATGAATTGCCAACTGCAATCCCCTTGGGTGGTAAGTTGGCACGATCTGAGGTAAACAAACCCAACCAAGAACATGTTTTAAATCAAGGTTACTCAACGCAAAACTCATGCCCAACTCTCTATCGAGTTGTAAGAATCTGACAAGTGAACAAAAAGCAACCCATAATTATTGCAAAGAAACTTGTGGACACTCACAAGATGCCGTGCGGGGGGCATCCCTTTCAATCGAACGTTCAAGTGGTAACAATTTTAGGAATGTTGCAAAAATATGGATGTGATCGGAAGAACCCAAACATGAAATCATGTCCTTCGTACGAGTGTCGCCATCCCGCAGAATGAACCCATTCGAGCACTTAAGCCTTCATTTTGTTTGTGACACATGATGCGAGAGGTTAAACTTAAAGTTGCCGCTTTACCGTATCCAAAGTATTAAGAATAGGCAAACACTTTCCGGTTCACCTCAGCTTGTGATCTTGCGGGAAAATGAAAAAAACATATCGCGTACCATTTGTCTACTTCGCATGAAAAGAGACGAACACTTGCGGGCATGACAAGTTCTTGTTTTTTATTGGTGAACATTGGAGCTGCCGGAACACAAAAAGCGGCACATTTGAAGGCGTTCTTCTTCAAGCATTCCTTCACCGTACGACTTCGGTGTCGCGTCGTGGGCATGTTGGAGTGCATGGCCGATTGGCGCACCATTGCCTTTTCGCTTCCACAATCCTTGTTTCATTTCCTATCCTTCGCTCTTGTATCCACATAACGAATCTTCCTAGTCGCATCTCGACACATTTCGTTCTACGACCTTACGTTCGTGTGACATGCTGTTTACATTGCGCTTGTAGGGCCATCTCTTGGTGTGGGCGGGATGATTTGGGGTGTGGAGATGCGAAGCGTTCACTCGGGCATGCAAGCATGCATGGTACTGCGCGGGTGCGGTCGTGTCAACGACCATGGATGGTTCCCTCCATTTCTTCGGTTTTGCTACCCGCGGACGTATCCTTTAGGACCGCGCATCCCGACCTTCTTGCCTTTGTCGTGTGTGTGTGTTTCCACCATCTTTGACGTTGGCTTCCGGGTCGGGTGGGGGGGGGGGAAACGATTGACCGTTGCGTCCCCGTGGTGTTTTCTCCTTGTTTTCTTTCTGTCCCATCCTTCCTTTCGAATTTGGATCCCACGGGGCCTGGTCTCCTGGTTCCCTTGTTTCCCCCGGTCTGTTCCCGGGTCGTGCCTTCTATTCCTTCCTTTTCCGTCCCCGCGACATTCGGTTCCGACCGGTCGATGGGAACGGAAAAGAGGAGGGAAACCGGGGAGAGGCGGTGGCGAACGGGCAACTCCACACCGAATCGCGTTCCTTCCACTGCGCGGTCTTTCCGTCTCCTGCTCGTGCGGTGCGAGGCACCTTTTCACACGCACGAGGGAAGCAGTGGGGGTTGGGTCGTGGTGCGACCTTGGGTTTTTCGGGAACCTGTCCCACCTCGGTTGCACCTCCTTCCTTCGGTTCTTCGGTGGTGGACCCGACGACCGAGCGCACACCCACCGAAGAACGGTCAGTAGAACACCACCTACGTCCCGTTGTAGAGCGCGTGCCACATCGAGACCCCTGTGGAAGGTGGAAGAACGCCACACGAAACGAGGAAGAAAAAGGGAGGTCGTGACAGAAGGGGAAAAGGACCGGTAGGACCCTTCGATTAGCACCTTGCCCAAGGAAACCGTTGCGAGAAACGACACGCTGGAAGGGACTGAGACAAGGAACCGTCGACACCGGGTGCAGCTTTTCGAACAAGTCGCAGCACAAAGCGCATCGAAACAACATCACGAGGGGGACCGAGCGTTCACGAGGAAGGAGGTCGACCATCCGAGAAACATCACAGACGAAATGCTCAGCGCGGCCGGAGAAGAACACCGACCGACCTCGGGACGTGGACCCTCGAGGATCCGGGTGGTGGTCCGGAAAAGACCGCTGAGCGAGAAAGAAATGCAGAGGAAAGAGACAGACGTGCTGGACGTGGACGAGCAGAGCGCTACAGTCACCGTACACGAACCCAAAGTGAAAGTAGACCTCACCAAATACGTGGAAAAACATCCCTTTCCCTTTGACCAAGCCTTTGACCAGGACGCTACCAACGAAAACGTATATGATGCATGCATCGGACCGCTGGTGCCCACCATCTTTCAAGGTGCAAAAGCGACTTGCTTCGCCTACGGACAGACCGGAAGCGGGAAGACGTACACGATGGGACCCCTGCCGCTAAGATGCTGTCAACAGATCTTTGATTTCATAGAAGGAAGGAAAGAACTGAAACTTACCATCAGCGTTTTCGAAATCTATGGGGGGAAAATATTCGACCTCCTCAACAAGAGGGCCCGGCTGGTGATGAGGGAAGATGGCAAGGCCAATGTCTGCATCGTGGGGCTGACGGAACATGAAGTCACGAACGTCCAAAAAGTCAGGGATATCATCAATGTCAGTGCCGCGTCCAGAAGCACGGGATGCACGGGAGCCAACTCGGACAGCTCAAGGTCTCACGCCATCATGCAACTTACACTGAAGCAGGAAGGAGCCAGACGCGGCTCAGAAGCACTGGGCAAGTTCTCTTTTATTGATTTAGCCGGCAGTGAACGGGGCGCCGACACGTACAACAATGACAAGAAAACAAGAGTGGAGGGTGCCGAAATCAACAAGAGCCTGCTTGCTCTCAAAGAGTGCATACGGGCCCTGGACAATGATTCCAAGCATATACCCTTTCGAGGAAGCAAACTGACAGAAGTCCTTCGTGATTCCTTTAGCGGTGATTCTCGGACTGTCATGATTGCCAACGTTTCCCCGTCGGACCAAGCATGTGAAAATACGTTGAACACGCTCCGTTATGCGTACAGGGTGAGAGAATTGAAAAACCAAGACCATGTTACCAAAAAGTGCAACAGCTTCAACCGTGGAGGGGTTCCCGGTGTTTGGGAGGACGAAGCGGATCTCGGCAAGGAGAATCACCCGGTCTCAAAGAGTGAAAAGGTTACCACTAGTCCATGCATTGCCTCTCCAAAGGGCCAAGCAATAACGACTGATGCCAATAGCAAGCCATCCTCGCCACCACTAGATGATGCAGCCCGTGAAGAAATTTTGAGAAACATTGTAGAGCAGGAGGAGGAGATCATCAGCGAGCACAAGTCAATTGTGGAGGAGACGATGCTTGCTATGCGCGAGGAGATGAATCTGTTGGCCGAGGTGGACAATCCTGGCTGCGTCATGGATGACTACGTGTTGCGCCTGGACGATTTGCTCACCCATCGCATCGAGCGGTTGCAACGATTACAGTCTAAACTGCATCGTTTCAACAAGAATGTTTCGTGTGACCATTCTCGCTTGCTTACAGGTTGAGGTGTTTGGAATGGAAATGCTTTTTTGCTCCGTATGCCTTCCTATCACCCTCGATACCTTGGATCGAAGTACGAGGATCCATCCACGAGAGCATCCAGGCAGGACTGGGCTTCGCGTGAGTCCAGACCCTCGTTTCCAACGCATACTTCCGCTTCCTCGTTGCGAAAGAAAGGGCACGTGTCACAGTTCGGCTGTTCCTTCCTTTTGCATCGTGCCATCAATGTTGATCATCTGGATCAAGCTGGAGCGGCACCTGTTCCTTCCTGGGATCTTAGCATGCAACGCCTTTTTGCATCTATCTTTTTTCGCATTCTCGTGCTTTGTTGCACGGTGGATTAGTCTCCGTGTCCATCCAGTCGTTCTGGTTCGTTTCTCCTGGGTGGGGATTGCAGACACCATGGATGTCCATCCTTTTGTCATGGGTACGTTTCACAGGCCACACGTCCATCCACTTGGTTCCCTGATGTGGGTTTCCTTGGGTGGAGGATGGATCCCCTGCCATTCCCATCGACCCTACCCTAAACCCCACGTTCGTCCAGGTGGGTCTGGACGAGTGTCCACTATTCCCATTCGAAACGCACCCATCCTCATGGCTTCCACCAGTCATGCGGCATTGGAAGGATTCGCTGGAGCTGTGGCTGCTACCACGGCATTGGCAGCCACGTATCCACTCATCACGGTGCGCATCGTAGGCTTCCTTTCTGCCCGTTTCTCCACGCGCGGACACCGCTGGAAGGTCGCACGATCCAAGGAAACGCGTGTGGTGGGAAAGGCATCGCGTGCAAGAGGAGTATAAGACCATCCCACGGAACGGAGACTTGGAAGGAGAAAGGATGGAAACCGTCGATGGAGACGTGGTTGCAACATGGATGGGTGCGAGGGAAATTCCAACACGACTGACGGTGTCGAACGAAACCCACAACGAATGCGCGACGGATCGAAACCTCCACGGGACGGACCTTCCAGTGGACCACACGAAAGCAAACCACAAGGAAACACAAGCTCAACCGAAAGCGTCCCTACTCGGGACTGCCGCTTGCACTCTTCGGCGCAGCCGTTTCACAAGGGGTGTACTTTGCACTCTATGCGGTGGCGAGGAAACAAGCAGTGAAAGAAAAAGCCAAGAGCTTGAACATCCCCAGGAGCAAAGTGGCCCTGACAACCGCGGAGGCTCTGCTTGTGGCGGCGGCTGCAGGAGCAGGTAACGTGCTGCTGACCAACCCAATCTGGGTCCTCGTCACCAAGCTGCAAGTCCACGGGGCACGAGACGTTGCAGACAGGCAGGTGGATGCATCCAACGATGTGGGAACCGTGGTTGAAGAAGTTACACCTTCTTCAAGGGCAGGAAGTCCAAGCTCGAGCGCTCTTGGTACTTTTAGAACTCTGCTGAGGGAAGAGGGTATTCTTGGCCTGTGGAAAGGGGTGTTGCCCAACCTCATCATGGTCATCAACCCTACCCTTCAATACGCACTCTACGAACGTCTCGTAGCCTTGAGGAGGAGTGGACGCGCCTTTGGGGACAGGAAAATCAGTGCCGCTTCAACCTTTGCTGATTCCATGGTCGCGAAGCTAGGTGCAACGCTGCTGACCTACCCAATACTAACCGTGAAAGCCAGGCTGCAAGAGCAGGGTACACACACTCTACCAGAAGAACGTTACCACGGCACACTCGATGCCATTCAGAGGATCCATGCGGATGAAGGTATTGGTGCATTCTACGATGGAATAGGTACCAAGTGTGTGCAAAGTATGTCAGCCGCTGCGATCCTCCAAACAGTCAAGGACGAAGTGGTGAAGGTTTCAAAAGCCTGGTTGTCGGGTGTCGACTATAAAGCCTAGATTTGGAATGGGATATGAGGCGTTCAGCTGTACAGGCTTTTCCAAAGCCGATTTGGTCCTTCGGATCTGTTTCGAAACTTACCGAAGTCGCACTTGTCTCCCCCCTGCCTCTTCACTGGCACATCTCAACCTCCACGGAGTTGGATGGCGTAAAAAACCAACATTGCCTCGGGAATGGCCTCATGGGCATCCGTAGACCTGGACCACATCTTGTCCCCAAGGAATTGTAGCTACATGAATGCTTGCTTGGCGACCTTCAAACTGTGCACGATCAGGAACATCTCCACTTTCATCTTGTAATGCACACATGTCACGTTCCTTTCGATGCTTAAGCTGGTGAATTGCCGTTGCTTGTCGGGAACCATGGACACGGTGGCAGACATAAAGCATTCAACTTTCGAGCAAATCAAGGTTCTGCGATGCTTTTTTGGGGGCAAGCTTACTGAATCGAAGCCCACCTCCATGTTTGAAGCATGAAGGACGGCTCCTGGAAATCACAGAACGACACACACGGAACTGGAGGCTTATCCTTTTGGGCACATTGCTACACACACATGATATTGTCTGCCGGGTAAATCGCATCCCTGTGCAAATCATTCTTAGTGAAGAAAAACCGGACCTGCGCTGGCTGCTTTTCCACATAGTGAGAAGACAGAAGCTCTGTTTTGAAGATACTCAACACAAGTGAGTTTTCGGTGATCAAGCCGGCAAGCTTCATGCTTCACCTGAACGACTCTACGGATGGACAATGCAGAAAGTGTGTCCCTCTTCTTCAATCTCTTCCCTGTTCTCGCTGCTCAATTTAACATTGTCAGCATACACAGGGTCTAGCCCTTCATCAAGTGTTTAGCAACGTTCAATTGTTCCTCTCTCTTAGCTGTGAAAAGAAGTGTATCCGTTGTAGGAAGATGCAAAATAGAAATGCACCCATAGCTAGGATGTCTGTTACTACTACCAGTGGGGGGGGGGCTTTGGTAATCCATACCGAATCAAGAAGTGGTATTGATGGAGGGATCGTGAAAATGTCGCTTTCGAAACTCCAAATTTTGAACCTGTAGGTGTACAAATCGATCGATTTTTAAAACGGGTGTCGGTAAGAGGCTTCTAGATGCATTGTCGCAGGTCAGAACGAAAATCTTCATGCAAGCTATTCCTGATGTCGAATAAACAACCAACTGTCGAGCAATGTCTTCTATAGGCACAAAGCATGAAGTTACTAACATTTAGTCAGTTCGACTGATACCTGCAGACAGATGTAGATTCGAAATTTATCTTCCCATGCTAGTCATAACTTGGATTCGAAGAGTGTCGTCGTCCATCAACGTAATCGAAGAATCAATGGATGCTAGCAGGCAACAGATAGCCCTTCAGGTGATACTCCCGTGAAGCTGTGCAAGCATCCGGTCAGCTACACGCGAAAATCAATTGGTCCTTAGATACTCGACGAATAACAAGCAACAAGCTTCAATTTCATATGTGGAATACCAGTCCACGAAGCAAGCCTGCCCTTTGTCTACAAACGAAAGCAAGACTGCCATGGCAAATGGAACTCCTAGCTTTCAAGCAGGTCAAGTTTCTAGACGACATGATAAATCGAAACAAAGTTGGATGGACGAGTTCTATTGCGCTATTACCAACCAATCATGATGACTGAACTCTGAGGGGTGGCATAACTGGCACGAGAAACAGAAAATATGCTATCTACCTCTTCAAGGCAGAAACACGCGATGCTGTATCTAATGTGAATACTGCTTGTATGGGCAGCAAGCAGAGACGGATGTGCATCGATCGAACCATTTGGTGCTTTGCTCCTCATGAAAGCAAAAACCAAAGTGCTCCAACAATAAAGGCGGTTTAGCGAGAACTGTACGAGCCTTGGGACATCCAAAAAGGCGTCTAAATTCCTTTTACGTTTTAGACACTTACGCGAGTGCGCTAATTTTCCGGTCTGCATTTAAGAAAGAGATATCGAACAAATAGCGATCGTCATCGAACAGCGAATTCATTTGATGCTCAATAATTTTGCTACTGACAACATGCACAGCGATTGTAATTAGCTTCGTGATAATCCATAGAAATCGTCTGCACATTTTTGCAGTCAATTTCAAATAAAGAAATGAGGATCATCGTTACGTAACATTCTTTGCAGGTAGTTACGAAACCACAGAAGCGAGCGAAAATGCATGATGTGTTAATTACGGGTATTTCTTACCCGCTCAATAAGGTGAATTCAGAAGCATGGCAACAAATCACGGATACAGTGCGCTTTGAAATACCGACATGTATCTGTACTTAGGGCAATAAGGTCTCAGTGGTTCAAATGATACATATCCTTCTCAAGATTGATATCCTCCAAGGTTGCAATCACCAACGCAACAATTAGTAATCGAACGCTTCGTAACTCAATGTTACACGGATTAGTTGTTTCCATATCTGCCCATAGTCACAGTTTGAGAGCGAACATATGTTCAAAGAGATATTATTGAACCTAATGCTACTTTTCCGAATCGTTTGGACGACTTCCTCTTCATTTTTTGATCAAAATTTATCTCTCTAGCGAGCGTAAAAATGATGGTGGAATTTTATATTTTGCTCGTCAGAGTGGTCAGCTTTTAATATTTCCGTAAGTCTTAATGCCGAACGAAAAGTCCGAGTGTAAGATCAGCATTATGACAGGTTTAATTCTCATCAGCAGTCGCTCTTAGCAGAAGAATTTTGAATAAGCTTCCACTTGTTCATGATTCCTGCTAGGTTGGGCTTTTGATTACTATTGATTGGCTATCAAAGACACAGTTAATGCTTTGGATTCGAAGCTTGACTCTTGTCGCTGTAAAAATAATGGCCTTATGAGCAAGGAATGCTGAAAAAGCGGAAGATTCAAAAAACAATTCTTGACGTTTCACATGTCGGAAGACGAAAAAGAGAGGATACAAACTTTTGTGTGGTAGTAAAAGTCGTTGTATCGTGTTCTCCGAGAATCATTATGTCGGTCGATACTGTTCGCATACTACAAAATTTGAATTTCTTTCTCTTTATCAAGGCGTAGCAAAGAAATCATCGCGTCTTGCTGTCGAAAGGGAATGCGTAATCGAAGTAGCAGCATACTCTGAAAGTAACGACCTGCTTTCTACCTATTCTCGAGGATGGTCATTGCATGGTCGGATATAAAATTGAGCATGCGCAGAGACTCGATACTTTACTAATACATTGCAATCAATACAACACATTTACAAACTCGTATGTTACTTAATATCGCATTGCATATTTTGAAGTACATTTCCTGAAAAAAATGAAGTGGATGCAGCTGTGTACAATCCACATTCCTTTTCGTACTACATAGAAGTTACATATCATTTTAACTTGGCTATTGTATATTTAAGCGACTCGTCCCGTTGCACGTACCAGTAAACTTGTGCTGCTATCATTGTCCTTGACAATCCTACTGTCCTTCAGACATTTCTTCATGGCTGCGAAAGCTCGATTGCTGGTTGGACTCGGATGCGTTAGGAAAGTCATGATACTAACTTGGGTGTACTTCCAGATTACCAAGTAGTCTTTATTTTGAACTACGATACATTGTTGCGCAACTTAACAACTTAAGGAAATTTTCGGATACTATGGTTTTATTTGAGTCTGGAATCCAGTGTGTGGCTGCTTTGCTATGTGGAAGGAGCGCTTGTGCAGCACTTTTGAACAAAACCTGTTATTTTATACGAATGGCCGTAGCATTACAGACAAAATTGAAGTTCCTCGTTCAACAACATAAGAGTATCAAAGTTGAAGCAAGATTCCATAAACATGGGCAACTCGAATGCATTTCTTGATCTACACCGCTCGGTAATTCCCTCTGCAAATGGGATGGTTCGTAGTCCGGCGATGCTTGTGATTTCGAGTATTAATCAAATCTACATTTCTTCACAAAACTTGCAACTCTTCCTCAGGATATGAGTGTTCAGACACCAAAGTGTAAGTCGTTGCGAATAGATGGTGTCACATGCAGCGGAATCCAACAAGCACTTTTCGACTTACCATCTCGTTCGTTCAGCTCTCGAGATTGAGTTTCGTAGGCTACGAATTTGATGCCGCGGTCCACCTTCTTTTTGTCCGGAAGGCATTTTTGTGAATGGCTCCCGGCCCAAATCTCGATTTTCTCTAGCTTAAATGAGCGAGCGGCGTTTTAGTATTCTTGACCTTTGTCTGAGGATGCTTGCCACATAGAGGTTCGGTGTTAGCAAACCGAACCTTAGAACCATTGAGATGTTCGCCTTGTTTATCTCTAAGAGTGCTCCGACTCTCTGCTTGTCGATTGGAGGGCATTACAAGGATTGGCTCTTGCTCAGAAATCGTGAAAAGGATTTTCGGAGCGTGGCGTGTAAGCAAGGACATGTTACAATTGCAATCGGCACATGGTTTCTGTGTGTTTTCACGACAGTCTTCATCTCATGGCGACTACTTATCCTTCACATGCCACTCTATCCTAAGCAAACTCCAAGTATCAATTTCAACGCTAGAAATTCAAGCGGCACGCATGCATGTTCGTATGTATGATTGGACGTGCTAGGATCTATTTCACATGCATGGAAGTGTCCGCTTCCTCGTCCACAGTCCGTGTTGATCATATAAGCTGCCAAAATGCCATTCCTCATGCTGGATGCTGTGTGATGCTTCAGGAGAAAGAACGAGGTGTTAGTAGGAATGAGTCGTCCACGTTTGCTGATCTTCTACGGGAAAGGGTAGATTGCTTGGCTCACAGCAATAGATCGTGCTTTGGAGCAATCTCAGAGCTTGGGGGAAAGGTGCAGTCCCCTTCCAATATCTCTACCCTTGCTTGCGCAAGCATGTAGGTATTCGCAGGGTTTGAAGAATCCGCTCTGCGAAGGAAATTCGCTGGCGAGTTCCTCAAGCCGTTTATGTACGTACTTGCTCCCTTTCTCGTGGTCGGCCCACCAGATAAGACCACCACGATACGGCGGAAAACCCATTGCAAGTACTGATGCCGCATCAAGATCTCCAGGCTTATCCACAATTCCTTCCGAAATGACCCTGCATGCTTCGTTCACTATGGGGAAGAATATTATTTCCACGATACGCTCTGGTGAGAGTCTCACACCTTTCGTTGTCTGCTCAGCTACCTCAGAATCCTTCCTTGAGCTCGACAATATCCTGCTCACGCCTGCTTCGTCAGGAACTGCCTTTCTAGAAGACGTCTTTGGATCGTACTTATAGAAGCCTCCACCAGATTTTTCTCCCAGCCTGCCGGATGCGTGCATATGTTGAAGCAAGGTAGACAAATACACTCTTTCAGGGAAAGAGTCGACAAAGTTTTTCCCCACATGCAGTCCAATATCGATGCCCACCAGATCTGCCAATCGAAAAGGACCCATAGGCATTCCAAAATTAGCGATGGCTTTGTCCACAGCGTAAGGATCTAGACCTACATCCACAAGCAAGCAAGCGGCCATGGTGTATGGGAAGAACACACGATTGACAGCGAACCCTGTACAGTTCCCGACGACAATAGGTACTTTCTTGATCTTTGTGGACAGAGCAATTGTGTCTTGCACGTACTGCCCATCGGTTTCGTTTGTTTTCACAATTTCGAGCAGCTTCATGATTTGCGCCGGCGAGAAGAAGTGAGCTCCAAGAATTCTCTTCCTGGTGGTTGCACTGCATTTTTTCCCAATGAGCTGTAAGTCGATCGTTGATGTGTTCGTTGCCAGGATGCAATCCTGCCTGCACGCTTTTTCAAAATCTGCAAAGATGGCCTGTTTGAGCGGGAGATTTTCGATGACTGCTTCAATAACCATGTCACATTCTTTGAACATCTCATAATCCTTCACACCCACGACGCTTTTTTTCGCGGCCTCGAAAGAAGCCCCGGCATTGCCCTCTTTGGAGGCTTTCTTCGCCAAAGACTCAACATTGGCATGAACTCTCTTGATGCCTGCCTCGAGGGCCTGATCGTTGACTTCCTTTAGGAGCACCTTCATGCCTGACACGACAAGCGCGGTGGCAATCCCCGCGCCCATCAATCCTCCCCCAATAACCGCAACCACTTTGATGTTCTTGGGGCGGTATTGCTGCACGGTTGATTTCGGCTCGTCGGCCATCAAGGTCAGTTTCTTTGTGTTGCGTTGAGCAAAGAAAAAGTGCACGAGGGCGTGGTGCACCGGCAGTGCGCGAGCCTTGGAGAAGGCCAGGGATTCTTCCTTCAGGCCCTCCCTGGCGCCATGCAGGAGTCCAGCTTCGATGGCATCAAGGCATAGTTGGGCATGTGGCATCCGTGCACCGGGTATGTTTCTTGCCGCATCCACCTTTTTCAGGGCCTCGGACAGCGGGGGAAGGCGATCGTTCCTGTACAGCGCGGAGCATCGAGCTGCCTTTCCATTGGCAATCTGGAGCGCTAGTTTTTCGGCCATTCGAAGGGCCTGTTCCTCGTCTTCACACACCTCGTCCACCAATCCGACGCGCAGGGACTGCTTGCAGGTGAGAGGTTTCGAGGTGAGCATGGCTTGGATGGCGGTATCAAGCCCAGCGAGCCTGGGCATTCTCTGCGTTCCACCAAAGCCAGGTATGATACCCAATTGCAGTTCTGGCAATCCCAGCTTGGCTCCTCGTACGGCTACTCTTGCTGCACAGGCCATGGCCAGTTCCAGTCCACCACCGAGCGCCATTCCTGCGACTAGCGCCACAACGGGCACCCTTCCGTTTTCCAGTGCAGCTTCGATGTGTTTTTGCACGTTACCAGCATCGACGGGTGGACCTTTTCCACGTCCTTTTTCCTGGTTTTCTTCCGTTTGGAAGTTGGACACGTCGAATCCTGCGGAGAAGGTCCCTCCTTTTCCTCGGAGCACGACGGCTCGCACCTCTTCATTGGCGTTGATATGTCTTAGTTTTCGGAAGAGCAGGTCCAGCAGTGTGGGATGGAGTGCATTGACGGGTGGATGGATCAAGGTGACCACCGCCACCCCCGAATCTTGGACGTGTACCTGTACGTCCATCCGAGGACGACGTTCGGGTGAGGATCGGATCTCTTCCTGCTGGTTGCGACGGACGTGCACGTGTCGGCGCGGTGTTCGTAGGGAGGACGTGTCCCACTCTGGTCCTGGTGTCGGGTTCCTTCGTCGAACCAAGATGGACTCCACGTGTCGAAGATTCGGTTCAGATCGAACAGGAAAGATGGGGGAGTGGATGGACCGATCCCCTGCCTTCCTCGGAGAACCCACCTCCCCACCCCTCCTCTTCTGGGGGAAGGAAGGAGGCATGGCCCCCAAAGGGTGTGGAAAAGGGAACGAAGATGGATGGGGAACCAAAGAGGGAACGAAACACCTACAAGGCAAAGCACAGGACGATCCATTCGCATGAAAAAGGCGGCTTCCAGACCAAGGAGGCAATGCAAGAGATGCAGCGATCGCATGCCAAGGCCGAGGCTCATCCCATGCATGGGAATCCACCATCGACCGTGTGACGCTCTCAAAAGGATGGGCTTCCATCCCTTGCAACGGAGCACGGGGACACTGCCGCTCACTCTACCTCCTGGGAAACGCCATGATAGCAAAATCATGCAGAGGAACATGTGCGCAGTTGACACGCATATTTAACAAGTGCTCCCAACCAGTGAGCTGCGAGGACGAACAAAGAAAATTTAGAAGCATACCTACTAGCTCACGCCCCTATGTACAGTTTCTGGCTACACAAACTTGTGCAGTGCTTCTGGCTCACACACAGGCCACACAATCACATGCCTGAAGCGCCTGGGCTGCAAAAAAACGGACATCCGTGTCGTGGTCGTCCTGCAGGCAGAGGAGACACGGGCGGATCGTGCTTTCAATCACCACCCCATCCACCAAGGGTATAATCTGTTGCATGACCTTAGCTACGTTAAACTTAATGTTAGGTACTTTATCCTTCGATGCATTGACAACAACAGGTAACATGAAGTTGCAGAGTGCCTCGTTGCCCATGACAGGTGCCAAGAGTGAAATTGTGAAGAGTACATTGATACGAAAGAGATAATGTGGGGTGGTTATCCTTTCAAGTACCCTCGGTAAAATGTACTGGCATGCCCATTCATTGCCAAACTCTTGCGCCAGGTGCTTCAGATTTTTGGCGGCGGCTTCTCTGATCGCAGCAACCTGATCCCCCAACCACTCCAAGCACAACAAACCTAGCTCGTTGTCGAAAAACTCGACTCCAAGATTACTGGCTAGCAAGGGAATGTACTGAATGATTGCAAGACGCACACGCCAATGTTTATCACTGGCAAGCTCTTTGATTGCTGGGAGCAGGGAGTCCGAGAGCGTCTCATTGCCAATCACCTGGTTGACTGCGTCTAGTGTGCTGATGATGTTCAACCTGACTTCTGGATACTCGTCTTTCAACAGGGCCAGGAAAAGAGGGAGCAAGTGCTTGTGTGTTTTCTCCTTTCCAAGTATAGATGACAATCCCATAACCACAGATGCAAGAGCGGCACGAACGTGCTGAGAACTGTCTACTCCTAGCTTCTGAACCATGGAAACTGTGTCCATTAGAGCACTGTCGTCCTTAATCACCTTGCACACTTCCACAATTCGGCCTACTGCTGAAATGCGAACTTCTGCCTCGCTGTCTTGCAAAAGGTTTGCAAAAGCTGATAGGAGCTTTACTTGGGATACGTCAGGGCTTAACCCCTCACACAATGCTCCCATCTGTGCTGCTACCATATACCTCACCCTCCACGACTTGTCCTGCGCAAATTTGAGTGCGATGGGGAGAATGTGCTCAGTACAGTCCTTCGGGCTGAGGCACTTTGCAAACTGCGCACAATTCTCCACCGCGAGCAACCTAACCGAATCTTGCTCATCTGCAGTCAGGTCCAGTATCAGTTGCAACATGGTCGGGTTATGAAACTCTGATTCTACCACGGTCGAGAAACGTCCCAGGTTCTGTGCTGCTGCCCTTCGGACCATTGGGGTCTCGTCATGACACATTTGCGTGAAAAGTTCCCGAAGTTCTTGACGTGTGGTTTCGGGAGTAGCTTCGTAAACGGCGTGAAACAACCCACAGGCAGAAACCCTAGCGGTGAACCATTCCCCTGAAGCGAGCCTCTGCAACGACGATGTAGATCAGAGTCAGCATTGGCGCGCTTGCGCACGTTTCGGTTCTGTTCTTCGTCTTCGAAATGGCGCATTCGCGGCTTACCCTCACTGCTGGCACTCCGTGATTGACGATGTCTTCATTTCTCAGTTGGGTGCAGATGTGTGAGATGGACTCGACCGCTTTGTCTCTCACGACCGTTTCTTCTACGGTGCAAAGGCTTTCCAAAGGTCCGAGGAGGCATTTGGCGTGATCTTTCCCACCCACGTACGGGACGAATCGTCCAAGCTCTTCAGCCATGGCAAGCAAGATTTCATCTTCGTCGTCCACGTTGTCCGCAAGGAACGGCAGGAGTTCGTTCCTGGTTCTTTCTTCTCCGAGGGCAAGAGCGATGGTGGAGAGCCTACGGATGGACTTGAGCCTCAACCCAACATCCTCGTTCTTCAATTCATCGATGAGCACCGCAATGGGATAGAGCGTGGCGTCTTCTTCGTTGGCCATGTCCTCGTTGATCGTGCGGTGGTTGGTGTGCGACCTACCCGTCCAAGTGGTTCTTGCCGTTCCTGCTTGTTCCACGGATCGAACCAACACGTGACCTACGTCGCAACCACCGTTTCGATCCAGACTTCCAATCGAAGAAGGAGAGAAGAAAGGACGCGATGGAGGTCTCGGTTGCGTGTGGACCGACTATGGCGTGGATCCCCCCTCCTCGATGGATGAGAAATGAACCACAGACACCTGCACCCGATGGACAAGAAGACTACCCAACTAGGCGGGAAGACGGGACCCCAAAACCACCCGCTTGGCACGGGGAAGGAAGGCACACCGTTGCCTGTGTGCCACCAATGCGTGCCCTTCCGTCCGTGTTCGCCAAGGAGTTCGCCAAGGACACGCGACACGGGCGCGGATGGTGCAATGAACCATTCCCTACGTTGGATGGCGCCTTTCTTTCGTCGAGCGAGCGTGCCTAGCAAAGATCTTCCCACACACCATGGAGGCTTCCATCAAGACATGCCCAAGGATCCGCTAGATTGTAATAGTCTGCTAGGTGCCGGGGACAACTTTGAAGGTTCCCATCTTCTTGACTTCGTCATAGATGTACACGAAACTTTTGTCCATCAGCAAATCTACGATCTGTTCATTCCAATGCTACCGGTCCTATGCTGGGGAACGGCGTGCGCGCAAATCGACATACCAAAAATAGCATACGCTTGAACCATGGCCAACCAATACCGCTCAACAAGCACATTCTGCCACACATATCAAGAACCACGCATTGGGATGCAAAAAACGCATATGCAAAAAAAAAAAAACGGAAGTACGAGAATAGGAGAAACAATGAAGACACACTTGATCGGCGGAAAAGGTTTCTACCTAAGAACACCAATTTGAAGATACAAAGAAGCCAACAACGGCGGTTTTGAAATTCATAACATAAATCATGGACGAATTCGATACCACGGGTAAACTTTTTGTGATTGAAATTCACATTACCTGGAAGAGCATCGGACATGATTCATAATCACGCCCGAAACTTGAAGATTGGACGGCGTGATGGTATGGGACCCTCGAGGAGTCGTACCCCTTTAAATTGACCGTGGGCTAGGGCCCAAAGAATACGTGTGTGCCCCATTCGTTTGTAAGTGTCCGGCATATGTAGGCCTCTTACCTTTCTTTCATATCAAGGTCGGCCAAAGCAACCATGGAAGATTCGATTTCACAAAACTCCATTGCATGCTTGATCGGTTTCAACTAACAAGGCTAGCAAGAAGAGGACGTTTGTAATTGTGAGGGACTCGTTTTGCACTAGGAAATCGTGGAACCCGTTCAGTCGTTGGGCTCGCGTGCATTATGCGATCAAATTCATTCTGCCATATCTTTCCAAATACGGCTTGGTGAGACTCAAGTCATAGATCGAACAAGATTCTTCGAAGTTTTTCAAACGATGAAATCATCCTGATGCTCAGGTACATTTTCTCCAAAAAGATGGAGATAACATCGCGAATAAACCCCAATGGAGATCGCTTAGAATTTCTCACTATACCATTTGGGCAGTTCCGTGGCTTTGCTTGCATTTAGCAAAAACATGGAGATAGGCAAAAGAAACTAGTGCCGGCAAGAGAACCGCTAGGGGAACAATTGCCGTCCAACCAAGCCTTCCCCGCCCAACGCAAACATGAACCAACGAGTTGGATTGTGAGCAAACCCGTCAAGAATTCGCACCGCCCCACCATCGTCTTTATCTCTCTCCCGCAAGATGACTGCTCCACTTCGAAAATCGTTTTAAATGTGAGGTAGCACATCAAAGATGACGAATTAAATTTGAAACGCACCCGTGGAGGCTAGGGTTTTTTAACCCAACATGGTGGAAGGAAGATAAAGTGGGTTGACAAATTTCGTGGCATATAGATGCCAAGGGGTTATTTACGCGAATCGTGGAAAGAAACTTGTCGGTGCTCGTAGTCTTGCATTTAGTCTCCGTCGTTTCATGCATTGTCAAGTGCAAAGACACAAGGCTTGTCCTACAATGCAACATCCCGAGCCCCGGAGGATGCATAGCATTTAGAAGCTATGCTATGACCCAAAAAATCGAAGGTCGTTTTGTTTCGTATCCTCTTTTGCATATTCTTTCTCTTCGAACATGCATGAAGACGCGGGTGACGTTTTCTTGGTTGCATGTTCTATCCCATACAAAGAGGATGGCTTTGCTCGCGGTAGTTCCAGGTACGAGAATGCCATCACAAAGAAAATGAAGAAATGAGATTCTCTCATGTACTACACATACCATGAAAGCATAGTTTGCGATGTTTCAAGGTGAAGTTGGGATACTTGGTTATTCTCATTCGGCAACATGCGTTGGAGGAGCAAAGGATGATTCATCCCAAGTCTACCTCAAACAATATATGTGTCTCGGAAAGTTCATGAAACACTTCCTCGCATGAAGAGAGAACGATCTGTTACAAAGCGTCCGTGAAGGACGTTGGACACACGGTTTGCTCCTGGAAACTTCGACCCCTCACGAAATGGAGGCGGTTTCTTCTTCTTTGGGGTGACGCACTTCTCGTTGGCGAGAGCGGCGTCCGTCCCCTTCTTGGCTCGGTGGTGCCTCCTCCGGCACTTGGAGAGACTTGGAGCGCTGCTTCTCCGGCGCGGAAAGTGCTGATGGCTCGCGAAAATCCGTGGGAGAGGCGCCGTGGACGTCGTGGGGTCAAGCAAGTTCTCATCCACTACATGCTAGGGAGGTCCCCTTAAGAGCCTCCCCTTGAAGGTTGAGGGGTTCGTACGTAGCCCCCTCAACTGAATTGCGGCGGCTGATGGTCACGTGTTGCTTACGTCATCCATCGGACGGCCAAGATTCAGTTCCTAAGCCGACCGAATCTTCCACACAACATCTCCACCCTTCGTACCCCCTTCTCGAATCTTCGAGGGGATTTGGCCCGGGGGTCGGTCGGTCTGAGTCCGGTTCGCTCGGACTATTCCGTCCGACTAACCCGGGGATTAGTCCGGGGCTCACTCGATTGACCGGCCGATTGTCGGGGTCCTGCCCCCCACTGCTCCTGGAACTCTAGGGGCATGGCTTCATAGGAGAGCCAGGCCTACCCGGCGTAACACTCTCCTGGCTCCCGGCATTCAGCCAATCAAAGCTGAAAGTCGTAGATGGCTGCCACTGGATCATACACCATGCTCCTTACTTTCTGCTCTGTGTAATGCTCTACCTTTCCATCTGTCCATAACACTTCAAACAACCCATTAAGGACGTTGGTCACCAATCCTTGGTAGTATGCAGATTTGTGGTTGCCCAAATGGAAAAGTTCTTGCACCACACAGCCAATGAGGTTGGTGGGCACAGCAACAATAGGTCGTCGTCTAGTCTGGTACGGTAGCTTCGCTTGCGTCCAAGTATTGATCATGATTGGGTCAGGTGACTGTAGGTAAACTGTCCTCTTGTGCGTCTTGACTGCGTCATAATTCGAGGGGCTGATGCCCTTTTCAGGGATACAGCCATTGTTCTCCTCGAGAGGTAGGAATTCTTCCAGCAGGGTAGAGGACTCATCCACCCAGAAATAGCGTTGCGACGCGTCAGCCAGGTTACTCTCTATCCAGTAACGTACGGGGCGTGCAGGAAACACTGAGTAATCCCGTAACAAGTATCGTCGAATACGATAGGTAGTTGATTCACTTTGCATGGCTGCAGTATCAGGCAAGGGTGCCGTTGCGGGCTGCCGATGTTCATCCATTGGGAAAAGAGTGAGATCTGAATCCACCCAATGTTCCAACCTGTTGGCGTGGATACGATCTGAAAAGGCAGAGCCCGGTGGTAGTTCCAGTTGATATGCACCATTCTTCAGCACCTTCTTGATGAGATAAGGACCTACAAAGTAAGGGTCCAATTTGTGCTTATCGGTGGGCCCCTTGAGCCCATACTGCACCTTCACCTTGTCTCCAACAGCAAACACCTTCTTAGGTCTGTGCGCTGTTGCTGCCGCAACATTCTGCGAAGCCTTCACCAAGTTTTCCTGTACAACCCGATAGACTGCGCGATGTTGCTCCAGCAGGTCTGTTACTCTTTTATCGAAGGTTGTTACTGTCAGGTGATCAGCAGGTCCATCCTTTGTGGGCAACTGGAGGTGCCACGGTAGCCTTGATTGACAGCCAAAGAGCAATTCAAAAGGGGAATGTTTGGTTGCATCATGCACAGAATCATTGTAAGCATGTGCTGCTGCCTGTAAATACTGATCCCATTGATGTTTGTTCTCGCACGTCGTCCGTAACGTCTGCAGCAGGGTGCGATGTTGCCGTTCTGCACCACCCTGAGACTGTGAATGGTACGGCGTTCCGGTTACGTGGCGGACACCCAGCGCGGCACAGAATGCTCGGAATAATGCTCGATAAGCCGGTCCGTTATCTGTGTGAATATGCACAGGTGTATGGAACCGGTAGACGAGGCTGTCCATAAGACACTGAGCTTGTCTATGAGCACTCCAGGTAGAGTGGATAGGTATATAGATGGCGTATTTAGTAAACCTGTCCACCACTGTCAATACTGCATTATGACCCAGGGCAGTAAGGGGTAAGTTCTCCACCATATCTAGTACCACCGTGTGAAAAGGGTAAGGGTGGAACTTCATTTCTGGACAGAGCGGTGTGTGTCGTAACCGGTTACCTGGTTTCTGAAGCTGACAGGCAGGACAGCGAGCGACAAAGTGCTCGATGTGCGATCGAATACCAGTCCAGGTGAAATGTCGCTTGGCGTCAGCGAGTGTACGGGCTGACCCAAAGTGTCGATGATCGTGCACCATGTGTAGCAGTTCCTGTCGTAGAGCGTTATCTGCTGGTACCACCAGTGCTGGTTGAGCATTGGCCGATTGCTCGAACAGCAAACCATCGCGCACTGTCGTGCCTTCCGGCGGTGCGCGCAGTAATTTCTTGTACTCTGGATCTGTTTCAGCGGCGACGCGAATCCTGTCCAGTATGGGAGGCAACCGACCCGTAAGACCTGTGCGCAACGATTGCGTAGATTGTTGACTTGTAATAGACGCGATTGACCCGCACACAGTCCCAGCAGGACTGCGGCCGGCTAGCAGTCGAAGCGTCCGTGTGTTGTTTAGCCATCGGTGTAACATGTGTGCAATCCAACCCATGGGGAAGGCGCTGCCGCACATGCGTTGCCGGCTGGTTTCGCTGACGTTGAGCGCTGCAGTGTCACCAACCTGCATACCGACGAGTCTTTCCCGCTCGCTGATGGTCAACGGGCGTAGGGTCCCATCTTGACTGTGCACCCAGGTGGAACGCGAACGGTCACTGTGCGATCGTTCACTGGCCATCAGAGTGGGGCACTTCAAGCGGGGTCGGTTCAATGCGTCCGTAGGTACCTTCGATCCTTCATCTAGGCAATCCTGCCAGGTCATAGGTATTGTCCCCATTTCTCCAGGATCCTGTTTAAGCGGAGGTAATGATGTCCAGCACAGCCGGACTCGAGCTTGCGCACAGTACTTTGAGAGATCTTCGCAGGTGGGTTCTCCAAACCAGTGTGCAATCTTGTCCAGGTGGGTTTTCAAGTGCGGGGCAAACGGCGTACATTCCAATATGTAGTCTGGCGACCGCAACCGCTTGTGTATCTTTGACACTGCTGTGAACAGTTCACGTTCGTCGTAAAGGCCCAGCGGTGGCTTTGACGGGTCGGTGTTCGCCCGCGAAAATGGTTGGCAGGGCACCCCAGCAATCAGCAGGTGGACTTGGGGGAGCTTTCGTCGATGCGCCAATTCAGTCACATCGTTTCCATACCGAAAGATGTCCTTGCGCATAAAGAGCCCAGGGCGTGCTAAGCGAACCTGGTGGAACACGCGTGCAATTACGCTGCGGCAGTCTTCATTTTGTTCCACTGCTATGTAATCCAAGGTAATATTGGTCGATTCTGGTATTACGCATTCCAGCGCACGCAGCGTTGTTCCCATACCTGCACATAAGTCCAAGATGCAATATGTGTCCGTATCGTTCACCTTAGCTGAGTGCCTGGAAAGGTAATCGGGTCCAACGTTCTCTGTGCCCGGCCTGTACTCCACCTTGAACGGGGCGAAGTACGCCAACTTTTCGATCCATCGCATTTCGCGCGGAGATAGCTGCTCAGTAGTTTTTGTTCCAATAAACTGACTGGCCTTGTTGTCAGTGATGACCGTGAACTGCTGGCCAAACAGGAGGTGCCTCCAATGCTGCAGTGCATATAATATTGCACATGTCTCCTTCTCAGCAGGATGGTAATTCTGTTGGGCAGCATTGAATTTCTTTGACCAGAACTCAACCGGATGCCAACCTCCCTGTTGATCCTGCTGCATCAAAGCTGCTCCCATCCCCACATCGGAAGCGTCGGTCTCGACCCGTATGGGCCTGTCTTCATCAAATAGAGCCAATACCGGGGCTGTGGTCAAGGCTTTGATGAGCTCATGGTATGCCTTCTCCTGTGGCTCTTTCCAATATGAAGCGAAGCCGTGCTTCAGAGCAGCTTGATTCAATTCTGTCAAGGGAGCTGCCCGTTCCGCATAGCGAGGGACGAACCTCATATAAAACTGGCAGAGACCAAGGAATGCCATGTTTTCTCGCTGCGTTCGGGGACGCGGAAACTGTTTGATCTTGGACAGCAAATGATCAGTGCAGGCGAGCTGACCATCGCGGATGCGGAAACCAATCCATTCCAGTGTACTCATGAAAAAGTGGCATTTAGACCTCTTCAGCCTAATGTCGGCACGTTCGCAGGTGGCGAAGAATTCTTCCAAATGTTTGAAGTGTTCCTCAACTGTTTCAGAGTGAACAAGAATGTCATCCATGTACACTTTCAGGTATAATAAATGACCAAACACCCTGTTCATCATACGCTGGAACATCGCGGGTGCGTTTGCTGCCCCCATGGGCATTACTTTCCAGACGTAAGAGCCAAACGGGGTGACCACCGCTGTCTTGTCGATGTCATCCGGATGCATGCGGATCTGATGAAACCCATCCAGCGCATCGAGCGATGAGAAGTACTTGGCTCCTCTAAGATTCTGTAAGTAATCGTCGATCCGTGGAAGCGGATATCTGTCTTTAATAGTCACATTGTTCAGCAGGCGATAATCGAAAACGACCCGCCATCCCCCATCTTTTTTGGGGACCAGGATCACTGGGGCACCCCAGCTGGATCCTGCGCATAGGTCCATCTTTCCAGCTTCAACATACTCAGTCACCAGCTCCTTGAGGGCAGTTTGTTGCTGAGGGGAAAGCCTGTAATAGTTTCTGTACTGTGGAGTGGCTCCTTCTTCCACCTGGATCTTGAAAGTTTCGCCCGGTACCCGTTCCGGAGGTAGTTCTGTGCGGGGCTCGAATAAATGCTTGTACTGTTTGTTCACAAGGTCGTCCAGCCGCTGTCGGTGAGCGTCATCAAGAGGCCATTCATCGCTGACCTGACTATGCATGCTGCTGAAGTCTGAATCTTCACTGAGTAGTTCGGGCGTTGTATCTACCGGCTGAATCATTAGAAGCAGGCAGCCTGGATCCTTCACCGCTTTACGTGCCTCACTTCGGGGCACAATCAGGTCCAGTTTTCTTGAAGATATAAACTGGTGGTCCCCATAGACAGTAAACTTTGTACCATTGCTACTTCGTAGTACCATGCGATGATTCTGCCAGTCCAGTGCTGTCAAGTGCTTGTGGCAGAAGGTTGCTCCCAGAATGCAGTCAAAGGTCTCCAGAGGAGCAACTCCGAAGTCGATGCAGGCCTGGAACCCATCGATCGAGAATTGCGCTTTAATTACTGGGGCAGTGTGGACCTGCTGGCCCACAGCCACGCTATAATTAAAGGCCGCTGATGTATACTGCCAGGACAGTCCCTTAGGGTCAGCTTGCTGCAGCTCTTTGAAGAGGCGTTCGCTCATGAAGCAGTAACTTGCTAAGGTGTCCAGGTAAGCTTGTGTTCTGATTTTATGTGGCTTCTTTCCAAAGTAAGTCTCGGCAGCCAGGAATTCATGTCTAGGCCTGTCATTGGTAAGTGAGTGCAGGCAGACTACATTCCTATCTTTGGTAACCGGGGTGGCTGCAGGTTTCGCTCCCGGCTCCGTCCCGGTAACCGTAGTTACCGGACGGAGGGTATTCAGTTTTTTGGGGCACCCATTACGGATGCCATTTTGCAGGCTGCCTGATCATGTCCGTAACGGCGACAGCGTAGGCACAGCGCGTTCGCCAGGCAGAGATCCTTTTCTTCTTGAGTAAGTTTTGCACCTAGGGGCTTGTTGGCCAGCCTAGTCTGCACCTTCACGATCGAACTCTGCTGTTCTTCATCCAATTCATCGAAGCGCTTTCGCTGTCGCTTGGCTGGCCCATTCACCCTTGAGTTACCTGGATGCGATGACGGTAACGCTGCCGCTGTGGCTATGCTGGATCGATTTGGAAAGCCATGGATGGTACCGGTGTTACGGACTCCTTTGCTCTGCAATTTCCAGTTGTCCGCTGGCTGTCTTGAGTCTTTCCTTGCTGATTCATGTACTTCCCGTTCCAGTTTAAAGATAATGGCAGCAAGGTTTCCAGGCTCCATGTCAGGAGCTTTGTCCACATCAATTAGATGATCCAGGTGCTTGTATAAAGCTCTTTGCAAGTAGCCTGGGAGGCCATGTTGCAAACGGGCCGAGATGTCATGTTCCGTGAGAGTCCGGCACACAGGTGAGGAGCTTGCATTAACTACAAAGCTCAGTTGCACCAACCTGTTGAGGAACTGCAGCACATTTTCTGTCCGCTTCATACGGGCGGTGTGGAACTCCCGCCAAGCCTCCGGTCCTGGGTCTTGATTTTGGAAGGTTTTACGGAGGTAACCATACAAGTCTTCGACGGAGTTAAGGGCTGCCGGGTCTCTCATAATGAGGTTTTGAACCATGGATTTTGCCGTACCGCCGAGTGCTTGATTAATGGCTAACACAAGTTGTTCCATCGGGCGGTTAAAGGCATATGCTTGGCACCAACAAAGGACATCCCTATACCAATATGTAAGGGCATAGGGGTTGTCCTCAAGTTCCGTACCGGTAAACTTGTCCGGTTTCTCGAGGGACACCTTTGAGATATTCTTGGAATCTTGTAAAGCCATGCCATAGAGGCTGATGAGATGAGGTAAACCTTCTTGCTCTGATGGTGTGACTTCTTGTAGGCTCGGCTCCTTTGGCTCCGCGAGGTGTACACCCTCGGGGCCGTCTTCAACCACCATCTCTTCTTCTTCCTCACTTTCTTCAACTTTGTGAGCTTGGAGCTTCTCAATGAGTTGCTGGAGCTCAGCAATCTTCGTCTCAAGGGAGGACCTCTCCTCCCGTTCTTGTTCGAGTTCCCTACGAAGCGTGCTCATGCGGGTTGCATGGTCGCTCTCCTCCATAGTTCGGCGAGTAGAAGTTTTTCAAAAGCTCAAGCTTCGACAGTGTTACAAAGCGTCCGTGAAGGACGTTGGACACACGGTTTGCTCCTGGAAACTTCGACCCCTCACGAAATGGAGGCGGTTTCTTCTTCTTTGGGGTGGCGCACTTCTCGTTGGCGAGAGCGGCGTCCGTCCCCTTCTTGGCTCGGTGGTGCCTCCTCCGGCACTTGGAGAGACTTGGAGCGCTGCTTCTCCGGCGCGGAAAGTGCTGATGGCTCGCGAAAATCCGTGGGAGAGGCGCCGTGGACGTCGTGGGGTCAAGCAAGTTCTCATCCACTACATGCTAGGGAGGTCCCCTTAAGAGCCTCCCCTTGAAGGTTGAGGGGTTCGTACGTAGCCCCCTCAACTGAATTGCGGCGGCTGATGGTCACGTGTTGCTTACGTCATCCATCGGACGGCCAAGATTCAGTTCCTAAGCCGACCGAATCTTCCACACAACATCTCCACCCTTCGTACCCCCTTCTCGAATCTTCGAGGGGATTTGGCCCGGGGGTCGGTCGGTCTGAGTCCGGTTCGCTCGGACTATTCCGTCCGACTAACCCGGGGATTAGTCCGGGGCTCACTCGATTGACCGGCCGATTGTCGGGGTCCTGCCCCCCACTGCTCCTGGAACTCTAGGGGCATGGCTTCATAGGAGAGCCAGGCCTACCCGGCGTAACAGATCGTGAACTCGGACAAACGTTCTCAAAGAAGATATATCCACGCAACCGTTGCGAACGGAGCTAAACGAACACCGCGAGCCCGATGACGTGCCAATTTGTGATGCAACTCACAATCTATTCGTACAAAGAGGTAGGAATCGACGCAAGATCACTGGAGTTCTTCCCAACGCAAAAGATCAAGCAAAGATTCCATTCTTCAAGTTAGCTCGCCATGGGGCAATCGTTTGGTGCTTGCCACGATTGGCGAGTCGATTATTATTCGCAATCCGAAGAGTGTCAACCAATTAGAAAAAAGTGGTGATACCAAGGAAGAATCATCCACAATGTCGCGCCGAGGTATCTTTCCTCGTAAAAACAAAGGAACGAGGGGAAATAAACGAAACCCTCGAGCGTTCAATTATTGTGTCGGATCCAACTGCAATCACGAAAGAAAACCGGACTATTGAGGGGGCAGCCTTCGTGTTCTAGGAGGAATCCTCGGCTGTTCGTGGAGTTAGATTCCACACAAATCGAAATGGCTCGGATTTGATGGACCTATGTGATAAAAATTCACGACAAGTCGCCGAGAACGATCGCAATCTCGATCAAAGGTAAAACCGAAGGAGTACATTGCATTGCAAAGGCCAACGTAAGTTCCAACCGTGCCGTGGCTTGCATTCAACAAAATTACGTCCTATACTTTCCTCTTGGAATGCAGCATTTTCCATGTTTCAAGTAAGCTGCTCTGCTTTCGATCAATCGTCCGCGCAAGATTGGGTGTTTGGCATTTGCGTTTGGTCAAGCCTCTGTGTGAGACGGACGGAACATCAGCGTTGGAATCCCAAGCTTACGCGCATCTTAAGATTTGCGCTCGGAGGGAGTCGACGTTTGCGCGCTTGCATCTTTCCCCCCATCATGTGCACACGTTGAATTGTTTTGGCACGCGCTAGCGCAAGATTAGTTCCGCGTCAAACGAGAAGGTGGATTGTTGGCGAGTTTCTTGTCTGATGCCCACGCGGCATTTTTTTGGGGGGAGAGGCGGGAAGAGAGACGGTGCTGGTAGCGTTGAGAGCAGCTTGGTTGGCGGCACGACCGATGCCATTCTGCAACTTCAAACTCGGCTTCGGCCGCTGCAACCTCTGCGTCAGGTGCTCGCACGTGGCGATTCTAGCAGGGCTTTGCTTCGGGTTGTTTTCGGCTATCCGGTCAATCGCCGTCGAGGCAGGAGCCGTCCTCGTCGCCAAATGATGCCTGCGGGTTGTTTTTTCGGTCGACCGCTGAAGTCTTTTTCTCGAGTAGCCACAATCCCGTGGAGCCCTTATCCATCCCGCCCCGTTGGGGAGGCCGGTCCCACGCTGTGGCACGGTTTCGGTTCGTCCTTTTCCGTCCATCCGTTTCTTTCACCAGGGGTGTTCTCGGAGGGCCGCCATCTGGGGCGGTCCTTTCCCCACCACACAATCTCGTTCGTCGGGGCGGGTATCTCACCACCCCGGCGGCTCCGTTTCTCACCTCGTCCAAGGGCTCCATTCCCCTTCCTTCGCACCAATGAATGCCCCCCCTCTCCCGTGCCACGTACATGGCAGGACAGTTGGCAAGCCAGGAGGGCAGTACGGATGGGGGTTCGGGATGGGACAGGAGAACGGGAGGTGGAAACGCTTGGTCCGTTCTGTGCCATCCTGATGGCTGGGCCGTTCCATCGGGTTTGGACGGGTGATGTGGTTTCGTGCCACGGGTTCTCTTGTGTCTGTTTCCAGCGTGCCCGTCTCCCTCCTCCATGTGTGGCCTGGGCTCCTTCCATCACGTTCCTATTTCCATCCGCAGGCACACCTCGGCCCCCTGTTTCGTTCGGCCAGGTTCGGTCCAAGCCTCTCCCTTCCCTTTGTGTGTATGCGTGCGTGTGCGTCCATGTGTGGTGGTGGGTGGCTTCCCTTCATCCGGATGTCGTCCTGATGGCTGGGATCCTCCTCCGTTTCGACCCGGGTGGTTTCGTGGGGGGTGGGGGGAGGTGGTATCGAGGATCGGTGTGGTGGTCGATCGAACCCCGAACTGTTCCCATTCGATCCCATCTCGCCCCCATCTACCCCGAAGAAACAAAAGGAAGGGGGGGCACTGGATCGGTAGGTTCCATCCCTTTTCCACCGCGATGGGGGGATGGGGTGGGGGAGGGGATCCAACCGGGAGGGTTCTGAGCCGCATGTCCACATTTGTGGGGTTTGGAGTGGAAGACGCGCCGCATTTCACAACACGTGCAACTGCTTTCGCTTCACCACCGCTCGATCCACCATGGCTGCATCCGCCATGACCTCCACCTTCGTGGGAACCGCCGTCCATGCCAAGGCACGCGTCAGCCACGCCAAAGCGGGCAGACGCGCCGCACTCACCACACGTTGCGGAGCCTACGACGAAGAGCTGGTCGCCACCGCGGTACGTGCGCGCCTGGAGCGATGATCGAATGCAAAGGCAAACGAAACGAGTCGATCCAGACCCAGCCCAGGGGAAGGATGCACCTCCCGCGTGCGAGCGACCGTCGAGCGACGCGAAAAAAAAAAACGAACGCGATCGTCCACGACAGGAAGAGGGGAACGAGCGGGATTAAGCTTATCCACGACGAACGGATGGGATCGGGCGTGCATCGACGAGTGTGCATGGAAAGGGATGGGCATCCATTCGAAAGGAGATAGAGACGTGGGAGAGACAGTCCAAAGAGCACGGTCGTAGCACGGTGTGCTCTGGGCGACCTCCGACCACCCACGAGCGACGGCTGACCTGAACGATCGATCCTGATCCTTGCTTGTGCAGAACAAAATCGCGTCCAAGGGACGTGGGATCCTCGCCATGGACGAGTCCAACGCAACCTGCGGAAAGCGCCTGGATTCCATCGGTGTGGAGAACACAGAGGAGAACCGTCGCACCTACCGTGAGCTCCTGGTCAGCACCCCAGGACTCGGCGAGTACATCTCCGGGGCCATCTTGTTCGAGGAGACCCTCTACCAGTCTGCTTCCAACGGCAAGAAGTTCGTGGATGTCTTGAACGAGCAGGGAATCATCCCAGGAATCAAGGTCGACAAGGGTCTTGTCCCCATGGCTGGAAGCAATGGAGAGTCTTGGTGCCAAGGACTTGACGGACTCGCTCAGAGGTGTGCTGAGTACTACAAGGCTGGCGCCAGGTTTGCCAAGTGGCGCTCTGTCGTCTCCATTCCCAATGGCCCATCCACCATTGCTGTGAGGGACTGTGCCTATGGCTTGGCCCGCTATGCAGCTATCTGCCAGGAGAATGGACTGGTCCCCATTGTCGAGCCCGAAATCCTTCTGGATGGAGAGCACGACATTGATCGCACCATGGAAGTGTTCATGGATACCTGGGCGCAGACCTTCCATTACTTGGCCGACAACAAGGTCATGTTCGAGGGGATCCTGCTCAAGCCTTCCATGGTCACTCCTGGAGCTGACTGGAAGGGACAGAAGCCTGCCCCTGAGGTCATTGCAGAGTACACGTTGAAGGCTCTGAGGAGGAGGGTCCCCCCTGCTGTGCCAGGAATCATGTTCCTGTCCGGTGGTCAGTCGGAGTTGGAGGCAACACTGAACCTGAATGCCATGAACCAGAGCCCCAACCCGTGGCATGTTTCCTTCTCTTACGCTCGTGCTCTTCAGAACTCTGTGCTGAAGACCTGGCAGGGCAACCCCGCAAACGTGGATGCGGCACAGAAATCTCTGCTTGCACGTGCCAAGGCCAACTCGGATGCACAGCTTGGCCAGTACACCATGGACGGAGAGGCCGCTTCTGCAGCTGAGGGAATGTACGAGAAGGGCTACACCTACTAAGCAGTAGGGCAACTTCCATATCTCTGAAGCTTACACCACCCCTTGTAAACATTTTGACAAGTTCGTGATGGCCTCGCTTGTGCACCCTTCCGTAGACGTTATGTTTCCACCTTGGACTGCAGGCAAAGGACGATACCGTTGCGGTTGAAGCTGAGTTGATCTTCCATCAACGGTCTTGAAAGTCCTCTTGTGTTTGCTTTTGCACCCTTTTGTAACCTTGCCGTGCGCTATTCTTTCCGATTTCCATCGGGACAGGCTTACATGGCTGCAGTGCACCAGTGGAGGTGTCCGCTCGCACCGGTGCGTGTAGCACCAATGTTCGCTGTTTTCGTGCGTGATCTCTTGGCCTGGTATAGGACTTCCACCGTGTACGTTCGCATCCATCCACTCGATTTCTTCTCTTCTCGAGATCCGAGATGCACGTCGTTCAGTCCATCCTGCTCCCACTTGTCGGGAGGCCTGGCGTCCACTTTGCATCGGATCGGATTCGCGGATCGAGCCGCTCTCGACGTGGAGGACGTGTGATCGGTCTTGTCCGCTGCAGCATCGATTGTGCGGAGGAATCGGGTGTGAAACGCGATCATGGCCCTTCTCGTGTTCTCCGACGTGGACGGTACGTTGGTGCATTACGACGAAGTCATGGACAAGTTGGGATCGTTCAACGGCAAAACAGATGCAGGGATGGGAACGCACGAATTCATCGACCTTCAAGGAAATGCGCATGGCATGGTCAAACTGCCACCTTCCACCACCGGGCTGCAAGGCGTGATTTCGAAGAGAACCTTGGACTTGGTGCACCAATTGAAGGGAAGTGGTCGAAAGGAAGCTGCATTCGTCCTGATCTCGGGAGCAAGGACCACAACCATGCTGCAGAGGCTTGCTTACCTTCCGGATTGCGATGCTTTTGTCACGGAAAATGGTGGCAGAATCTTTTTTCGAAATGCAGACCAGCGACAAACCGCAGCACCCTACATGGAAGACTTTGCGTGGCTTGAAAGCCACGAAGATGCGGTGGGACCTCTGGAACTCGCGCTCGACCCACCACAAGATCGAGAAGGTCCTCTGTGGGATGTGTATCGCGTCCTTGCAGAGAAAGGATGGAAGCTCGACACAGCTGGTTATCTCACTGGTTTCAGAGTAGTTGATGCCGGGGAGACAGCAGACGAAACGGCGCTGGAGAATGCAATTCAAAAGGCTGGAGATGGAAAGGTTCGGTTTTCATGCAACCTTGGCAAATACGATATATACCCATCCTCAAGTGGCAAGGCAGAGGCTGCCGCTTACATCCGCAACAACTGTCCCGACAAAATGTTGAAGGGCAACAAGAAATACAGCAGGACCATTACCATCTGCGATGATGACAATGACATAGACCTGGCAATGGATACCCATCATGCATACATACCTAGCATTACATCGGAAGCATTGCGTCTGACCATCCACAGAAACCCCGAGCATTTCACCGTATCGAAACGCATGGGTCCATTTGCAAGCGAGGACATGCTTCAAACGATTTTGAAACGAGAGCTCGCTTGACGCAGGGCTTCTCCGCGAAGCCAGGCTGGAGAGCATAGCGATAGGGGATGATGTTCCATGCATCCATCCCCACCCCTCGTGTTTTCGGATTTGTGCATGTACAATCCGTCTTCTCCTCTCTCCATTCTGGTTCAGTGACGTGCTGCTAGCCACGAGCAGGTCCTCCGGACAATGAATGCGCTGGCTTCCGAGAAAGCGAAGCACCGCGTTTTTCATGGACCTTTCTCGTGCACAATCCATATCCATGTCTTCTCCTCTGTCTGCTCGGGTCAATCATGGTTCGTTGTGGTCCATGTTGAATCGAATTCATCCCACAGGGTCCCATTCCTCTGGTGCATGGTCAGACATCCCTGGACTCGGAGGGGATCACCAGGTGCATCGTCGCTACGCGGAGCACTGGGCGCCTCGACTGTCTGCTTCTCGCATCCATCCACACGAGTTGGCAAGGAGGTCGAGGAAGGAAAGTGGAAGCGTTGCGATTGGAACGCGCCTGCGGGTCGCCGAGCTACAATCCTCAGCTTTGCACCTCCAGGAAGACCGAAGAGACGAGAGGATCGATCCAGCAGGTCTACGACGTGCTTCTGCACCGAAACCGGGAACTGCCGCACCAACGACGAAGTTTGGTGCGATCGATTGATCTAGACATGAGTTGGAAACAGCGCCTTTCCGTCTCTCCTTCACTCTGTGCTGTGTTGGCGTTCTTCGCTTTCTCCGTGGGAAGGTTCTGGGAGGACTTGCCTAGTCTACCCAATCATCTCGAGGTACGCCAAGACACGCTAGCATGCACCACGAGCAGCACGCAAATCGTTCTTCTAGGGCTACATGCTGACGAACACCTGCAATCTTGGAAATGACACCACGATCATGGACAGGAAAGCCCTCTGTACTCGAGTTTGGAGGAATGGGACGGGTTTCCAACGATGGATGCACTGGATGGTCATCCTGAAGCTTCTGTCTATCCATCTGGTCACCTGCCAGGTATGCCTATGAATCTACCTGGGAGACCCCCACTGCCTTCGACAAGTCCAGAAAGTGACACGTACATATCGATGGTCCCGTTCCAAGTACTCAGCTGGCACCCTCGGATGGTTTATTACCCAGGTTTCGCCAACGATACCGTGTGTGACAAGATGGTGCAGCTTGCCTCCAACTCTATGGTGGCCGTTGGCAGTGAACCAGTAACCAAGGGGATTGAACGAAAAGGGAGCAACAGCCAGGGCGCTGCGGAAGCATCTTTGCCTCGACCCATGGATCGTTCGGGGGTCGTTGCGTGGTTGGAGGAGAAGATCGCCAGGGTCTCGCTTTTGCCAGCTTCTTCTGGTGAGGCGTTCAAGGTGTTCAAATACGAAGCGAACCAGGGATATGATCCCCATTACGACGCGTTCGATCACGGCTACGGACCACAGAGCAGCCAACGCGTGGCAACTTTCTTGCTGTTTCTTTCCGATTGGCAAGGCGGTGGGGAAACGTCGTTTCCTCTAGAAGGGGCGGGGAATTTAGGGAAAATTGATAGCTTGGACTACAAGAGCTGCAAGCAGGGATTGACGGTGAACCCCAGGAAGGGCGATGGGCTTCTCCTTTTCACCGCCAATCCGGATGCTACCATTGACATGCATGCACTCCACGCGGGGTGTCCTGTATTGCAGGGAGAGAAATGGGTGGCAAAAAAATGGATGAATGACAAAAAAAAAGTAGCGACAGAGACCCGTCCTACGTAGCAAGGAAGCAGAGGATTTGGGAAGCCACGCTCTACACGACATCCTTTGCTCATGCCTATGCGGCCAAGCTCTACTTTCGAAATAAATCGATGGCCTCTTTCAGGCTCTTCAGCTGCATTTTCTGCTCGGCGGTGAGTCTGCTCATGACGTTGTCGCTGAGTTCGCCACTTCGATCCATCGATCCTGGTTTTCCGACCAGGAAATCGCAGTACGCCGTCCACATGTTTGCGAATTCTTCCCATTGCTTCTCCGAGGCGTTTCCCTTCCTTTGCCTTCTCCACTCTTCTTGGGCGTACCCATCGCCGAGCAGCCTCATGGGACGCGGCAGCACCGCGCGATTGGTCCTGAGGACGCGCCTGTACAGGTCGAGGAGTTGTCTTCTTGCCGCCATGGGGGTCGATCGGACGTTGTCGTGGCTTTTTTTTTTTCGTTTTTTTTCTTCCTTTTCCGATCGACGGTCGATCGTGACGTCCGAACGGACCGTCCTTTGCTCGTTCTCTTCTTCCTCTGTCGATTGCTTCCAGCGCGTCTTCTTCCAGCGTCTTGCGCGCGAGGGAGGAGCGGTTGCACGGGACGGCTTCAACTGGAAGGGTTGGTTGTCGTCGATCCTTGCTGTGGGTTGGTGAGCACGGCCATCTGTTGGTTCTCCATCTCCAGGTACTGCTGTTCGCGATCCATCTCGATGATCAGCGGCACCACAAGTACGAGCAAGGTGGTTCCAGCGATCCAAGCCGCCTTTCCGGTGGACACGAGGAGCTTCTTCGCCACGTGGGTGAGGGGCATCGGTCGTCTTCTTCCGCGTGTTTCCACGTGAGCGTGTCGATCCTGGTCCACCCTCGAGGATGGCAAGAGCACGTGGTTTCGAGATCCGCGCGTGGTGCGTTCACGTCGACGTCGGAAGTGCGCACGTGGTGGTGATGCGAAGATCCGAAAAAACCTCGGTTCGCTTGTCGTGTTGGATACGGACCCTTCCTGGTCCCCCACCCTTTCTCCATGGGGACGAACCGGATCGAATCCCCGATACGAAAGGGGACCATCCTCGGTGACCCGATCCAAGGAACCCGGGAATCATCCCACTCACCCGGATCGGAAGGGGGACGGGAACCGAAGGGAGCCGGGGAAGGAACGGACCTGGATCCGTCTCGTAGAGGTTCCACACGAAGAGACGGGTACCAGTCCGTGGCGAATCCAAAGAAAAAGCGAACGACACGGGCATCCGAACGCGAAAAATCGAAGGGGTAGAGGTGCGTGGTAACCAGGGATGGATACCAAACCTCGCGGGAGAAACGGGACGCGAGGGACGGTGGGTCTACCCTACCGCAACCCATCGGGCAACGACCAATGCAAGACAACATTCGATCCATGCATGGCGATGAGGACCGAAAGATCCCAACCCGCCGCATCGTCTTCATCCAACCCTTTTCGCTTTCCGTTTGCACGACCCATATTCCCGTTGTCCCTTCCAATCGTACGATCACGTTCCACCCCTTTGTTGTGTTTGGGTTTTTACGCGCAAACTTTTCACGCTGGCGACGTTTCGCGCGCATCTCATGCTCCACGTCCATCCGGGAGGTCCGGGGCGTCCGTTCCAACCACCGTTTCCATGAGAAAAGGGGCACGTGCTCGTCCGTCTCGTGGATCGCGGGCGATCGCTCGAACGAACCAAAGGGTAGGGATCCACGCCTCGCATATGAGGATTGGGAAAAAGAAAAACAGTTTAAATCGGGTTGCACTCGAGGCATACGTCCATCGAACTGTGCACTCGTGTGATTGCATCCCTTGCACCACGAATCGTTTGCTGGTGTAAGCGTCGGCTAGGTTGTTTGTGTTTCCACGGGGTTTCCGTGGAACGGTGCGACCTCGATGTCTTGGTTGGTTCGTCTCGGATTTCCCATGATTCGTGCCTTTTGGTGGGCCCGTTTCGTCGTTCCTTGTCCGTTCGTCCGTCTTTACTTCCATGTCCATCGTGTACTGGGTCCCATTCGGATCCCCCTTGTTGGGTCCGTGCCGAAGGACACCCATGGGTTTTCCTTCCTACGTGGGATGGGGGAGGCTTGGGTGGACATTGGGCAGGCCCCCCCGGGGTGGGGGTGGGGAGGCCGCGGGGTGCGCCCCATCCTCGTCGGCACACGTTCGCGTTCGTGCGTTTCCCGGGCAGGGTCGTCCGTCCCCGTGTGGGTCGGGGGGGGGGAGTCCCCGGAAGCGACTGAAAAATGACCCCACCGAGGGCTGAAAGTCGACCCCCCCTGGTTTCACACCCCATTCGGAAGATACACCCGGGTTCGAAAAGAGGGGGCGACGTTTGTTAACCGCAGGGACCACCCCCAAGGCCAAGGCAACGAAAGAGGGTGGAAGGAGACGAACCTCGTTTTTCTTTTCAAATCTCGCATCGGGTGGGGAAAAGTTGGAAGACCGGAGATCCTTCGATCCGGAAGCGGAAGAAGGATGGGGAGAAGCACGGGCCACGGGAGCTTGTCGTGCATGGTACGCTTTTCCTCGCTGGAGGGAAGGGAAGAAGATTTGGATTTGCACACCAGCCGTTGCATCACCTTCCAACTCATCCTACATTGGCATACCAAATCATGGACCATGTGGGATTGTCCTTTAGGCCACGCAAGCAATGTGAAAATGGCAAGGTATGTACCGAGTGAGGTGCCTCGTGGGGTGGAGAGTCGTGTCTCGAGGTACAATCCCATTCCATCGCCCATCGATCCAAAGTATCCGAGTGGGCGTGGAAGGTTCGTCTCCTTCCACCCTCTTTCGTTGCCTTGGCCTTGGGGGTGGTCCCTGTGGTTAACAAACTCCCCCCCCATTCGAACCCGGGTGTATCTTCCGAATGGGGTGTGAAACCAGGGGGGGTCGACTTTCAGCCCTCGGTGGGGTCATTTTTCAGTCGCTTCCGGGGAGTCCCCTACCATCCCCCCCTTTGTCCCTGTCCCTGTCTCTCGGAAGGTGGGACGGGACAGGGTCGCATGGTGGGGCGGAGGGTGGGTCCGATGGGCTTGGTGCCAAAGGCTGCATCTGTCGATCTGCGGCCCTGCCACTCCCCCTTCTGCTTGTCCCCCACCCTTCCATTGGTGGGCACCCCGTGCGTCCAACCTCACCTCGCGCTCGTCCACACGACTGCCACCACTCTGGGATCCAGTCCAGACACAACCGAGGTGGGTCAGAGACGACCGGTGCAACAGGCAAAAGGAGAATACAAAGACCCCAAAACACACACACACAAAAACGTGCGTGAACTGTGCACCTCGCGATCCACGTTCCAAGGACAGGAGGCACACGACGCGGCCTTCACGTCGAGACACCAGGAAAGAAAAAAACAAGGCTAAGATCAGGATCGAAACCGGGTGGACGCATCCGGAAGTGGTCGAGACAAGCCACTTGGGAAACGAACAGTACACGTTCAAGAACAACGGGTGACGAAGAACGAAGCGAAGCACGCAAGTCAGACCGAAAAACAGGTCCGAAGAAAACGCGAGAACATACACCAGATCCGCGAAAGAAATCGTACGACCTTGCATATCGCGAGGCAAGAAATCGAGGTAGGGAAAGACCCTCCAGAACGTAGGACGGAAAGACGAAGAAAAAAACGTTTCGACCCTCAACAAAGAAAAGAAAAGGACAGGCTCATTCCAAAGGCCCGAGGTGAAACCCTGTCGAGCCAAATCAAACTACAATGATGTGGAAAAAAACTGCAGTCCTCCTGGCTGCAATCTTGCTCGCGTTTATGACCATGCCGACAGAGTCGCGTGTTGGAGGAGTTCGAATGGAACGGAGAGAAGTGACTCGAAATGGGAGGATGCTACTCCAAGAGACGGAACAGATACAAGCGCAGGAGGAAGCGCAGCAGGCACAAAACTCAGAAGCTGAGCTCCCTGCAGACAGGAACGAAGTGGCCAAGGACTGGGTTGAGGTACCCTTTTTTCGAGGCGTTGCAGATCACTGGCAAAGCACAGTCGAAGCCGTGGGAGAAAAGGCAACCAAACATATTGCCAAGCCCACAAAGGAGTGGGTGGCTAGTGCATCAGACAATCTGAACAAAAACTTGAAGCCATATGTCGGAGAAAAAGCAGCACCCAAGGTCACCACTTTCATCTGCTTCGTACTGGTTATTGCTCCATTGGCTGCCACGGCTGCTCTATGCAGCTCCTTCAGACATGTCCTCAGTCTCCAACGCATCTTGATGGCCATCCACCTGTATTTGGCAACGTACTTCCTGATCATGGCATTTGCTCAGCTCTACTTCCGTGGAGAACCAATGAGACTTCTGCAACAGCACTCGGTGGATAGCTATGTTCTCTTCCAACTCTTACAATCCATAGGGTACCTTGTCTTTATCTCCCTCCAATGCCTTCAGACATTGGTGATGGTTAGATCCGGTATACCTCTCATGCAGGCACTAGCTTGGGTGGAGCTCATAGCATCAGTGGGTGTTGGCATTCACTACTATATCATGGTTTGGCAACCAGCAATGCTTGACCAACCACCAAATATTGACTTCATCTTCTACCTCTTCTATTCTGTCATATTTGGTGCAATGATTGCTGTGTCTAAGTACGTGAATTACACAATTACCAGTGCACGTGATGTTGAGAAGCTTTTACAAGGGCAAAAGCTTGCACCCAAACTCCCATCTGCATTTGATGGACCAGAGAAACGGGCTTAGGCTAGCAAGATCGAAGAGTACATACGTAGCAGGAATCAGAATTTCACTAGTTGTAGACAAGAATCTGTATCGCATGCACCAAGGCCGATATCAATCCGCTTAGATCTAAAAGAAGCGCAACGCTGCAACAATCAATGTATTACAACTTTGCTTCAGAATGCTTGTGTCTCCGTACCTTTCTAAATCGCGTTTCCTGTGGGTCAAATCCAGCTTCTTGTGCACCGTACACGGCCCAAGAAGGGGTGGGCAGCATGTAATCAGTACTGTCGAATTCTTTGCCACTGGCCACCAAATCCTGAAACTTGTCGTAATCTATCCACGTGTTCCACTGGCCGTTGCGATAGAATTTGTCTTTGCGAGCCAAAAGCACACAGCAGGAATGTTCATGCGCACATGCCAATTCGTACTCCTGATCACGCAGGTCACAGATAGCCCTGGAGTACTCACACACATCCTTGTGATATGGGACATTCTTCATGGTCAAAGAATTCGCACCACTGTCTCCACAGAATGTCACTCCTTTTATTTCTATAAAATCTGGCTTCCCAACATCAATCAAGCTCGCGTAATTTTTGACATCTTCCATGTTCCATCCTGCGATAAGAGTAAGTCGGTACACGGTTCTCTGCTTCTTCACGTTCAGCAAACGCAAGCACTCCAAGAACCTTTCCCAGAAGTCCTTAAAAAGTGGGCGGTCTACAGCCTTCAGAGTGTCTCTTGTAGCTGCATCGATGCTCACATAGAGCTGTGTCACTGGAGCAAGGTTTCTGACCGCCTCCGGGAACTGAGCATTGGTGACGAGAAACGTGCTGATTCTCTGCTTGTGAAGTTCCTCCACCAATTTGCTGATCTGTGGATACATGATTGGCTCTCCTACCAAAGACAATGCACAGTGCTTGGGCTGCATGCCTTCCTGCAGGCGTGCTTTCTGTACTCCAGGAACCCCTTTCATTTGTTTGATCATCTTAACATGCTCAGATACCGCTTGGCCGACAATCATGTCAGCATCGTCCATTTGCCACTTCCATTCTTTACCCACTGGATTGGTATGATGGCGCCAGCAGAAGACACACTTGTTGGCACATGCCAAACTTGGTGTAGCTTCCATGCACCTGTGCGATTCGATGCCGTAGAAGGTGTGTTTATAGCACCCTCCCCTGCCTCGCAGCATCGCCTTCGTCCACCGGCAAAGCTTCACACCACTGTGTGTCCCGATGATCTTGTAGCCCTGCTTGGTCAGCTTTTGCCTCATTACTGGATGGACCATTTCCGGTTTTTCTTGGTGCACATTGGTTGTGCTGGTTCCTTTTTCTCTCTTCCCTCTAGGCATCTTCCCTGCCAGGTCTTCAATGTCTATGTCACTGTCGGAGCTATCTCCATCGCTACTGGCACTGTCATCCAGAGCAGCAGACGAATCGCTTGGCGAACGAGGATCCCACTCGATATCTTCTTGTGGACTCGTCATTCGACGGATCAAACTTTCACTCCAGTTGCCAAAATCAGCGTGCATGGTCCCCTTGTCTTCGTCCCCTTGTCCCATGCGCATCATCCTGTTGCCACCCAAGCTTTCCATGTTACGATCCAGTTGTTTCGCCACCCGATTGAAATTTTCCTCGTACAGGCTGTTTCCACATCCAAACACGGCGAATCGGGTATGGCTGAAGAAACCTTTTCCAACTCGGAAGTCGTCCACTGCTTCGGTCATCCAATCGAAGAACCATTGCGTTCCATCCGGAGGTTGACCATCCGTATAGGTCGAAGCAACGAAAACGACAAATTCACATCGAGGCAGCTCTTCTGGATCCGTCGCCTTGGCATCTGCTGTTTCCAAGACGACGCTGCTTTCCATCGCTTGTTGAACGAGCGCTTCAGCCAAGCGTTTCGCCGTCCCACGTTGGGAGGCGTGGACGACGATTCCACGCCTGCTTGGTGTTTGCAATGCTTCGTTCCTGTTTCCTTTCTCTTCATGGTCTGTTTTCGTTCCAGACTGGCAGCACTCATCCGTTCGGTTCGATCTTGCATCTTCCGTCACCAGAGCAAGCAAGGAAGCAAGCACGACCAGATAGAAGGGCCAAGGCAAGACCTGTCCGGCAACACCAACCGTCCACCAGGCCGCTTTCCATGCGAAAGCCATTCCATGCATTCCCATGCCGTCTCAGAAGCAGGTGTCCAGCGGAAACGGCGATGTCGAGGCAGATGCAGCGGATCCAGAAGCTAGCAGCAACGGTCCATTCGTTCCACACTCGAAGACGCCCACAACCCACACAAGGATGGGTTTCACGAGAGAATTAAGCACAGCACAGGCCACCCTGCCAGTCCAATGGTGGTGATGGACAGGGAAACCTGGGAGAGGAAGCTCGTCGTCACAGATTCGCCCCAAGGAGCAACCTGTGCGCCAAACATGGGTACGCCGCACGTGCGATGTTGCGTCGATCATCAACAGCGCCGACCATGAGGATTAGAGCGGTACTTTGCATGAGGTTCTTAGAATCGGGTGCATCGGGACAACTAAGAGAAACTCTTGCACCTCCACCAAGTGGATGAAAAACGGAAGAGTTCCTTTCACACCATTCTTGAACGTGTGGTACGCCTTTCAAGAGTAAAAGCGCGAGAACTGGATTCGGACACTTCCCTGAGAGCAAGGAAGGAAGCCACCCGAGTTTTCCAAGGAACGCAAAAACGATCAAGACGCGGTGTGTTTGAAGAGCTAGGAGAAAGAGCCATTCAATACCTGCGGCTATGAATACATTTATCCACCGTAGATACTTACTTGTAGATAGTGTGCTCAATGAGGCTTTTCCTCCTACGCTTGGCATGCATGGTTTCGGGTTGCTTCGGAATGTGAGCGCGACAAGGGACATCTAATCCACATCTTGACTTCGGTGAGAATGTGGCACACCGAGTGACGGCTACCATTGTAAAGACTCCATGCGTTCATGATCCAATACTTCACACACTCTGTTGCAAGTTCCCTCGAAGCAACTTACGAAATGGCTTCAAAAATGATTTCCCAATCGTCTTGAATTGGGCAACCATTATTAACTTGAACTCCTTTTACACATTTGAAAGTGGTAAACGTTGCCCGTACCGAGCGATGTATCCCCAAATGGAACGGACCATGGCGCACCCATCCGCAGATTTGCCACTACATTGTTGCAAAAAGTTGAATCTTGCCTTTATTCGCATGGTCAAGGGTGCGAGCAAAGCTTTTCGACTAATCACTCGAGGTCGTTGATTGTCTAGAATCGTGGGAACGAATTGGTGATGGGGGAAAGTTCGTATTGATAAGACGAACGTTATTTATCAATTCATGTCGTTTTCAAGCATGATAGTCGATCATGTTGTGCCTTGATGTTGTTCCAGTTTTACTTTACGCCCTCAAAATCCACAAATATGGCAACATTTTTTAGCTCACTGTGTCACAAGAAAACAAGTACAAAGTGGAGCGGTCATCAAGTCACCTAAGGTGGAAAACGTGCATGGAAATGCATAGACGAGCATGGTACTAGCATGTCAAAGTAGCTCGCCTTTTTCTTCCATAGAAAATTCCGTGAGCGCCCAATGAATGCTTGTTGATGCGCCTCAATATTGGTCCGAGGATGTTCGTTCAACAAGGGTCCCATCGCAAACGTGCTTCATTTCAAACACCGGCATGAAGAGATATGACGATTCGAACCTTCGCACGCATCGTCCGCCTTTTGGGGATTTTTCTCATCGAAGCAACGTGGGGACCGGGAATATCGAATTGAAACGAGGTCGTTACGATAAATTGGGCTATCATGCCTTGTTGGCACTTGATAGCGACACTTGCATTAGGTTCAAATCCGTGCGATGTTTCCGCCTCGGTAAGTCCGATGGTTCATCGGTTGAACGAGTGACATGGGGAGTGATCCACTAGCATCTTAAAACTTGTCACGGAAATTGAATGGCAAATACACCCCTCGATCGAAGCAGCCTCTCTTGGCGCACAGCAATCGCATGGCAATAGGCCTGATGCAAAAGTTGCGTGACGGGCGATCTACGTGGACTAGGAGACCATGCTCTCGGCCGTAGCTTTGATTCGTGGAACGGCATCCAACATGCCCGATTCTCGACAATCGTCAAGATTCCCGTCCGATCAAAACTCATCCTTTCGTTTCCACGTGTGTTGCGATTGTGGAAGATTGCCGTTTGGCACGGAGCCTTCCCCAAGCCGCTCGTCGGTGCCGCCTCTTTCGTTCCATCCTCTCAAGTCCGACGGCCTTGCCTCCGTGAAAGGAAGTTCCCCTCGTAGATTGGGGATGCTATTGGTCCCGAACCTCAAGCCCAGCCTTCCATTTGTCGTTTTCACGTCCCACGAGATGGGAGCGGATGCTGGTTTCTGGCTTCCACCACCCCAAGGATGGCCTTCCCCCCTTCTTCCCCCTTCCTCCTTCCTATCCGAGAAGAAACTCCCTCGGGTGTGGGTGGTGGGTGCAGTGGGAAGGGAGACGGTGACCAACTTGGCGGTGCGCCATGCCGCCACGGAAGAGGACACGAAGCACCGTCGCAGGATCCGCATCCGAAGCCACATTCGTAGACGAGGGGAGACATGGAGAGAAGGAGGAGATGGCCAGGAACACGGGGGGAAGGAAAGGACGTGGTGTGGAAAGACGAGAAGGACAGGACACCTTCCTCCACGCTTTCCGAAAGGAGTTGGAACAACAGGCGCCGCCAGGTGGTTGGACAAGGCATGGGATCGAAGAAACGTTCGGATTCGCCTTGGAAGGACTACCAGAGGGCAACGAAAAACGAAGGCTCGAAAAAGACACCGAAAGGTGCGTGAAGGAACTCTGCCAAGCCCTCGGCGTCGGCTGGGAACGAGACGACCAACCGACACAAGAGAAACCACCCATGCCTCTCTTCCTCGAAAAAGGCTACCTCAAAGCGTGCCAAGCACTTGCACCCCTGGACTTGAAACCCATCGACGCACGAGAAGGTGTCGTCTTTGCGAGAATGCCGCCCGATGAACAACTCATCGACAAGTATGTGGAGAGCCAAAGACCGGTCGGCATCACCGAGCTCGAACAAATTTCAAGACTTGCCACCACCTTTGTCAATGCACATGCTGATAGGGGTGTGCACGCATTGGATAGACTGGTTGCAGAATGCAGAAGCTATATGAGCAAATTATGTGGGGAGAGAAGGTCCCCGCTCAGGGAACAGAAGCTCGGACGCCTGGAGCGGCTACTGATCGGGCTCTCGACCTCATTGAGCATCAGCACGGATGGGGAAGCGGAGAAAAGCGCCACAGAGTACTGGCCAGTTTTGGCCAATGTACCGATGCCTGGCCAATCCTCTGTGACCAAGATGTCTTCCCACTCCTCCATTATTTTGGCCCAGCTAACAGTCAGCCTCTGTGAATTGAAGGTCCAGCGTGAGAACGCTGCTCCAGCGTCCATCTCTTCAGAACTTGCATGCTTGATTGCCGAATGCACCAATGAAATCACGAGCGTCTTGCTTGAAGAAAGGCTCCCTATTGTATGTGGGGCGACTCGAGAGGAAAAAGTGTGGTCGATCCTTTATGAGGCCTTGAGCAAAATTCCCACCTCGTCGGATGGACCTCAAGAGAGACAGGCCGACACCACAGGAAACCATCTTAAGTACTTGCAAGGTCTCCGGATCGCAAGAAAAGCATCCAAGCACCTGAAAGCTGCTGGCCAGGGCTTGAGGTCAGCAGAGATCCTTTCAACAGCGGCAGCGGTAGCACCACCGTTCGGTTTCCTGGGCAAGTTGAAGAAGTCTGTTGGAAGGCCTGGTCTTCTTCAGGAGGACATAAGCGCTTTCCTTGTTTACAGGGTCGCTGACGAAGAACTGAAGCGTTTTAGCGAACAACTCGAAGGTCTCTCTAGCGCAGTGAAGTACCACCCTAGCGGTGCCGAGCACGACAACGATGCCGTGAAGGAAGGGGATGGAGAATCAAGTGATACCGAGGAAGAGGAGGAGCCGACATTTTTCATTGATAAGACACCGGTGGAAGTAAAGCCAATGGAACTTCTACCAGAGGGTTCTTCTTTCCCTCGGTCTGTGGTGGATCGCCTGGACGCTGGAGAAGGGTCTGATCCAGGCAGTGCCTGAACTCCGGGTGTCTCCTTCGTAACAATAAATTGCTTTTGATTCTTCTCCTCTTCGATGCCTGATATCCTTGCGACCTCACAGGACGCCGTTCATCGCTGGGCTTGACCGCGTGGGCGTCGTCCGTTGCCTGGATGGCGTACGGATGTTTCCAGACCGTGCACCTGCTGTTTCCATTGCCCACCTTGGGTCCAAGTGACCCTGGCCACGTCCCCAACCACTCGATGAACCTTCCTTTGCATATCATGGGTCCGTGCTGCTGCTGGGTGTTCCTCCCTTTTCGCCTGTCGTCTTGGTCTTCTCCAACGTTTCGAACCAGGAACGAACCGGACGACGGTTCGGAACCATTTTTCGAAAATACGAACCGACGCGCCTTCGCACGGACAAAGCGAAGCTTGGCGTTAGACGAACATGGACCCGAGCACAGAAGAGAGAGTGAAGAGGTCCAATGCAGGTGAAACCGCAGGAAAAGCGGCGTTCTGGCTCCTGGCGGTGGCGGGATTGAGAAAGGCGTCCGCGAAAACGGCGTTCTTGAATGGAAAGGAACGTGAAGCTTTCGAGAACGTGGTCACAAAGGAAGAGAACTTGTGTCATGGATTTCGAACGCTACGTGGCTCTCAACTGGAAGAAGTGCTGGAGTCGCTCTGCCTGTCTCCGAGCGTCGTGGAGAAACTGAAGGAGCCGCTCCTTCAACAGAAGCTGTCCACACAGCTCGTCCATCACGCCCTTTCCGATCATGCAGAAGAGAGCCAAGTTCGAGTGATCGTGCAATTTCTGTGCAACATACAAGCCTACGATTGCGTGCCAAGCATGCTCGAAATCGTGCTCGAATACAAGGATGCATTGGCATCAGCTGGATTGGATGCAGGCCGTCCGAACTTCTTCATTGCAGAGCTGTGCAGACAAATTCCTGTCTTCTTGAAGGGAGCGTTCTTCGACACCCTTGTCAAGATGCATGGAAGCGGAACTCAAGCTATGGCAGAAAGCATGATCGCCGAGCTGTACAGGTTAAATGATTGGGGTACTTGCAAGCTTGTGGGAGAGCTCGTCCTTCTCTCGTTCGATTTTTTTCAAGCCACAGCAATGCCGTTGTGTGAATGGGCTTCGGATAGAATGGGGAGCATATACCAGCAGCCAGCCGTTGCATACCTTCTTGATGGATTGGTCCTACACAAATATTCCGAGATCGGCAACACTGCGATGCAACTCTTGAGGCATTGGGCCAGCACGATCGACTCCAGTGGTGTCGCGACTTCCCTGAAGCTGTTGATCGTATCGGGACTCGCCCGGCTCTTGCCCATGCCCAAAGATGTGGAATTGGTTCAGAGCATATTGCAGTTGATCGTCAAAGCATCGGTGTGTTGGCCGGAGGACACGCGCTGCCCCCTGGTTCACCCCCTCCTTGATTGCATCATGGACAGTTTGAAGGCCAGCAGCACCGTGTACGCGGACCCATGCCTGACGATCATTCTCAGCGTTGTCGATCACGGGCTTGAAGCGGAGCATTTGCTGCTTCAGCCTCCAACAAGTGGGGAGGACATGCATTGCAACCTCCTGGATGGCCCCCAGGCAGAACAAGCGTCCCTGTTGCGTCGACAGGTGGGACTCCTGATTTCCATCGGTGGCTTGGACGTGCGTAGTGTTTCACTCGAGGTATGTGAGCACGTGGGCGACCATCTCCTCCATCCACATCAATTTGCAAGTTGGCTGGACGGTTGACCACTCGTGCACCCAGCCACTCCATCCTGTTTCCTGTCCATTTTTCTTCGGTTTCATTCCAGTCTTCATCTCATCTTTTTGTTCTCCTGCAACTCTCAGACACACGGAAGTGTGTCCAACCACCGTCCACCACGTGGTGCAATCGTCGTTGATTGGACTCGACCGGCGCCTGTCGTCCGCACACGCTACTCTGCATTGCGAAGGCGACGCGTGGTCATGGGAAGCGGACAAAGTCGCACCGACAAGCGGACGATCACGGACGTCGATCGAGCGGTGTTGGCCCTGAAGACGCAGAAGAGGAAGCTAGGAGAATACCAGAAGCGAGTGGAAGGTGCCATCGAACGGGAAGAAAGACGCGCCAAGGAACTTGTGCAAGGCAAGAAAAACCAACAGGCGCTCCTGGCGCTGAAGAAGAGGAAGCTGCATCAGCAACAACTCGAGAAAGTGTGCGCCTGGGTGCTCAACGTAGAGGAATCCATCGTGAACATCGAGCAGAGCCAAGTGCAGAACGACGTGTACCTGAACCTGAAGCGAGGAAACGATGCCCTGCAAATCCTTCAGAAAGAAGTGCCAATCGATGATGTTGATGAAATTATCAAAGACACTTCCGAATCAGCAGCGCATTGGGAAGAAATCAACAAGGCATTGAGTGATCAGCTGGATCCAACGCAGCTCCAGGAGGTGGATGAAGAACTGCAGCAAATGGAAAATGCCATGCTTGATGAGGACTTGTCTACTCTTCCATCGGCACCGAGGGTAGTTCAGAAGCAACAACCACAGGCGGAAAGCCAGACCCAGCAGAAACCGCCAAAGCAAAAAGTGGGCAATAAAGAGGCCGTTGCTGTGCCGTCATGAATCGGAGCACGGACTCGCCGTACGATCCCATGGCACTTACTATGAAAATTACTGGTAGAAAATGCAAATTATGGATTGGATGCTTGGCTCGTTGTTTTTGCCAGTGCGCGCAAGAGCTAATATGCGCATATCGTTAGCTAGAGGAAAATATGCCAGTTCCCTTGTGATGACTGCACGTGTATGGAAGGAAGAAGCGACGTCCTTTTCTCACCCATGGCCCTTCTTTTACAGACTTGATGTCCTGTTACCATGATCTTCGCTCCAGGAAAGTTTGCAAAAATGACAGACTCTCAAGTCGGGCGGTCACAGGTGGTGATCGAATTGTCACGCTCTGCGCTTACAATCTTGTATTTGATTTTTCTTGATGAGCTGCATTGGTGCAAGCATTGGGCTATCTTATTTCCATCTGGTTTCCTTTCATCTCGGCGTGTTAGTGGCTTGTCACGTACAATGGCTATTCAACACTTGCCCATGAAATGTGCATAGAAGCAGCAAGATCACCCTTTGAATGCCTTGCTTCTCAGCATCCACGGTTCCCCTTTGCCTCTGGAATCGAAATTGGAGGGACAGTTGGAAGACATTCGCTCCAAATCCCTATCCGGTGCGACCAACGGTGTACAGGTGTTTGCAAACACTCGTAACTTACTTCGAAACGGATACCATGGCAAGCCAAGCTAATTCTTGAGGTCACCGACCTTGTTTACAAAGATGTGCCAGTCATTGCTTGCTGAATTTGTGCAATCGAAAGAAGGTTAATTCTTGCAGTAGGGGTACGTGACAAACTTGGTAGAGCTACTTTGCTTTCTTTGACGATCTCCCATTTCGTCTTCTAAGTGCTCGCAAATATGATTTTAATCTCTACAAAGCAGTCCATTGTCGAAAGTACCTTGGACACGCACACGCATCCGTCATCTTATCGAGGTTTGTACAATATATGTGTCTTCCTTGGGCCAATTCGAACAGCGACATCGTTTGTTCGTAATTTGACAGGCCCGTTGGCAGTTGTAAAGTATTACGACTCATTCTTGCGTCTCTTACACGAAACGCAAACGTACATGCTGTCGGCTTACGTTATTCTCATGAGTTGCAAACCTCTACCACATACCAAGTCTCGATGAAGAATTTAAGAACAATGATCTTGGTTCATTTGCGCAAAACTTTCAAAGGACACTCGATTGGACATCTTGCCATTCACAAGGTGTGCAAAATAGTTTTAGATGAAGGTCGTGCATTTGATCATTTTGTCTTGAGGCCACGAAGCTTTGAATCAGTGTTCACTCAAAAGCAACTCATCCAAGAAGATATGTCCGTGAGTCTCGATCTCAAAAATCCCTGTACGTGGTAGGATTCGTAGGACATTTTACCCAACGCATGGAAGAGTCCACTCACGACGATGACAGAAGAGTGTCTTGGTTTTCTTAGTAGTCTCGAGTGCAAGAAGGTCTCCTTTGCGCCGGACTTTGATCTTGACATTTTGGAACCTTAGTTGAAGCAAAACATTGCGGATCATTTTACCCAAAAAAACGTTGCGAACTTTGCTGTTGTGCGTAGCTATGTCCTTTTTTCAATGTCGTTTTACCTCAACCAATGTGATGGCAAAACGGAGTGAATGAGCATTTGCGATATTCTTTTGCGCATTTAAGTAGCTAGCAATATTTAGCAGCCGATTTCGTCACAACCTTAGTAGCACGGTGTATTTTGCTTGCCTTGAACCGCATTGCTGATCGTATGTAATATTGCGATGTCTGTGTCGCTACAAGGAACTTGAGGACAAGTACTGCAATCACAAAACACGCAACCACGCTATCCCCACGTTGCTTGGTAGGGGACGTACTATGGAAAATTGATCCAACAATGGAAATGGTGTGCAAGAAGTTGGTAGCCATTCAAGCAAGTAATCCTTTGGTTCAATTGCCAAAACTTTCACAGGGCATGTTTTCTTCCCCATGGTGGAGATGTGCGGGGTTGTCTCTTGGGGAGATAATTGCAAGCGGTTTCCCAAACGTGTGGGATTAAGGATGATCGGTTTCCATCAACGGGAGTCAAGGGACAAGTTAAAGGATGCATCATGATAACTTGTCTTTGCCCTTTGATAGACCACCCCATGCGTGCTACGAGTAGCTTGTTGTAGCCATACTTGCTTGCAGAGGGGCTTGCTGGGGTTTTCATACAAAAAAAGAAGGTCGCGCAACATTCGCATAGGCTTTTAGAATGGTGTAAAAACTGTGCAACGGTAGAGGTGTTCTTGAGAGTACGTCTCCTAGTATCAAACAAGACAAGCATGCCTATTCAAGGAGGAGAGCCCCCTACAAGAGTTTTAGGCTGGGAATCGTTCTTGCACGGGTGAGGATCCTTATTTCCAAGTAAATGGAGTAATCTTTCTAGAGAATAATCTCCATCCGCTTTCCATGCGTTCGCTTTTGGGCGACAGACCTTTGTTCCGGCCATGGAGGACGCTCTCCATCCGATCGTTGATAGGAAGCATTCGTTCCGATTTCACCTGCGTCGAAGCTTGTTGGCTTCGACACGCGGATGACATGTGCGAAATGCTTAACTGACTAGAAGTTAAGCGCCGTCCTTGGTGTCGAAGGTGGCCTCGTCGATCGTCGATGCGACGGGGTTCGATCGAAAGATGAGACGGATCCCCAGAAAGCACAGGGCACTGTGGATGATCATACCGCAGAGGATTTTGTGCTTCTCCAGAAGATCGGGAAGGGGAAGCCGTGGGTCCTCAGCAGCTCACGCAGGCGTTCGGAGGACCTTGCCTGCCGATGATTGGCGGAAAGAGATCCTCGCACGATGTCGTTTCAAAAGTACAATCCCCGCAGAGGACCATTCCCTGCTGGGTTTCGTCCCACATCAACGTCCTAATTTCCTCTGCGAGCTTCTTCCGACGGAATCCCAAGTCACGTCCCGGGTGATCTTCCGGTTCGACCTCGATCTCATCGGGGTTCCTTCCCTTGGATTCGTCGATTCAACTGGGACGAGATCTCCTTCTTCCCCCCGCGGGGATCCCAGTCCGTTCCCCTGGAGGAAAGGCCCCGGTGGACACGGACTGGGGCACGGCTTCGGGGCCGTTATCTCGTGGGGATTGGCTGGACTCGAATCCGCACGGAGAGCGCTGATTGGTCGAGGGAAGGGCGTGGATCGCGGGGGAACTGGAGGTCGGAACGCCCCTGAACGTGTCCCGCAGAGGTCATCAAGAGGAAATGGGTGCGAGGCCTCTGCGTCAACGGAGGTTTGGTCCCCCATTTCGGGTTCGTCTGTCCTTCCGATGCCTATCTCTCGGGTCACCTTCGTCTTCCTTCCCGATCACCTTTCTATCTGTTTCCGACTCGAACCGAATCCGACGGTGTTGGAGATCTCCGACACGCACGTTCGGATGGACGTCTCCCATTCGACCTGGGTTCCGAAAGGGGGATCTTCTGGGATGCGAAAGGAAACCTCCTGGGGTTCCCTCCCGGGGATGGATCCGACGCGTGGCAGGGGCGTGGTCCGATGGGGAAAGGATTTGTGTGGGATGAGGGGAGTGGGGAACAACAGGGTGGTGTGCCTCGACATCCCCTCAGTTCCGCTCGTGTTCCTTCGCCCACGCGCCGCTCCGTCCGCCGCTACACAACTCACCAACGCCATGGCAGCCACCTCGTTCGTGCAGCAGGCCGTCGCCAGAACCTTCGGCGTCAACAAGGTCTCCAAGGTGAGTGCGAGCGAAACAGTCGTGAAGGAACGAACCTCCGAGGAGTAAACGACGGGATAAGGACACACCCTCTCTCCACCAAACATGAGAGCGGGCGAAATGCATCCTTCAAGGCCTTGCCACGAGCATCCCACGCCGTGGCGAAGAGGACTGTCGAGGCAACGAGAGTCGGAGATCCGATGCTGACGTTTCCTTGCGTTCGTTTCCGTTCGTCACCCGTTTCGCAACCGAATCTCATAGGGAACCAAGAAGGTCACGAAGGCCGCAATCGAGTTCTACGGACCCGACCGTGCCAAGTACCTTGGACCTTTCTCTGAGGGTTCTACCCCTTCCTACCTGAAGGGAGAGTACCCCGGAGATTATGGCTGGGACACAGCCGGATTCTCCGCTGACCCCGAGAAGTTCGCAGCCTACCGCGAGCTGGAGCTCATCCATGCCCGTTGGGCCATGCTTGGCGCTCTTGGATGCCTCACCCCCGAGCTCCTTTCCAAGTTCGGAGGTGTTGAGTTCGGTGAGTCTGTCTGGTGGAAGGCTGGTGCTCAGATTTTCGCTGATGATGGTCTGAACTACTTGGGAAACCCAAGCCTCATCCATGCCCAGAGCATCATCTACACCCTGGCTGCCCAGGTTGTGCTCATGGGTCTTGCTGAGGCGTACCGTGTGAATGGTGGACCCTTGGGCGAGGGTCTGGACAAGCTCTACCCCGGTGAGGCCTTTGATCCTCTGGGTCTTGCTGATGATCCAGACACCTTTGCCGAGCTGAAGGTGAAGGAGATCAAGAACGGACGTCTGGCCATGTTTGCCATGTTCGGCTTCTTCGTGCAGGCCCTCGTGACCCAGAAGGGACCCGTTGAGAACCTCTTGGATCACTTGTCCGACCCTTCCAACATCAATGGGTTCACTGATGCAGCCACCGCATACTGCACCAACGATCCTCTTGGCTCTGCTCTGTGCTAAATTACCAACTCCTAAACCAGGGCACTGAAAGTGTCAGTGTAAGCGCTTGCATTCAAGTGGTGTGATGTATTAAAGATCCTTCGATGCTAGATGCCCAACCCAGAGGTATTCACTGCCCGTCTTGTTCTCCCTCCTCCCACTGCTTCATCCGATCGTCTCTTGGGCATGTGGTGGGTCTTGCACTTGAAAACGTCGTCGAGAAGGTCGTTTATTACACAGCCTGTACCACTGCATGTGCTGAGAGTGCTATCCTTCGATCTACGCGTGCTGTGATTGTTGCTCAGCCGATGAAATTAAAGACCACGAGGTTCAGGAGCACGTTGCTCAACACGTAGTCGAAGAAGGCCGATTCGTCGGAGACGTCTTTGAACTCAGGGTTGCTGGGATTGACTTGCATTCGGAGGCAAACGGTGAGGACGAAGAACCCCGCGCTGGAAAAGATCCCTGCCAGGAAGGAGTTGAAAGGAAACGTTCCCACGATCATCATGTACAGGAACTGCACGACTGCGGAAGTGAAGCTCGACAAAAGAAAGGCATCGATGATCTGTTTCCTCGCCGCGGGGTTTGACTCCGGCGTCAGCCCTTCCCTTCTCCGCACGTATGCCGACGTACGATTCGAAGCCGTGCCACTTTGTTTTCACGCGTACCTTGAGTTTCCTTGGTACTTTGGCGTACTCCTTTCGGAAGGTCGCGATCACTTCGCGCATGGCTTGCGGCATGGTGGGTTCCAGTGGTCGGTGTGGCTGGCTCGGCGTCTCCCTGGGTTCGAAGCCCGTTTCAACCCCTTTGGAATCGGAAAAGAGACCCAACGATCGGGTCCAATCGATCGGCTGTCGGTCGCCCTTTGTCGATTGGAAAGGGAGACGAGAGGGAAACCGCGCGCTCCAACGTCTGGTTGTGCCGTCCACGTCTGGACGACCAACAAGGTCGCTCTTGACGCTTCAAGCATCGTCTCGTCGCCTCCTTGACCTGCCCTCGTCGATCCCTTCCTGCTTGCCAACCTCCTGGTATCTCCTACTCCGTCGACCCACCACCGCCCACCGCTCCTTTCCTCTTGATCTGTCTCCACCAACATCGTCTCTCTCGATGCAGACTTCGCGTTCTGCGTGGATGGCCGGACCATCTCCTCCATCCCAATCCTGCGATGTGTGCCACATTCCAATCGTACCAAGGTGCGTCCGTCCATGTCCCTGGGTGTCGGACCGCCTGTTGCCAGACCGAACCAGTCGAGCACGGTGTGGCCTTCTTCTCGTGAAATGGACGTTTCGAAGGACGGAGAAGAAAGACGCGCGAGTGGAAACGCGGGACGACGTCCGCCGAAGGAAAAGCGGGATGGCGGTGCGTGGAAGCAAAAGGTGCGTGTCGGAGGGAGGAAGGAGCGAGCGAAACAACGGAGGGGGCGCTGACACTGAACGTGGACGCGAAGATGAGGGATTGGTGCGTGGCGAGGCTGCGACAGAGGAGAGCGGAAACCATGCAGTCGAAGAGGCAAGCGAACAGGCAGACGTCCAGGGACATGATTGCGGAAGAATTGGAGCACGCCGCTTGCAGGGAAGCATCGCAGGGACAAGACTGGGACGACGCCATCGCCAGCATGAGTCAGCAGGATTACTTGGACCTCATGATCGCCGTCGAAACAAGCTTGTACGAAGGGGATGCACAGGTGGAAGGTTGGCTCCCGGCGTGGGAACCAGAACCAACCACGGCCAACGATGGAGGCGTGCAAGTGCTGTGTCCTGTGTGCAGGCAGGCTTATCTAGCACAGGATTTCCATCGTATTTTCTGCCGGTGCGGGTTGCAGATGTGTGTGGTTCACGACGGCGTGGGCCTGCAACATTTGAAGGATCGCTTGGCGCTCCTGTGGGAAACCCACAGCAACTTGGGTTGCAGAGAATCTCCCACCTTTGTTGTGTTTGGACAGGGTCAGAACCAAGTGCTGTACCTCCAGTGTGGCCACTGCAGGTACGTAGAAGTGGTACTCTGATCCGTTACATTCCTCGCACTGGCTTCCCATTCACTTGTGTTGTACACCACCACCACCTTTCTCTGCATCTGCAAATTCATACGACCTCCCTCGAGGGGCCTTCCTTCCCGGTTCTTTTCGCTCCCGGGATCGGGACCCCCCTCTCTCTATACGTCCCTGATCGGGGGTCCCGTTTCCCCTCCCACTTCCTCGACGCCACACGTTTCGTTTTCGCACTCGGCGTCGGTCCGATTCCTGCGAGTGGCGCGCGTGAGGGCCTTTCCTCGAGGGACAGGGACGTGTGCGATGGCGACGCCTTCGTCCGCAGCAGGCGACGCGATGTCGGAGGAGGAGTTCGTAGACGAGGAGGAAAGGAAAGGGATGGATCCAGGAAGCGAGGAAGGAGAGGCTGGACCCGATCCTGTCCTGTTCGGACGTGGCGAAGAGGTGGAAGAGACGAGGAACGAACCATTAGACCGCAGACAAGAAAGCACCCAACCAGCGGAGGAGACGCGAGACTTTCGGGATCTAGACGAAGTCGACGCAGAAAGCGCAGAGTTCTGGGCCGACCAGAAGCAGCTTTGGGACGCCTGGGAGAAAGAGAAGAACGAATTGGAGAGGAAGATCGAGGAACAAATGAAACAACTGGAGTCGCTGGGAGACGCGAGCAAGGATGTCGGAGAAATGATCACGAAAGAACCCGCACAAGATTCCTCCATCTCCTCGGAGGTCGAAGACGAAGGAATGCCAGTCTTGGACGAAGATGTCGATGAAGATACACCAGAAGGTTGGGAAAAAGACATCCAGAACGTTCCGAGAAGACAGACGAAGAGCATCAGCCTACCCAGCGATCTCGTGCGAATGCTCCTGCGGTGCTTGGAATTCGTCTTCGCGATCTTCATCCTACGGTGGGCCATCGCAATGCTCAACGACTACTACTTCAACCCTCTGTCCACCCGACCGAGCTAGGGTGTGGTGCCAACAGATCCACAAAGCTCTAATTTATTCAAGTTCGTGCTGATCCCCTCGGTTCGAATGGTTTCTTGCATCATCTGAGCATAAATGCTAACCATGAAACTGCTCGTACAGCTGCAACGTGCTCTTGTCCACCGATGACTCCGTGGAAGCGAGTGCTTGTTCAAAGTGTCTCATCGCAATCTCTGCGGCATCTATGCTTTCCCGCAATGCCACAAAAGCAGCTTCCCGACATACCCCTTCAATATCAGCCCCGGTAAATCCCTCCGACAGGTCGGCCAGCCTCTTCAATTCGACGTCAGCAGCAAGCTTCTTCTTCCTGGTGTGTATACGAAAGGCCTCAAGCCTCCCCGGATGGTCAGGAGGAGGCACGTAAAGTAGGACATCCAGTCTTCCTGGGCGCATGAGTGCAGTGTCAATAGAATGCGGGCGATTTGTAGCGCCCAACACGATGACTCCACGAGTAGAAACTAGACCATCCATTTCCGTCAAAAGTGTGGATAGAAGCCTCGCGCCTACGTCTGCACCCCCACCGCCCTGTCCTCCACCTTTGCGTCGCCCTCCTATGGCATCGATCTCATCCAAAAAGATGATGGTTGGTGCAGTAAGTCGAGCTTTGGTGAAGCTTACTCGAAGCCATTCCTCGCCTTCTCCAAGATACATGGAGAACAGGTCCGCGCAGGACAGTGGTATGAAAGTGGCTCCTGAAGATTTCGCTGCTGCTCTAGCAAGCGTTGTTTTGGAACATCCTGGCGGACCATACAAAAGAATGCCAGATGGGACATTCACGTTGAGGCGCTCGAATGCTTCGGGGTGTTTGAAGGGCCATTCGATACTCTGTCGAAGCTTTCGCTTGACCGGCTCCAGCCCCCCAATGTGTTCCCACTCCACATCTCCAACATCCAGGGCCGATCCTCGAGACAATGAGGGTTTGATTTTCATCAAAGCTTGCTCGAAATCATCGAGTGTGAGTCTGCACTCCTGTTGAGCTAAGCCGGAGGCATTGAGTGTGCGTAAGGCTGCTTCTCGGCACAGTGCCGCCAGGTCCGCGCCAGTGTAACCGCTTGTTTTTTTGGCAATCTCCTTCAGGTGTTCATCCTTCTCGCAGGGCAATTTGCGCAGGTGAATCCGGAGAATCGCTTCCCTTGCAGGAAGATCGGGAGGACCGACGGCAATTTCTCGATCGAACCTACCAGCTCTTCGCAATGCTGGATCGATCTCGTTCGGTCGGTTGGTGGCCGCCAGGACGGGCAGGTGGATCTCTCTGTCTCGATGCACGTTGTCCAAGAGGGTGAGCAATTGAGCGGTGACCCTGGAGGAATGTTGCTGTCGGCTGTCTCTCTTCGGACACAGGGTATCGAGTTCGTCCAGAAACACCAGGGCCATCTTTCCGCTTTTCGCTTCTTCCAGTGCAGACTGGAACAGTTCCCTCACCCTCTTCTCTGATTCTCCTGCATAGGCGCCGAAGGCGGTGGCGGAGCTGACGTGGAACAGCTTGGCATCCAACTCTTGGGCCAGGCATTTCACCAGCATGGTTTTTCCGGTTCCAGGAGGTCCGTGGAGCAGCACTCCTTTCGACCATCGTATGTTCATACGTTCCATCTCGGCTCGGTATCGATTGGGCCAGCACACGATCTCCTTCAGTTCCTCCCACACGCCTTCCATCCCACCGAACCTGGCACTCGTGCTTTCCTCCATCGGTTCGTTTCCGGCCGTGCCTTCCTGCCAGCGTTTCGATCGATCCGTCGCTTCCTTTTCCTCTTGCACCGTTCCAGGCTTCTTCGGATGTGGATCCTCTTCGCCAGCCATGCGAGTGCGCCTTTCGACCTTCCAATTGGTTCGGTCTCGGGGAACCTCCCTTCGACAGGTCCCTTTCGAGACCTTTGGATCGATCGATCGATCCAAACGATCCCACGCGACGAACCGGACCGCATCTTCCGCCCCTGTGGCGCAAGAAAGGGGGGCATTGGTGGTCGCCGGAAAGGGGGGCACTGGGGTCGGTGGCGTGTCGGTGGGTCCATTGGCGCCTGGCGGCGCGATGGAGGCGGAAGCACGCGGCGAATACCGCAGGCTGCAGCCCAAGTCGTTCCCGCCGCGTGCACAGAGAGAGACGGCCGAGGGAAGGTACTGGAATGGATTCGAGAAGACGGCGCTGGTGCCGCAGGTGCGTGACACGTGCGACAGAGACGACGAGACGAGATGGGTCGGAGAGGACCAGGAACCGTCGGACTGACCTCACGATGGACGTCGAACGTAGCTTGGAGGTGTCACGCACGTGGAGTTCTACCCGCTGGTACCGTACCACGTCGCCATCAGTGCGTCCACGAGGGTGCTGCTCTACGATTGCAACACCTGCCGTGTCAAACGGCAATTCACCAGGTTCAAAGACAAGGCGTATTCGGGATCGTTCCGTGGGGATGGGAAACTCATGTGTGCCGGTGGAGAAACAGGAATCGTGCAATTGTTCAATACAGAGAGCAGGTCGCTCCTCAGGCAATTCAAAGGACACACAAAACCAGTGCGGGCGGTGAGGTACACGCAGAATCACCAAAGGATCATCTCAGGGGGAGATGATGCTGTAGTGAGGCTGTGGGATGTGCCTACGGGGGAGCAGGTGGCAGATTTCGCCGAACACTCGGATTACATCCGATCGATTGCTTGTTCTCCGGTCAGCGATAACCTCTGGTGTACAGGGAGCTACGATCACACGGCCAAGCTGTGGGACTCGCGCACGGGATCCTGCCAGATCACATTAGACCACAAGGCCCCCGTTGAAGGTATCCAGTTCTTCCCGACGGGGTCGATGGCTGTCACCGTAGGGGGGTATTCCATTCGTATTTGGGATCTTCTGGCGGGGGGAAAGCTAGTGCACGAAATTAGCAACCATCAAAAAACAGTGACTTCTGTCTGTGTATCGGCAGAGGCCGGACCTGCTTCAAGTGCTTCTACCAGAATTTTGACCGGCAGCTTGGATAGCCATGTGAGGGTCTTTGAAACAGGCACGTACACAATGACACATATGTCTAAGTTCCCAGGGGCAATCCTAAGCTTAGGTCTCTCCCCGGACAATAAAACACTCGTGGCAGGGATGGCCAATGGGCTGCTCTCCATCAGAAGAAGGAAGAAAGTGGCAGAAACTGATGCGCCGGTTGGGAAAGGTGGGGCAATTGCAAGGGCCAATAAGTACAAGCCCAGAAAGAAACTCACAGCAGACACATACAGGTACTTTGTACGGGGGCAGAGCGAAAAGGCGGCAGAAGGGGATATCAAAGTAGGTGCTCAGCACAGGAAGCACATTGCCCCGTATGACAAGTTGCTGCGTAAATTTTGCTATGGTGAAGCACTCGATGCTGCCCTGGAGACCACGCGCCCTCAGATCGTTTCTTCGGTGCTGGATGAGCTCAGTATGCGTGGAGGGCTCCGCACCGCATTACAGGGAAGGAGCTCGGAGACCTTGCGACCGATCCTTCAGTTAGTTTGCAAGTACATCCAGGATCCAAGGTACACCCCTCTGATGGTCAAGTTGGCGAATCTCCTGCTGGACTTGTACTCGGGCATGATCGGGGCTTCATCGGCTGTGGACTCGCTGTTCGGTATACTCCATGAAAAAATAAAGGAGGAACTCAAGTATCAAGAGCACTTGATGGCTCTGCAGGGGATGGTGGAACCAGTCTTGTTTGGTTCCATTCGTGCTGTGCCAGAAGCAATCGAGAAGTGACTGCCTGCTGGAGAGGACTGGCCGTGATTTCAAGTAGTGGAAGGTATGTCCAGCTTGCTTAGGCAACGGCGTCCACTACAGTGCCACGTCCGTGAATAAAATAATCTGCACCCGCATCCAGTTTCTCATTTTTTCTTCTTCATCTTCGCTTTCAGTGCAGCTTTCTGCTTCTTGTACTCTTCCATTTCTTGGGCGTACACCGTCCACACGCACGAGATACAGTTGGACATGCAGCAATCTTCTGGTCCAGGCTTTTTGGGTTTGGGGATGTCTTTGAGTTGTTGTTCTTCGTCTTTTTCTTCGGTCTCGCTCTGGAACATGTGGGCAGTGGCTTTTTGCAGTGCTAGGATGTCGTCTGGCACTCCGCCTTTGTTCCGCTGCGAGGATCGGTTCCAGCACCGCCCTCCTTCCTTTCCCTGCGTTTTCGCGAGAAGCAGCAGTCCACGCATCCCTCCTCCTCTTTCTTCGTCCTGGCTCCTCCCGTGTCCAAGTCGGTTCGGGGTGAGTCCCCACGGCACCCCCCGTCTGTGCTGGGCATCCACCCCACCCTCTTTTTCCTATGAAAGGGATGGGAAACCTTCCCTTTCGTTTCGCTTCGATCCGGTGCCCCTCGGTGGAGACGACAGGCAGGCATCGATTCATACGAAGCGTCCACACCAGGACGGGCAGTCCAAGGGGGGAAAGACGGACGAGGTCGTGGGATGCAGCCAGCACACATGCACCAACAGCCTCCTTCCTGGACACACCGGGAGGACCAGAGGTCCACACCGCCAAGCTCCCCCCCCCCACAGGCACACCCAGGGGATGGGTGGGGTCCGGTCCACGCAAGGATCGCGTTTGGAGATCTCGATCGGTGGACCTGAAGATATCGATCGAGTTCTTCGAACAGGTATCGATGGATCCTTCGAGGCCCACCCAGGGGCCAGGCCCTGGAGCAAAGCAAGCCGCTGGTGGAAGCACGTCCACCACACCTCCGCGAAGATGGCGACACGTGCCTTCGCTGCAGCAGCCCTCGCTCGACGTGCCGCGTCCCAGACCGCAGCACAGGAAGCAGCAGCCGCCACGCGTGGTTTCCGAGCGGGAAAACCGGTCCTGGGAGGAGCCGACGTACGTTCGCGAAACCCCTCGTGGCCAGCACAAACGTGCTACGCGCCGTCGAAGAGGACGCGAAAGTGGACGAAACGTTCGAATCCCGTCTCCAGAATCGAAGGATGCGCTGACAAAGAGAACGTCCTTTCTTCCCTTTCGCGTCCGTGGCGGTGCAGAGCCCACACTACGAGCACGCAGAACGTATGTATGAGCTGGAGAAGGTGCGTCCGGTTTCCGAGTAACTGCACGTCCGACGAACGCGTGCTTGCGAGCAAGCTGGATGCGTGCCCAGCACGAGGTAACGGACTGCGCGGATGGATCGTGCTGACGAATGTTTGTCCTGGCGTGGTCGCGGTTCTTTCACGACGAAGATGACGAACCGCAAGCTCAAGTTCGGGCTCGGCATCGCAGCCGTCCTCGGCCTGGGCTTCGGAATCCCTGTCTTTGCGGTGTGGTTCACGAACAAGAAGCTCGAAACGTGAGCTTGTTCGAGGCAGGGGATAATAAAGAGGGTTGGGATCTCTTGCTTCTTTACGTACGACCGCCAGGTCTCGTCCACTGCTCCAGAACGCTACATCCGCCAACGTTGCCTTCACGCGTGTGATTTCCACAACGGGCGTCATGGGAGCAGTGGAATGGTTGCTAGCGATGCTGCACGGAAGGATCAGGTGCGACTTTCATTCCGGTCCAACCAGCTTCGGAGCTCCGTCGCCACGTGTTGGGCGACCGCCTGGCTGGCCTCCAGATGGCTCGGTTCTCCTGTCTCCAGCTTGGACCACAACTTCTCTCGTTCCTTTCCCGTATCGAGGGTAACTTCGAACGCGCCGGTCCTTGGGTTCCCGTTGGCGTTCCCAAACACCGCGAACTGTCCGGGAAATTCCCGTCGGAGCCGTTCGCGGAGCACTTCGAAGCGCGGCTGGTAGTTTCATCGCACGCAGTACTCCACGTGGACCTTCCACCCACCTTTTTCTGCGCTCTTTCCTGCGCCAAACGCGCGACGTAAGCCAGCACGTGCGGCCATCGCCACACCGCCACGTGCTTCGGTTCCCTTGGGCACGGATCCGGTGGTCTCGGAAGGCGGGTTTGTAAACTCGGAAGTTAACTCGGGGAATGACAAGGTGCATTTGGACAGATGCGGTGCACAAGTCGACGTGCGTGGTCGTGGAGGTGTTCGTGGATCCCTGCTCGTGCCACCGTTCGCGTTCAGATTGGAAGGAAAGGAGACCGATCGGCACCCTTTCGACGCGTGGGATGGGTGGACGTGCTCCGAACCTGCAGGAAAAGGACGAGGTGGGTCCCGAACGGAGGTGCGTTCGAGAGGGGGGGTGAACGGCCTCCCTTGGATCCGTCCTCGACGTCCGGACCCCTTTTTTTTCGTCCATCCTTCGTTCTGTGCCACCCTTCCTCGACCACTCCCTGCCTTGCGTGGCGCGCCCTGTCGTTTCGCAATCGCAGCTACGCGCATCCTTTCCCTCGACCTTTCCCCTCGGATGATTGGACCGTCGGTGTGGGGTGGATGTCCCCATCCCACAGGGGAGACCCTTTCCCCTCGATCCTCGGGATGGGATACGGACCCCCCTTCCTCTCGTTCGTACGTTCCCGGTCTGTCCACGGAAAGGAGGGGAGAACCCGTACGAGGAACCGGGGGAGGTTGGACGAGGCTCGTCGAGGAGCGCCTTCCACGTGTGCCGGCATGGCGCAGTGGTCGCGCGCGCTGCAAGCCGTGCGACGCGAGCTCCTGCCTTGGCACGTGGACGCCAAGTGGGTGGTGGCGTTCATGGGTGCAGCGGCAATGCGGACCTGGCAGAAAAGGAGGTGGAAACGAAGGCTGGAGCTACGAACCGTCTCGCACGGAAAGATGGACTTGGAGCGACTCACCGGCACACCGATCAAGACCATCGATCAGTTCTTGGAATCCATGGGGAAGAAATCCCTGGCAGGAAGGTGGAAGAAAGACTTTCGGAGGAGCGACAGCGTCCAACCTTCGCTGGAACTCTTCCAAGCACCGTGGGTCATCAAGAAAGCTGCCCCCTTCGCCAGCGGACTCGAAATCGCCAAGACCCAGAAGCACTTCAGGACCCTCGTCTCGGCTTCGATCATCAAACTGAAGGAATCCTATCCTTTGGATGGATCTGCAGTCCACGTGAAACGTAGAGACTTGCGATCGGGAAAACACGTGGGTCGAGTAGAGCTAGCCGAAATTGAAGGGGAAGAGGCCGTGGTACTGGATTGCAAGTGGTCACCCCCACTGCCCGGAAAATGCACGGAAGTGTACCGACTGGAACCTGGAAGCAATGGGAATGTGCTGCTGGTGGAGTCTGTATTGACGCGGCTAGACACGTACGAGCAAGTCAGGTACACTTCCGTCTACAGTCGAGCGTGATCCTCGGAAAACTTGTCCAAAGAGAACGGTGCCTTGATCAGTCCAACCTGCAAGGCAGAGGATGTTCACGATCTTGTGCATATCAGGGATGAGAGTCAGTTGTGTGCTGCTGGTAGGCACTTTGCAATTTATTACTTCAGCAGGGGGAGAATCCCAGCTGCGTCAATGCACAGGCTCGAAAGGAGCATTTCTGTACAGAGGTGCAACTCACCTCGTGCGCAAGGAAGTTGATCAACAAGGATTCCGATACGTTGAAATAAAGCGCCATTCATGCGTCCCATCAAAAACTCTTTGGTCGTGCTCGAATTCTCCATTCGCAGCATGTGCTTCCATGCTACAGAACAAAGGGCAGATTTAAATGAGTCCCTGCCGCTTTAAATCTGTGTACGTCTTCTTACTGTACACATTTCCTTCCTCGTCTTCGCACTCTTCTTCGGCTTCAGGCTTCCAACCTTCTGACGCCTTTTTGCGTTTCAAGCTCTCCCACAGTTCCTGGGCTTCCTTTATCCTGGTGATCTCAAAAAACTCTTTGCTGTTCGGAATGCCCAAGCACTGCAGCCCGTGCAGATGCCTCGATTCCGAAAAATGTTGCTCATATGCACGCCGTCCCCAGTAGCTTTGGTTTCCACATATTTCGCATTTGAACTCTTGATTCAAGCCATGCAGCTTGTACAACCAGAAAGGGATGGGCTTGCCATCCCATCCAAGAGGCAGCTTCAGAGGATTGTAGATTTTCTCCTCCTCGTCGCTCTCTACCTCCCTATCTTCGTCTTCGTCGTCGTCTCTCAGTTCTTCCTCCAGCTCTTCAGCGGTGAGTGCTTGCTTCTTCTCTACGTTTTCACATGTGCTCTCCACAAAATCCTTCAGGGTGTCGACCAAGGCCGCGGCCGTCCACTCCAGCCGGGCGGCTTCGTACAACAGTTTCTTTTGCCGTTCGAGGGACTCGGTGTCCTTGGGGACGAGGGGACGAGCGTTTTTGGCAAAGATTTTCGGGTCCCAGCTCTCCAGATCCTTCCCTTTGACGGAGAACAACCGCTCCGCCCGTTGTTCCACGGTGCCTCCACATTTCAATCCCAGCTGTGAAAGCATCTGTTTGAGTTGTTCTGTGCCCAGGGCTTGCAGCTCGTCGCAGGATTCGAACGGTTCCAGTAGAGCCTTGGCTTCGGATTCCACCCTCTTACTTCCTCCAGCTTCCCCCATCCACGCAGCTTCTCCCCGATCTTTCCAATCTTTTTCAAAGGACTCGCGCTGCTGTGCGATCAGCTTGTCCAGGTGAACGAGTGGCTTGGCTCTCTTGTGGAAGGATTGCAGGTAGTTCACGAGGTCTTTCAAGTATTCCCGGTACGATTTGGCCAGCTTGTTCGACATTTCGATCCGTGAGAAGTCACTCACGTTCTTCAAGTACGTGACGTAATCGACCTCGTTTCCGAACTTCGAGTTGACGTATCGGACGTGGAGTTCGTTGAGGTCCAGGTATCGTCCGTTCTTTTCTTCTCCGCTGAAGGAGACGTCCGGCGTTTGCAGCGGCCTCACGTCTGCTTCGCTCGCGAACGCTCCTGCGATCCTCTTGTGGGTTTCTCGTATGTCTCTCAGCTTTCCATAGAAGGTGACGAATGCGTTCGGGTAGTTTTCTCCGGCCATGCTACGTCGTTCTTCCTTCACGACCCCGTCTTCGTCCTCGTAGATCTCTTCCAACCGCTTGGATCTCTCCACCACTCGATCCAAGCACCATCCCACGCGGTGTTCTTGCTTGAGCCTCTTCCAGTGCGTTTTTCCTTCGTTCTCTTCCAGGTCTTCCGCCGCCGCTCGTTCCAACCGTTCGATCTCCTCGTGCATCGCTTTCGTTCCCCCGTCGTCCCCTCCGTCAGTCTCCTTTTCTCGTCCTCCTTCCCTCCCGTTCGAGATCCCCTTCGTCCACGTACCTCGCGCCTGTTCCGTCCACGTGATGGCCATCGCGCATGCGCGAGCGCGTCCCACACGTCCCCTCGAGGTTAACTCCGTCGTAAACACGAGGGGAGGGACCGGGACGGTTGGAGGGTCGGGAAGGGAGGGGGCAGGGGAGTGGATCGACCCCTCCTCTGCGGCACACGATCTGATCCACGGGTCTTTCTCAACAAGGAGGGGGAGAGAGGGGGGACCTTCCGCACCTTCCTGTCGAGGACCTCCGCGCCTTCCCTTCCCCTCCTGGGGATCCCTCCCTCTTCTTCCCGATCCTTCTCCTCGTGCTCTTCCGTGCACCGCAGAGGCGGTCCGCCGTCCTCTCGGCCGTTCCTCACCCACCGTTGAGGGAGGGAGCCCTGAGGGGAGGTCCCTGGACCTCGGATGGACCAAAGCACGGTTGCAGCGATTTTTTCCATCAGAATCAGAAGGCGCCGATCCGCTCGGACACGCAACCTCCGCAGCCAGACCGCGTGCGAAGCGAAACAACAAGCCACCGAACGACATGCCGACGACGCTGCAGAGCCTGCGAACGACGCCCAACGCACGCGTGGGGATGTCCGCGAGACGCCTGTCCCGTGGAACGGCCGCGAGGGCCACGCGCCGCGTGGTGTGCTCCAGCGTACGTGCTCGACGAGGGAGAGCGAGACGCGGACGCCGCCGTAGGAAAGACGGACAAACGACGATAAGGAACCACCGACCGAAAGCGAGGAACGAAAGCTGACGCGAACGGTTTTTTTTTCTTAATCTTTCGGTTTGGACCGGACGCGTGGCACCTCGTTCTGCCCTCCGATAACTGCGCCGCGACGGACGATCGAACAGAACCTGGATGGAAAGATCGAAGACGCCATCAAAGAAGCAGAGGAGGCTTGCGAAGGAGGAGTTTCGGGTGAATGCGCAGCCGCATGGGACAACGTGGAGGAATTGTCGGCGGAGGCCTCCCACAAGAGGTCCCGTGCCAAGGCGGATCCGTTGGAGGAGTTCTGCGAGTCCAACCCAGACAGCGACGAGTGCCGTGTGTACGATGATTAGAGCACAGGCCGCAACACCCCTCCGTACTATACGAATGTTGGATGATAAGAACTAGAATGTAAGGATTTGAACTTTTTCCAACGGTTTATTCATGGTACATCTCTCGCCCCGGTGGCATCCCAACAAGAGAACATAGGACACGCCTTTCCTCCCTCGAAATCTGAGAAACCTGCAACGAACTCAACTCCCGCGTGCCATGTCTTGGGTAGATCACGCAGTCCGAGTTTGCAGGGAACATGCAGAACCCTTTCATACGCTGGTCGTCGCAGACCCAACCGGGCATGCTCACGCAAGGCCAGCGAATTCGCATTCTTTCTTGTAGGGCGTGGCGTGAGGCTTTTACCCGTCAGCTCTTCACGAGTTCCATACAAGTGAAGCAGAGCCTGGTGTGGACGATCTCCCTCTGTACATGTGCCGTGCAGAATTGTGTTGGACAAGCACGGCAAAAGTGCTGGGGCTCCCTGGAGCAGCCCGGGAAGCTGCAAAAGTGACGTGGACAGGTGAACACCCCTTCTCTGAGAATGAAGGAAAGATTTCTCAGACAGTGCGGGTGGTAAGCCTTACGACAGCCAGATACGGCCGCAGTTGCGAAATTTCCTTCGCAGCACCTAGCTAATTCGCCTCCTTCTTGTTTGCAGACGAAGCACATGTTCTCATGCGTCCCAGGTGCACCCATTTCGGCTTCGTGCGCATACAGTAGGTAGAGTCTCACGTCGTTCCCCGTGTCTTGTCTTCCGTTGCACAACTGCTGCACGTGCGTGTCATCTGTGCGCGGCACTTTTCCCTGTCTCGTGCCATAATAATCTTCCTCGCTGTCGTTCACCGCGGGCTCGTTGAGGTCGATGAGCAGCCTTTTCCCGTTCAATTTTCGTCCCTCTTCTTCCTGGAGGCCACCTTTGACCACCTCTGTCTCTTGCTTCTTATGTACATTTTCTGTTGCTCCTGTGTTTCGCTTGTAGGCTCCGCAGAACAGCTCCCGGATGTTGACCTGTACGTCTTCTCCTTCGGCCGGACCGGTTCGGCAGTAGCATCCTCTCACCGCCTGCACCGTCCCGCATTGTCCTCGTTTCTTCCTCCTGCAGTACGCGCAGCTGGACGGATGCGCCCCCTCGTACACGGGTGGCAGCGGCACGTCTTTTTTCCCCGTTCGTGGTCGACGACGAAGCATTGCTTCGCCGCCGCCACCACCGATTGTGGCAGGTCCGCTTGGAACGTGCCACCACACCACACGTGGTGTGGCACCCAAGGTCCCCTCCCTCGAAGCTCACCCACACGCTCACGCACCAACACTCACCGGAACACAGACGAGAGAGAGAAAGGCAGACACACTGGCTGTGTACAGGGATGGAAACCGTGGGTCGAGGGCTCCTTCGAAAGGGGGACGAACCGATGGGTCGTCCTTTCTGGTCCTCCCGTTGATAGGGATGGAAAACCAACGGGGCCTGTTGGGAGGAAGCTTCCCCGGGGATGCAAACCGGTGAACATGACAGGGTCACTAGGAAAATCGTTTCCGTTCCTTCGAAACGACCCCTTGCGTACGAATCACAAATGGGGGTGCAAAAGAACCGAAACGAAAAAGAAATTGCGAGGCTTCCATACGGGGAATTGCCGTTCAAACAGCGGCAAAAACGAAACGAAACCTGGAGCAAGAAGCTTCCCAAGGTCCATGCTTTGCATTGGAAATACGAGGATATTCGAGAGCTTGCACCAGCGATCCATCGAATACGCGTTGGGACGAGCACGACAGCAAGGGGTCCCGTCGATCAAGACCACGCACGTGCACGAGAGGTGCGTGAACGAGCACGGTTTCAAAGGATGGGGGCATTGTCCGTTGGGGAAATGCATTCACGCTCGAGTTTGTCCACCTTGCTTTCCTCGCGTTATCCCAAACGTTCGATTCCGTTCCCTGTCGATCTTTCAGAGACGGGACGGATATGCCCTTGCCACTTCGCGGCATGTACGTGCACTCACGATTCCAATCCAACCCGCTTTGGTTGTTCTCCATCTTCTTACCCCCCCCCGTCCACCCACAGCCAAAGCACGCATTCCCCTCCCCCACCCGAAGATCTCGATCCAGAAGCCCAAAGATCTCGATTCTTTATTCGAGACGAGAGACGAGACCCATCGATGCGTTTTGGCGGGTAGCCTGAGCCCGAGGTTTCCCGCTCGGTTGGGCGTCGCATTCGACGTGCCAAGCGCATTGTGGGACGTCTACGAGGCGCATCAGGAGCGACACCATGCCGCTGTGGGTGGACAAGGTGAGGCAGGAACTCCTCACGAAGAGGTTTGGAGAACGCCTGCTGGACGAGAGACTGACGGTTGGACGAACGGCTTGCCTGTGCAGTACCGTCCCGCGACGTTGGACCGTTTCGTCGTGCATCGAGACTTGGGACGTCGAATCCAAAAGATGGTATGCGATCGACGAACGTGTCGTAACAAAGCGATGCCGATTCTTGGAAGTCGTCCATCGCGAAAAAATCGACTGAGGTCGCTCCCTCCTGGATTGTCTCTGGCAGGAACGGGAACCAAGACAAAGGACTGACCTTCGCCATGGTGTCACACAGGTGTCCTCCGGTAATTTCCCGCATTTCCTGTTCTACGGGCCTTCAGGAGCTGGCAAAAAGACGATGGTGATGGCATTGTTGCGGGAGATCTATGGCCCAGGCGTAGAGAAGATCAAGGTAGAAAGCAAACCATGGAAGATAGAGGTGGGAGAGAGGACGGTGGAAGTCGAGATACTCACCCTCTCCAGCAATTTTCACATCGAACTCACGCCCAGCGAAGCAGGCTACCGCGACAGGTATGTTGTTCAGGATGTGATCAAGGAAATGGCCAAGAGCAAGCCCCTAGATGTCACCGGAAACAAGGGCGTCAAGGTGATCATCCTCAACGATGTGGATTCTCTGAGCAAGGAAGCCCAGCACTCTCTTCGACGAACCATGGAAAAATACAGCTCGGCTTGCAGACTTGTGCTTTGTTGTGAGAACCCGTCAAAGGTCATCGATGCCATTTTGAGTAGGTGCCAGGCAATCCGCGTCCCGGGCGCGGCGTTTGACGAAACGGTGCAATTTTTGGAAGATGTGGCAAAGAAGGAATCTTACAAGTGTTCGCAAGAGCTGATAGTCAGGGTGGCGAAACAATCCAGGCGCAACCTGAGGAAGGCGTTGCTGTCATTAGAAGCATGCAAGGTACAGCAGCAGCAGATGTCAGAGGAACAGGTGGCACAGGAGACAGATTGGGAGCTATATGTGAAGGAGATTGTGCGAGAAATACTCGAAGAGCAAAGCCCAAGGCGTTTGTACCAGATTCGTGGCAGGATATACGAGTTGCTCACCAACTGCATACCACCTGCGGTCATCATGCGTGAGTTGACATTGAACCTTCTCAGCAAGATAGATTCGGAGCTCAAGCTGGAGGTTTGCAAATGGGCGGCATATTACGAACACCGGTTGCAGTCGGGGCAAAAAGCAATCATTCACATCGAAGCTTTTGTGGCGAAATTCATGGCCATTTACAAGGAATGGACCATCGCGGCTTTCGGTTGAGTGTGGTAGATGAGTGAAGTCTTGCCCCGGCCTTATTCAACATGCCATCGGTGCGCATGGTAGACAATTCGCTGACCGATGTAACACTGGCACCCTTCGCACCCGTCCAGGGCGCGTGCGTTGAGGGACTGGATCCGCCTGCGCTGTAGCCGCAGCCGGGGTGATCCCCCCTCCCATTTTCTTTCCCCCTTCCCTTCTTTTTGCAACTGCAAACACGGACCTTTGGGCGCCCACAAAAGCACCCGTGACCATCCATCCTCCAGCGGCATAGGCCCAGGTTGTTGGCCATGGGGTCAGTGCATGAATGGCTGCTCCGATCCAGGCATTCATCATGGCAATCCATGCAAACAGTACGGCGCATAGGGCATAGAATCCGGCATTGTCTGCATGACGTGCAGCGCATGCGAGCGCGAAAGGCATCGGTGCGCTTGCCATGGACGCCAGTCCTGTCCACACCGACGTTTGCGACATCGGCACGAGCGTTCCCGTTGCAATCGCAGCGGTTGCGACGACCAAGGGCGCCAGGTTAGATGCCGCGGCGGCCTTGAGGCCCAGCTTCCACTGCGTTGGCGAGGTTTCTTTCGGCACGAGCAGTGCACCGGCCGCGAAGAACAGGACGAGGAGTGCGGCATCTCGGCACGTGTTGGTGATGACGAGGAGGGAGGTGGGCAGGTTCCACGACGAGAGCGCCAGTCCAGCAGCGACTGCGTTGGCGACCACCCATGGATCGAGGAGCGTCTCTTTGGCTCTCGTGTGGAAGCTCTTTCCTTCACCTAGCATCCGCGAGGCCGCCAACCGTGCGTGAGAGGCGGCTTCTCTCGCTTCCCACGCCGCTCGTGTTGCTTGGGTGCCTTCGTCTCCAGGCTTTCCTTTCGTCTTGGGATGGATCCTCTTCCCTTCCTTCCACTCTCCAAGCTTCCTGTGTCCGTCCTTGGAGGTGTGTGCGCCGTGTCCATGCTTGTGTCCGTCCGTCCAACCTCCTTCGTACACGCCACCTTGGACGTAGTGGTACGTCCCACGGCCATGCTTGAGGTTGTGGCGCCACTCTCCCTCGTACAACGCACCGTTCGGATACCGATACACGCCATAACCGTGCTTCTGCTTCTGTTTCCACGTCCCAGCGTATTGTCCGCCGTCTTCATGCTCGGTCCAAGGCCTTCCTGGCGGATGGGATGCGTCCCAAGCGAGGAGTTTGGCGATGGAAGACGCCCACAGGAGAACGAAGGAAGGCTGGGAGGACTCGCACAAGGATGCAGACGTCGCAAACCTACGGTTCTGATCCGAAGCGTCCTTCAACAGGCGATTCATGCACGTGAGACGCAGCCACAAGATGGCGAAGGTGGTCGTCCATCCGATGCCATGGACCTTGGACAAGCCGCAGGACAATGCTGCGATCGGAACGAGCAGCCTGGAACATGCAAAGAGCACGCCACGTGCGTCTTCTGGAAGAAACCACCTCCTCCGAGCGCACAGGAAGCCGCCTGCGGCGCACAAACACGCCGCGGTGGCGTCCATCGCTTCGCGCTCAGTGCCGACACCGGTCCTTCACGGTCCACGGCCTATGGGATCTCTATGGATGGACCGTCTGTGGACCGTCGATGGACCGTCGATGGACCGTCGATGGACCGTCGATCGAGGGGAGGGGAGACACATTCCTTCGTGGCACGAAATCGGACCTTCACGTTCATCCACCGACCCACAAGGACGTGGCAAAGGGCAAGAGCGCTGCCATTCGTATTCAGGTTTGTCGTGGTGTCGATGGAAAGGGAAAAGGAGCGCACCGAAAGCTTGCCCCTCAACGCCGCCTAGGTATGCATGTGGCGGAAGGCCACCAACGGAGCTCCAATGTCACGCGAGCAGGGTGGAGCGAAGGATGATTCTTGGGCATGACCACTCCATTGCCATCCGAACACATCAAGCAAGGGAGAGAGCTCGGGCGTTCCTTGTCCGGATTGGCTCGGCTGCCCTACCATTGTGTGAGTATGCAAGCTCGATTTCAACATGGGAAATATCATGTGCTTAGTGCAACATCAAAGTAGCTTTGTTAGATCGCTCTCACAAAACAACAATTCGAAAACACTGTGCAGAGGAACCATATCAACATCTCTCGGTCCTGTAAGTTTGTGAGCGAGTTCAAGGCGTGAAGCCACACAAACACCCCACGGGCGGACCTGCAAGACTGAAGTCCACGGGTGACAAAGTTAGTTGTGGAAGAGTACATTCTGGAGACTATGTCATCTTTGGAACTTGCTCAGGACCTAACCCCCACGAAGGTCAATCCAAGGTCGTCGATTAACACCTGTCAAACTCATATGGGGTGCTCAAGGATACGATGGCCAAGAATGAAAGCGGTAAGAGTGAACCAAGCTCATGCAGCGTGCACGGATACCATTCCAAGTGTGCAATAGTACAAGTATAGAACAAGCTTTGCCGCCGTGGAAAGTTGCGGAAACGCATCGATTATTCGTTCAAGCACGTGTTTTTTTACCTTTCGCTTCCCTCCTTGTTATTTCTTCACGCATGACTCTTGTGTTTGCCCACGCTTCGACAAGTACGCGTGGTTGAAACAACTTCCTCGGGTAAGCACGGTCGTAGGCTGCGGCGCGTGTCTATGCATTTTTCCTACTTATGAACAACCCTTGCCGTGAGTGCGCGTGGTTTGGTGGTAGCCATGGGAGTGTTTGGGATGGCGGGCGTGGTCTGAAGCGAAGAGACGGCACGCTTGCGTTTGGAGTTACGCATGCAATGAAACTCCACTTGCATCGACGAGAGGAGGGATCCCTCCCCTTTTCTTCCATCGTATGGGTTTGTGGATCGCATCGACTTTCCCTAGGCCACCACGTGCGCTTCGATCCCAAGTGAGGCGTGGGGGTCCAATCTCCTTCCCGCGTCTGGCGCGATCCTTCTTGCCATGTTTTCGAGCCCGTTCCTCTACAGGAGATTCTCTCTTCTCCTCCGTGCTCGACGCACCTTCCCTCGACCCCCACGAACCGTGTTTATCCGCTCTTGGCATCACGTCGGCATGGGTTCGACCAGACTCGAACCAAGCACGAGCCTCTTCGTCCCTCTCCCTCCCCCTTTCGGAGAAGAAACTCCCCCCGAAAGGGTGCATCTGACCCGATAGGGTGCATCTGTTCGCATCCGATCGTCCTTCCTGCCTTTTCGCCCGGAGAGCGAGGGGGTGTGTCTGGTCGGTGTGTGTCTCTTTCGTCCACTCGTCCATGCCGCGATGGCGCCACGCGGCGAATCGGAGCTGGCGACGTCGATGGAGCGATGCTTGGCGGTCCGTGCGAACGAGGACGGCCTCCGAGACGCCTCTGTGGCGTCGGCTTTCGAACACGTGCGGGTGCAGGCGTCCGCATACGGCCTCTCCGCGGGACGAAAGCCACGTGCGTTGGCCGTGGCGTTCCTCTCGGACGGCGCAAGAGGCGTGTTGTTGGGATTCAAGCGCATCGACAAGGACGAATGGATGCTTCGAGACGTCTGGAAGATCAAGTACGCCAGGAAAGTGCAGCTGAAGAAAGGAGAATCCGGCGAAGCAGAGCTCAAGGTCACCTTCGAGACCAGGCGCGGGAGTTCGGCCATGGCCGCGTCTTTCGAACGGGAAGAAGAAGCCACGAGATGCGCGGCTTGGATCCTGCACGCGTGCAAGAAGAGCGGGAGGGAGATGCCCAAAGTGCAAGGCGTCGGCGTGGAAGAAGCCGAAGCTTGGTTGGAAGACTTGGAGAGCGTGGAACAGAGCCGAAGCCAAGATGGAGGAGAAGCGCGTCGGAACGAAGAGAACGACGACGTCCACGTGACGGGAAGGAACGCATCCGAAGGATGGACCGCCACCGAAGTGCACGACACCAAAGTCGCAGAAGAAGAGGAGCAGGACCTCAACGAAATGCTCGAATACTACAACCTAGACGTAGGAGACCTGGAAACGCTCGAAGAGACGCTGCGCGCAGAGCTCAAAGCACTCGAAGTGGCCAACGTGCACGAGATCCTCCAAGCGAGCGAGGCGACGGACGGACTGTTGAGGAACGTAGATGGAGCAGTTGCGCAACTGGACGACCTCGACGCCTGGCTGGAAACCTTCCACGTCAAACTGAAGCACATGAGGACGGACGTCGCAGCGATCGAAGCCAGGAACAACGAACTTCAAACGCAGGCCAACAACAACCGAAAGCTTCTGGATGCAATGGAAGAACTGCAAGATGGGCTGGACATCTCGAACGATGGAATTGAGAAGCTGGTGGACCCCAAACTGGACCAAGAAAGCTTGCCCGGTATGGTGTACGCGTTGGAAGCCTTGGAAGAGGCCATGGGCAGAGTCACAGGAAAAGACGTGATGTTGGATCGTTCCTACCTTGGCATGAAAGCCGTGCAAGATCAACGGACGTACCTCGTCCACGTTCAAGAGACTTTCTTGAAGAACGCGGGCCCATTCCTGGACCAGGAGATCAACCTTTGTGTGGAGAGGTTGGTCCCCCCCGTGGCAGAGAGATCTGATCCTGAGAGCTGGCAGAAGAGAGCAAACATCAACCGTGGGCTTGCAAGCTTTATCAAATCCTACAAGCCACTCGTGGATGTTTGCAGCAGGTTGGATTCCTCCTTTCGCAACAGAATCACCAAGCAGTTTTCTTCGGCAATCAACCAATACCTTAAGCGGGCTGTCACAAGCATCGTGGCTGGACCACCTGAAGCAGTTGAAGAAATAGAGGTGGACGATCTGTGCGACAGGCTGAGAATCGCATTCCAAATCATCCAAGGAGAAACACTTGGCGCGCTGGATTTCATGGACCATAGATCCTCGCCTAAACCTGCCCTAGGTGATGCAGCTTCTCTAGCCGAACCGACTGAGTTTTATGCCGCAGTACAACGCATACATGACAGGCTTGATACCCAAATACTCCACTCATTGGACAAGCACATGCTAGTGAATCGAACTTTGGGTGTACCTCTCGTTGGGTTCATGGAGATACTGCTGGCAGATATGGATGTATGCATGGCTAGCCTTATCCTGAGCTGCAAGGACCTGCTGAAGGAAGCATTCTACAATTACATTGCTATTGTTCAAAGGAGTGTTGGAGAATCACTTCCAAGGAATGCAGTGGACCGAAGTAATTTGAACGGAATGCCATCATCTGCCGTGTCTACCTTAGGGATATTCAACCAACTTAAGCAATGGGCTGAATCTTTTTCCTTGGGGGAGATGCAGTTAGAAATGGTTGACAATGCATGCATGACAATTTCAAGGGAGGTTCTAAATATTGCAAACAGGATTGCGCAAGCTTTGCCAGCCAACAAGGAACGGACATACCTGGAAGCCCACTTTCTCCTGTGGGATGCACTCACACCGCTAGAGAAGAGTTCTGTTGTGGCAAGACAGCTTGCAATGGACAGCGGCCAGGACTACCGCAAGTATCTAACTATTGTTCAGTTCAAGCTAGCACAGGTCCCCACGTTCCAGGAGCTGATAGAGTTTGTAGATAAAGTAGAAAGATTTCAGAGCACAGGAATTTCCAACGAAGAAATTCCCTTCCAGGTAGGCACCGGCGTCTCAGAGTTAAAGAAGGTACTTCAGTGCTTCATGGTTAGTACCCTTGATAAGAAAGCCAAGGCGTTGCACTCGAAAGTGGAAAAGTCGTTCGTCCAGAATCCTGCACTTCAGATGCAAGTTTGGAAAGCCGTTTCGGATTTGGTCAAAGACAAGTACAGAACACTGGCAGTGCAGATAGAGACATGCTATCCGAAAGAGAAACTTCCCATAACGCAAGAACAATTCCAGAGTGCTCTCAAGCCCATTTAAGCTGCTGGGGTCTAGAAGAATGGGGTGAACAGCATTCCAGGTACCGATGAGCCCGGCATTCTACCCATGCATCCACACGCTTTGCACTGCACGTTTGGTTGACGTGATGACACGGCACTACGGGAGTGTTGATTTCTGGCCAGTGGCATGTGGGCTTGTGCCTCATGCTTGTCACAGTCCAAGTAAATCATGCCCCTCTCATTTTATTTACAATAGATTCAGGCATGCATTAAATTCTAACCCCACAACAAATTTTGGACCCATTTCTGCCATCTCACGAACGTAATTGGGCTAGCAAGCAATACGATTTCAAACACACTTGTCCACATTATGTTATGTGTACTCTTGGTCGATTAGGGTCACTCACAAGATTGCTTTGAGAGACACTTACTTTTTGTTGCAAATGCTACTCGGTGTCTGTCAAAATACCAAATGCGGATAGGGGATAACTTCCCTCAATGTTTACCTCGGATCAAAGCCATTCGCATCACAAACCCGTACAAAGAGTTCAAGCATTCATCGGCTACATGCGTACATGTAACCACCTTGACGTACGTGAAGAGTTCGTAATAGCTTTGAGCGGATCACCAGACACTACCCCATGGCACAAATGTTTTGCCATGGACATTGTAAATTTTTACGCACGCATGAATGACCAACCTCATATAACCTTCATACATCGTTTCTTGGCAAGTGTCGCCGAGAACCCAACCAACGTTGAGTGCGGCAATTTGTATCATATCTTGCACAAATGCATGGCCATTGTTTCTATTTTCTGTGGAGATAGTTTAAAAAACACACTTTAGAAGACAAGAATCGATCTACATTCTTACAACACAATCCATGAATACACTCGAACTATCGCAACTTACACTTACGAAAAGCACAAGCGAACTTCCTCCATTCGCCAAACGCTGACTTGGCGAAAATTACCCAACGACCATGACGTTTGTTGCACGATCTTGTGCCAAGCGTTGCCTCATTTTGCAAGGAATGGAACAATGCGCGGTGCGAAGACAATCAATGCGGACTACAGAATTTGCGTCGCAAGTTCGCATGCATCGGAATATATGAACGGGTGTGGATGTCATATCGATATTGAGAGCTTGTCTCGAAGCATGAAAACGGAGGAAGCGAGGCACTCATAAGCGAGTAACGCGCACTTGTCCTCTTTCTAGGATGGGGGTGTTTCTTCCATCTCGTATGTTAACCTTGTGAGTCCTCTCCGCTTCAAGTTCGAGGACATTGTTGTTAGGATAACAAGAGTCCCAATCGGCTCTTCGATTGAATGAACAATGGAATAACAAGATGCTACATTCTTGGGAGATGTTTCAGTGGAGTCTAGGGATGGCAACAACTTGATTCATTGGATATCTTGTCATCGATGTGTTTCCAAAAACTCAAGTGTGCCGAAGAGCTTGGCCCGAGAGTTGTTGCCTTGCATGGAATGAGAGTCTTTGCAACTTGCCTTTCGCGTTTCGATGCGATCTGCACGAACTGGCCCTTGCCGAATGTTCAACCCGTTTGCCTTGGATTTTTGGGTTGGTGCTTGTGACCATCACATCCACCTTTGGACCCAGAGCCCGATCGATCGGACTCTACTCGGGTCTCTTCGAGCGGTTTGAAAGGAAAGGATCTGTTTTGATCGGGTGGACGAGTCGAGGCTGCATCGATCCGTCGGGACGGCATGGCGGCGCAACGGCTTCCGAATGAAGTGCCGACACCAGCCGGCGATGGATTGCGGATTGCAGAGGCCACGTCTTCGAAGCCTCAACCGAACGGACTGCAGGTGATCTTCGTGCTGGAGCAGGCGAGCTTGGAGCTTGGCAAGGTAGGAAAGACGTACCAGCTGCTCAACAGCGATGAACACGCCAACTTTCTACGCAGGCACAAGAAGGATCCGGCCGATTATCGACCCGACATCTTGCACCAGGAACTGCTGGCAATCTTGGATTCTCCGCTCAACAAAGCCGGGCACATCGAGCGGATATACGTGCACACAAAGAGCAACGTGCTCCTATCCATTCACCCCCAAGTTCGGCTCCCGAGGACCTTCAAGAGGTTCTGTGGACTCATGCTGCAGCTGCTGCAGAAATTGAGCATCCGAGCGACCAATGGATCGGAAAAACTGCTCAAGGTTATCAAGCAACCGGTCACAAAATACTTTCCTCCAAATGCTAGGCGTGTTGGATTCTCGGTGAGTGCACCGGACGTTTCCGACCTTCGCACGTGGTCCGAGAACCTGGACAAGGACCGGGCCGTGGTATTTGTGGTAGGAGCGATGGCCCATGGAAAGATAGATGTTTCTTGGACGGACGAGTTGATTTCTATCTCAAACTATCCTCTAAGCGGTGCATGCTGCATCGGGAGGATATGCAACGCACTGGAGCATAAACTTGAAATTCTATGATCGTTCATGCGAGTACAAGTGTCTGCACTCGCTTTTCAAATGCCAGAATGGGGGGCTCATCATGCAACAATCACCCCACGTACTCAATGGCGTTCGGCGTAATAAACAGCACATGCGCGATTTACAGGAAGAACCTCCGTCGACTCGTGTCCATATCTGGCTTGTGCACCCACTCGTACTCTCCCCTCTTTGAATCGAAGGTACCTTTTTGCAACGTCTGCAGTTTCAATGTGAATCTGGGTCCCAATTCCTGGAGCCGTGCTCTTATTTCCATACCTTTTTGCTTGCTTGCCTTCCCTTTGCCGCCCTTGCTTTCAAAGACATATCGATGGTGCCTAAAGAAGATGAAATCTCTTTGGTTGTGGAAGGTAACCACTCGCCGCCCCCGGAACTCCGGGTCCTGGTTGAAGAGGGATGCGAACATCCTTCCGACGCGATTCCCAATCCTAGTGGAGAAGTTGTTGAGCACCAGTTCAGGACGGTGTCGGGTAGGCTTTCCGTGTCCTTTGATTTCCTTGGACAGTTTCAGGCTCGAGAGCCTGAAGTACGCGGTCGGTCCTTCGGGTAGGTGCACCACCAGCATGCCATTGATGTTCTTCCTGTCTTCGTTGATCACCACCAAGTCGGTGAATCCCCTCTTGGAAGCGTATTCGCACATCTTTTTTATCTCGTAGTTGTTCCGTTTGTAATAGGTGGCGTCTGGGAACACGTGCAGCAAGTCGGCCAGGAACTTGAACATGACGGCGGTGGGTTTCCTACCTGTCGTGAGCAGCACCTTGGGCGAGACCTCTCGGTTGAAGTACTGTGCGAATTCGTCTTCCGCCAAGTCCTGGCCGATTTCTTCGTCGTCGGATCGGATGACGGTTTCGTCCTTCTCGCGTGTGTTCTCGAGCGTCTTCGGCTGCGGTTTCGGAGGGGGCACCTGTCCTGATTCGAGCGCCTTTTCCCGCTCTTCGGCCAGTTTCTTCCTCTGTTTCCTCTTCTCCCTCTGCATCCGTCCGTCACATGCGGCAGAAGCACGCCGAATCCCGCTCGAGGCGTCAGCCCACCGCGTCCATTCCCTTCCATGTCCGTCCCATCCTTCCTCGTCGTCTTCCCTCGGCTTGAAGCGCGTCCGTTCGAGCTCACCTTCTTCTCGTGCAGCAGCTTCCCGTACAGTTCCGACCTGCGGATCTTGTTTCGGATGTGAGACGTGCGCTGTCCGATCGTCGCGACGTCCTGCGACGCCATCGCCATCGCGTCGGCGAAGCGATGTCGCTGCCGAATATTCGCATGCGATTCGCCAGGGCCTGGCAGGGAAGGTGAGGTTCCTCCCTCCCCCTTGGAGAGCTCGGATGGAGCGAGCAGGAAGGTGTGCAGGGATGGGCACCGTGGATGAGCAAGGTGGGACGAGGACCTGTGCAACGCGCATGGATGGAGAGGAGAGAGATCAACAATACACACAGCCTTCTTCCAAGTAGATGGGATCCCAAGGAATGCGTGGACGGGGCAAGGGGGTGGTCGATGCGCAAGCTGCCAAACACACAGCACATAAGATGGAGTCCAACGCGTCCCCGCCGGTATCGTCTATCACCATGGAACGTGTCTCTGAAGCGCGCAGTTCAACGGGCACGTGCAGGAGCTGGCCGTTCAAGAGTGCATCCAAGATGTGCTGACGTGCAGTGCGGTGGGAGGCAGACGTTCCCTTGTAAGGTTTGTACAGGGATTTCGCTTGGCTCTTCAGCAACGATGCAGGGCAGCACTCGAACAGGTTCACCTTGTCTTCGCAAGGGTCCATCATGGGGACCACCGTTCCTATCTCTTCTTGAATCAGGGGCCAAGCAAGTTCCGTCGCCGCATAGTACGTTTGCCTATACATCCTCAAGTTCTGCGGTGCGAACGGTGTCCTTGCCATTGCATCACATCTTCTCTTGGGTTCTTTGGGGCCACACGTGGACGCCAAGCTGGCACACTCTTCACGGAAGGATTCTGGCGTAGGATGGTTCTTCTTCACGTGTCCGAGCCATGCCTTCCAAGGCTTCCTGCCTCCGTTGATCTCCATCGCAACGCTCATGGCCGAGTCTACTCCCACCCACAGGGATCTTCTGTCCTCGACACACGTGTCCAGCTTCTCGCGGAGGAACCTCCTCACGGCGGGCAAGCATACGTTCCTTTCCCATCCCGATCCAGGGAGGCGGTGTGCCTGCACGACTTGGACCACGTGCATGCATTCGTCTCGCAGTTCGCATTCGGCCAGGCACACCGCCTTCCCACACGTCTTGGAACCACTCCAATCCACTCCCACCACTGTCGCATGCCGACCGGTTCCCATGTCCGTTGTGGGGTTCGACCCATCGAGGGGTCCCTTCTATCTTCGGTCTGGAAAGGGAACGACTCGGGTTCAAGGGTTCCTTGGGAAAGGGATCCGTGGTCGAGGAAGTTGGACGGCGTGGGCGTGGGTTGCACGCGTCGCATCGATCCAGGACCGTTCCCTCCTTCCCTCACGCGCGTGTCGAGGACGTGCATCCTTCCACGCCGCCAATCCACGCGCGTTCCTTCCGCCCTGTCCGCCTCCCGTCCGTCCGGTCGGACACGCCGTTTCGGAGAAAAAACTCCCCGAGGGGATCCCTCCCGGTGGAGGCGAGGGGTCCGACCCTCGGGTACGGTTATCCGGATGACCCGTAGTGGAAGGGAGAAAGGTGGATGTACGTCCACGTCGCATCCCTGCGCACTCGATTCGGAAAAGAAGACGTCATGGCGACGCTTTGCCGCACGTGGACGCCGGTGAGACCGATCCAGAAAGCATCAAGACGGGTGCGGAAGACGGTGCAGGCGAGAGCCACGGCGGAAGGCGGAGGAACCGAAGAAGAGGAGGGGTTCGAGAGGCGATTGGCCTCGCTCAAAGGGAAGACCAGACCCGGCGAAGGCGCCAAAGCCGCCAAAAGGAAAGCGAAGAAGGAAAGAGGGAGCGTGGAAAACACCTACGACTTCTCCAACGAGGTGATCTACTACGAAGGAGGACCCTCGACCGGAGACGTGGCCACGAACGTTGCACTCGGATTCACCCTGGTGTGGCTGCCTTTGACCTTGGCGTCGATCGGCAGGAAGCTCTTTCTGAAGTACAAAATCACCGACAAACGCGTCAACGTAATCTCTGAATCGCCGTTCGCGCAGTCGGAAGATGATATCCCCTACGGGAACGTGGCGGACGTAGTCACCGTAGGTCGCGGCGTTGGACTGTGGGGAGACATGGTCATCACTTGCAAGGATGGCAAAAAGGTCGAGCTTAGATCCCTCGACAAGTTCCTGGAGATCAAGGCTTACATCCTGGAGCAGGTGGAAAAAGCAAAGGTGGCCAAGGAGGAAGGCAGGAGTAAGGGCTTCTGAACAACCCTCAGGGTGCATTCGCAGGAACTGAATAATGGACGCCGGCCCTCGGAACGATCAAAGTTTCAGCTGCTAGTCCTGTAATGGGAAAGATGTTGATGCAAATTCCATTGAGCAGCACTTAAGGTCACTTAACTTACAAAATCAGTGTCTCTGCAGACGGTTACTCAGTACGGGGGCAAAGAATCCATCCTGTTCCAGGGCTGGCTTCCCTGTGATTGCTCGGTATTCTCGGGAGCGTATGGGAAGGATGTGAATCGGTACAGGGGATTCCTCAGCAAATCTTCACTTATCCCCCTCTCCAGCGGAACCCGTGGTGGCTGGGTGTTTGGATCAATGAGTGGCGATTGAAGCTGAGGCCGGGGCGGTGGGGGCGCAGGTATGGTTGCTGCTTCTTGCGGACTGTCTTCCCTTCGGGTCTTTCTGGCTCGGTATTCTCTGAAATACTTACGGACACCTTCCACCGTCCGCAGACACTTTGCATGTTTTCGGGTCTCCTTTGCTGTGGGACAGTTGGAAGACCATGTCCTGCCTGCGAACTTCTCATGCCATTCGTTGATCTCCTTGCTGGTTGGTCTTCGTCCCAGCTTCTTGTATTCCTCGCGCCACCATGCATTGAATGGATCCCAGAAACCCAGAGGTCTTCTTCCTTCCGACCAACGCTTTGCAGGGGCTTTGGAGGAGCTTCCCGGCTGCCTTGAAGAAGAACTAGGCTGTCCCGATGGTGAAGCCGATTGTTTTCTTCTCTCGACCTGCTGCTGGACTTCCTTCACGAGCATATGCAGCTGCTCGCGCTCCTTGTTCCTGGCATCGTCCAGCACTCTGCCACCTTCCTGCGCGGGGGGAGGCCTCATTACTGTTGCTGGCATGTATTGTCTTGCTGTTTGCATCATAGCTGGGTCTTGTTGGATCATGCGAGCTACTTCTGGTGAGATGCTTGGCAGCGAGAAGCCAAGGCCGTCGAGGGAGGTCATGCGCTGGAAGCTCGAGTTCGATGGTTCCACAGGATGCGAATTTCTCATTTCTTCCTGCAGCCTGTTGACATTACCAACACGGCTGCTGTTCCATCGCTTCTTTTGTGGGTCGCTCATGTGCTGCACTGTCGACAGCATAGGTGGTACTTCCTCGTTGGGGTCCGTTTCTGCCGATTGGAGCTCGAATCGAGCAGCTCGAAGGCGCAGTTACTGTCGATTCTTGAACCGACTTCCACGTTCTACGATCACTTCCGGTTTTCAGGAGCGCTTGTCGTCTCCCTTCGCCTCGCACAATCCTGTTTTGCTCGCTGTCCCTTGCTTCGTCGGACGACCTCCGACCGACTTCGACCGACTTCGTCGCTGCCTGCACTTCTCTCGAAGCACGAGTCTCCGAGCCGGAACCCTTCGGTCCTCTCTTCCGTGTCCTCGTGGTCGTCGATAGGACGGTGTCCGTACGAGCTAGTTTGCGCCTTGGTGCGTCGCGTTGGTGCTTGGCTCGAAAGTGGCAGATGCCTGGGCTCTCCACCGAAAAAGGGACCCACCCATCGATACCTCCCACGGAAGATCTCGATGAATTTGGAAGGAGATATCGAAACGCTGCGGACTGGGCGAAGCGAAACGTCCTGGCGACGGTGAACTCCGGGCGCGTCTGAAATATTCTTGATTGATGACGCGGACGTTACCGACGAGGAAGGATGTCAGAACGGTCGGGTGATCCCCCCAAAGCATCCGTTCGCCGCAGAGGATTGTCTTTCATTACCCTTGAACATCCTCTGCGGTTCCACCCTTTCGGTGCTCGGCGGTCGCCTCCGCCCCGGTCCACTCATCGCTTGCCAAGAACCGCACCCGCCGTCGTTTCGCATCTTCCCATCCCGCAGAGGAGTTTCGCTATTTTCTCTGGGGTCCTCGGCGGTCTCTGGAAGGGGGCTGTAGCGGGACCGACCTCCCTCGTTTCGGTACGTGGCGGCTGGGGGATCCCTTAGCAATCCGTGGACGGTCCAGATCACGGGTGGGGTCCAGTGAGGCCCAAGGAGGCTTCTGGAGAGGCTCCGATCACGCATTCGAGCCCCTCCGCCGCCATTCAAACGCTCGAACGGAGGGGGAGGATGCATCGCAAGCCACGTGTGGGGTCCAGGTGGCGGCTGTAGCCCACCCGAAGGTCCTCCGCAATCCGCGGGTGGGAGGAACGGAGGGGTGCTACAGCCGACCACGGTTCGAAACACTTTTTCACGAAACCGACGCCCGTGTCGGGGTTGGGAACTACGGCTGTAGCATGGCCATCCGATTCCCTCTTCGTACGAAGGACGGTGGATCGATAGCCAGGGTTTGAACCCAACGTCCAACCGACGACGAATCGCTCGTCCTCGAGGCTGTCGGCACAAGTGCCACGGTGGACAGAGGCAGTCCAGGTCGAGCCGAGAGTCCCGAACGTAAGGGAACGTAGCGAAGATGCGACACTCCGCCAACCTCGGCACTTCTCGCCTGTCGGAAGGCGTCCTCCGAACGGGATCCCGGACGTACGAGATTGAACTGCTGGTCACGGAGCGAATGTGGATGACAACGGCCTCGACCTACGTCTCTCGACCGAGGACCGGTCTGTCTCGGCAAAAAGAAAGCTCCTGCCCAACTTGTCCGCGGTCACAGAGGATCGGTCTGCGACCCGAAGCCTTATTTCGCGTATAGATGCGTCAGGGCTGCCTCGCCTGCAGGACAGATTCCGACTTGTCTGGCTTTATTGCGGCAAGGCCGCCCTGACGAGCATGCTGCTGAACTTGTGACACAGGGACAGCCAGAACACGCACGAAACTGCCCCTCCTCCCATCCAATCGCCGCCGTATGGGAAGGACAGCAACGGACCAATGGGCCATGCTGCTTTCTTTCCCAGCTGTATGACCGGTACCTTTCCCTGGATGTACAGGACCCACGTCCACACCGCCAACCTGGTCAGTAGTGGGATTTTCTGCATCATCTTGTGCTTGGGCGATTCCCATTCGGCTTTCAGCTTCTCCATTTCCTTCTCCTTGGCCGCTGCTTGGCGCTCCAGCTTGGCGTGTTTCGCAAAGGTGGACGGATTGTTGAGTGGAGCAGCTTCTTTCCTGATTTCCGCGATTTCCGTTCTCAACTTCTTGATCATCCTGGCCGATCCCAGTGCCTGTTCCGCGACGTCCGCGCTCGTGTCAGCTCCGCCTGGGCCCTGCACTTCGAACCCTAGCTACCGCGCTGCGGCTCGTTCCGCGACGCACCAGGCTCTTCGAAAAGACGTGCAGGACCAGTTCCATGAACAGCACGACCACTGCGATCCGTATCGCGTGTGTTTCCATCATCCTGCTGGCGATCGCGGCGGACGTCGTCATGCTTCGGTGTCGTTGGTGTTCGATTTCACGTCTCTTCGGATGGTTTCGAACGTTGAACCCAGGACCTATCCTTTCTGTCCCCGTCAGCACACCCGGAGCCCTGAGGACCGCGATGACTGCCCATCTTTACGGTCCTTGGACGGTCTCTTCCAGGGGACCGGTTCGGGCGCGAGGCACGGTTCGGTCAACGCCTCTTCGACAACCCGTGCCCAACCGACCTGGACCCACGTGCCTCCGAAGGCGTGTCACGTGCCGCGGAGGAGGGCGGGGAAGGCCCAGACATCCTGCGCGGATCCTCGGCGGGTTTCGTCGTGGAGCGCACCGGGACCGAATCCTCGCCACGTCATGGTCGAGATCTCCGAGTTGAACGGACACGGTTCGGTGGTCTTCCCCTCGGGGGACCCGTGTCGTGCGAGGAGATTTCCCGCCCAGCAGTGTCCCGCTGGCGTCCCTTCGGCGACCGCCGTCCCCTCCTCGCCGGATTCTTTCGAAACGCCGGGTTCGGTCCGTCGACCCCCCTTCATCCCTTTCCCGGACGAACTTTACCCGCGGAGGAACGGGACGACCGAACCCTGGTGCTGAAACCCTCCTCCTCGTACGACCGTGTTCTTCCACCCACCCCCCTTCCCCTCCTCTACCCGGCCGTTTCGCGTCTCGAGAACGGTATCGTTCGAGGAAGGGGGGTCGGTTTCCTCCTCGTGTCCCACACGTGGGAGTGCGCGCCATTCCATCCCACATCGCGCGTTTCGCGACGCATCGACGCGCCTCGAAGGCGTCCTCGGCTCGCTCCACGCCGCACCAGGCGACCTTTGGAGGCAGGAGAGGTTCCCTGGCGCGTTCCAGCCGCACCGTGGACCGCGATCCCGCCCGTGCGAAAGCACGTGGCACGAACCGCGGTGGAGGACGCGCGAAAAAGCGCACGTGGCGCGAAGGAAGACGTGCAAGACCGTGCTCGTCTGGCGGAAGGAGAGGGACAGAAACAGGAGGTGGACGCTCGGACGAGGTGCGTGCACGAACTCGCGAGGTAGGATCTCGGACGAACCGCGAAAGAGGAAGGCGAAGCGAAGCAAGGGCAGGAGCGAACGTCGCCTGAAGCTGCCGAGCGCTGGAAAGCGCATCCTGGAACGCCAAGCTCGGTCTCCTGCGGCGCATTGGAACGGCCTCGTGCACCGAACAGCGAGCGAACGTTGGAAACGGGAGGAAAGAAGACGCCAACGAGGACCGTCCAGAACGAACACGCACTACACGCTTGGATGCTGGTGGACACGGTTCGAAAAGACAAGGGGTTGAAACGTGTCGTGGACGTCGGAGCTGACCGTAGAAGGGAACGAACGCGCAGGCGCACTGCATCCGAACGGGAAGTGACGCTCCGTTCGGAGATGGGGGGACAAAGGGGACCCACCAGCTCCGCCAGCAAAGAGAGGAAGCAAGACAAGAACAAACTGGGTGTGTGCTTTGACTTCACAAAAGGGAAATGTCATCGTGGTGCAGGATGCAAGTTTTCACACGACATGGAAAACATGCAACCAGCGTCCACGAGCAACGGTGGCATTTGCTTTGACTACATACACGGACAGTGCAACCGTGGGGATGCTTGCCGGTTTTCTCACGACTTGCAAGCCATAAGCCAGGAGAGTCGCGAAGAGCGAGGGATATGCTTCGACTTCACGAGGGGTACATGCACCAGGGGTGAGCTCTGCCGCTTTTCGCACAATATCGATGTGGTTGGTTTTGCACCTGGAGGACCTGCAGCGCAAGAGCAGGCACAGGCGTTGGCGAAAAGTGCGGGGGTGTGCTTTGACTTCATGAAGGGCATCTGCCACCGTGGTTCTGCTTGCAGGTTCTCGCACGACCTGTCGCTTCTTCAAAGCGTGGAAGCTTTGAAGAAGCTGGAAGGTGATAGCGGGAAGGGACTCTGCTACGATTACGTGAGGGGGCAGTGTGCGAGGGGACGTTCTTGTAAGTTCTCACATGACACGAGTCTGCCGGAAATAACGTCCGGCCTCTTGTCTGCAGCTAATCAGACGAATGGGGTAGGCGACAATGTGGTGCATACCCCCGTGGAAGGAATGCCAGGGATGTCCGAGCAACAGGCCCAGGCTCCTGGATTGGTGTTGCCAGAGTCTCAGACTGGGTATGCTGCGGTGGCAGCTGGGCGGTATGTCAGTCCCAGCCCTCTCAACATGTCTGCCCCAAGTAGTTATTCCTCGGACGGGATCCTTGCCGGTTCTCCGAACTTGGGATATGCTGCCGTGGCATCGGGCAAAGGAGTGGGACTGGGTAGGGCGTACGCACCGGTGCACGGACAAGCCTCTAGTATGGCTCCAGTTGGAAATGGCAATGGGGCGGACAGGGGATTGGCAGGATGGGGAAGGAAACAACTGCAACCAGATGAAGGCGGGCAGTACATACAGGGTGTTGGTTCTGCATCTCACTCGTTAACGAATGGAAACGGTTGGAATGCTGCTGAAATGAGAGCATCTCACTTGGATTTCGAGGCCAGCTATGTTCAGCTGAATGATTTGGCTGGGGGATTACAAACCTTGCAGCTCCAGGGGGGTCATGCTCCTTCAACCCAGAATGGCCTTGGTATTCACTCCAACGGGTGGCGTGGGGCAGTTGGGCATACAGAGCAAGGCGAATGTGCAGAAGGATCATTTGGAAGACACCCTGGTCCATTGCACGAGGAAGGTTTGCATGCATCTCTTTCCCAGTCTCCGCCCTACCAGCAGGAAGGGAATTCCTTCCAGGAATCTGCTTTCAAGTGGGACTCTCTTTTCTCTGGTGGCAGTGCCTCCAGTGACAGCGCTGGGTTGGACTTGGGGGCCATCGGCAGTGATCGTTTTGGCGCTCATGTTGGTGATTCGGGGGGGCACACCATGTATGGTTCCTCCACCTTGTATGGTGCATGGAGTGGTGGCTACAGCATGGGTTGAGGGAGCAGCACGATGACGATGTGGACGTCCATCCACACCCCCTCTCGTTCTGTCTCTCCCTTTTTGCGGCACAACTTTCGTATGTGACATGGAGACGTGTGTTCTTGCTGTTTCACCTCGTGTCCCTTTCTTTTTTCCCCCAGGATTCGACTCCAAGTTCGAAGATCGTCAAGCGTTACGTTCCACCCCCCCATCCCTTCCCCATTCGACCCAAGCACCCCCGATCAAGGCCATGGGACTGTTCCCTTTTCGACCGGACGGATCGACGATCCGCGCCCCGCGGATCTTCCAACTCTTTTCTCGACGTTCGTCCATCGCATGAAGAGGCTGTGATTCCTTTCTGAGGATCCTCCGCGGGCGACGTCAATCCTCCCGCGACGCCTCGCTCCCGTTCCATAGCTCGCAGAGGACGCTTGGTTTGCGCCCTAACGATTCCTCGAAGGCCACGGTCCCGTTTCGGTGCGTCGGATCGCCTTCCCAGGCCGAGGCGTTCCTGGACGCAATCCTCGTTCGTCGATCACAATTCGCGTTCGCTTCGAGGAAGCGCGCACGTGCACGTCTTTCGCTTCGTCTTTCGCATCGTTCGAGGCAGAGCGATGGTGGAGAAGAACCCCTGGTACACGCGTGTGGAAGGTCCGTTTCCCAGCTGGCAAGGTCCAGTGGGCGTGAAAGAAGACGGAGGCGGTTGCACACGCGGCAGAGGACGCGTCAGCGACATGCGCATGCATCGCGCCGTCAACAACCGAGACAAGGACGGTGCGTGAGGAAAAAGGATGGCGAAACGCGAACGGGACGGATGCCGTGCGGATGGGCTGACGTACAAGTGGTTCGACGCACAGCCATCCTCCGAGCGATCCAGGACGGTGTGGACGTGAACGAAGTGGAAGCTGCAGGGAACACTCCGCTGCACAACGCCGCCTACGAAGGATGGGTAGAAGGTGCGGATCTGCTCCTGCAACACGGAGCCAAGGTCAACGCCAGCAACAACGCAGGGGACACGCCGTGGCACTGGGCGAAGAACATGGGACACCAGGACATGATGGACTTCCTCGAGCAAAACGGAGCCACCAAAGAACCCGGCCTCGTGCTGGTCCAGGACCACATCCCCAAAGTGAAGGAGTTCTTCGAGAAGGAATGCTGGCAGCACCACCCTAAGCCACACGAGGAGTACATCGAATGGCGCAAGAAACAAGACAAAATGTACGAGAAGGAACAGCAGAAGCTAGTACCAGGAATGTAAATCTGAGATGGAACCCCATGCCCTTGCATGGCATACCCATGCCAAACAAACTGTGACGTCAAATATGTAATGCACCACGGCGTGAGCATGGCCAATCATTACATTCCTCGTGGACCCGATCTCTCATCTCTGTGTGTAAAGATACGATCCTAATCTGCACTACACACAACGCTTACCAGTACCTAACCAGGCATACTTGAGAAGGAACTAGCGGCCAGGAGGCTTGGTGCCCCTGGGTGGAGTACCCGGCCTACCCTGCCCCATACCTCCATACATGAACTTTTGCTTCTTCTCGGCGGGCTTGAGGATCTGGAAGGAGCACATCAAAGTCTCATCAACACTCATCATTGCCCCTGCGTTGTCAAACTCTCCGCAGTAGTTTGGAGCCGAAAATATCGTCACCAGCTGTCTCTTTGCAAAGAATTCGTAGCCGTCCTCCACAACCTGATGGGCGCGAACGACCAGATCTAAATCGTGCTTTGCAAGGAAATCGGTCACAACCGCTGGACCAAACGTGTACGAAACGCCCCTATCGTTTTCCCCCCATCCCTGAACGTCCTTGTCTGGATCAGACCACAGAAGATCACAGAGTAAACCTGAGTCCGGCACGTCTGTTGGTCGAGGAATCTTCTTGATCTGTTCTAGACTCTTCAGCTCAGGGGACAGCCCGCCGTGCATGCAAAGGATTTTTTCATCGATGAGCGCAGCACACGGGAGGCAGTTGAAGCAGTCTGTGAACGCCTTCCACAGCCGAATGTTGTATCTCCTCTTGCATTCGTCGTAGAACCCGTAAATCCGGTTGATCGAAGCACATTCATGATTCCCTCGCAGCAAGAAGAAGTTTTCTGGAAATTTGACCTACATCCGTCCGCGCAGGCACCGTCGTGATCGGTCAGTCGTCCGCGAGGTATTGGTTTCAGGTCCATCTGCACACGGTCGCAGGCCACGAAAAACGAACCTTGTACGCCAGGAGCAAGCAGATGGTTTCCAGACTTTGCTTTCCGCGGTCCACGTAATCTCCCAGGAAGAGGTAGTTGGCTTCGGGGGGGAACCCGCCATATTCGAAGAGTCGTAGCAAGTCCGAGTATTGACCGTGTATGTCACCTTGTTTGGTTGGGTGCATCCGTCGCGTTCGAATCCACGTCGAGCACGTGCATGTTGCCGCGTCAGCGTTTTCTTGTCTTTCCTCTGGTTCGCACGCGCGTTTTTCGACGTTTTACGCCTTCGATCCTCCTTTGGTTCTGGGTGCATCTTTTCGTTCGGATCACGTACCGCAAATCTTTATTGGTGCTTCTAGCTCTAGGAGGTTGGGTTGTGACATGAAGACATCTTTGGCGGCGAGGCACAGTTTTCGAATCTCTCCTTCGGCCAGCTGCACTTGTTTCCCTGGTCTTCCGTTCCGGACGTCCAGCAGTCGGTTGATGAGGTCGTCGATCACGGCTTCCTCCTGTTCCTCCACCCGTCGTCATCGTGCACGTCACCGCGTCAGCAATCGTTCCACGTCCCATCTCATGCTTCGGCACTCGCACGTTTTCCTCTGCCGTTGGGCACCGTTTTTTTTTTTTTTTTCGAAACCCTCTTCCTTTCGTTCGTCTTCTCCTTTCCCCTTCCTCCGTTGGACCCCCGTTGTTTTTCCACTTCCTTCTTCCCGTCCTGCTCTTCTCCTCGCCGGCACCCACCATCTCTTTTGTCCGCGGCACAGGCGCCGCGGACGCGCCGGTGAAACGCACGCGCCACGCGGCCGCCGAGGACCACACACACACACACACACACACTCACTGTGTCCTCCCTCCCTCAATCTCCCTCAGTCTCCTCTCTCCTCCCTCTCCTTCTCTCTACTCCCTCGGTCTCTCTACTCCCTCTCCTTCCCTCTCTACTGCCACTCCCTCCCTCTCTACTGCCACTCTCCCTCTCTCGACTGCCACTCCCTCCCTCTCTACTGCCACTCCTTCCCTCTCTACTCCTTCTCCCTCCCTCTCTACTGCCACTCCCTCCCTCTCTACTGCCACTCCCTCTCTCCTCTCTGCTCCCTACCCCCCCTCCTCTCTGACCTCCACTGCACGACTCGGCTCTCCTCTCTCGCGGTTTCCCCGTGCTCCCTCTCCTTCGGTTCCCGTCCTTTCGCACGCAGGCGGGCGGGCTCCCCCTCCCATCCATGGCCGCACCAAGCCAGGTGCACCAGCACAGGCCTCATGGACGGCCTCGCCAGGACCAACGCGGCGATCACGGACCTGCGCTTCTGTCGGTGGAAGGACCCACCCTGTCGAATTCACAACCCTCGATCCCCCCTCCCGTACGGGTTCGCACGGTTGTGACCCCCACGTCCCCTTCCTCCGCGGGACGCGTTCCCTCCACCCGAACGCATCCCACGAACCTCCGGGCAGACGTCCGATCGGGCGACGGGATCGTGCGAGGATGGGTCCGGGAGAGGCGGCGCCTCCTCCTGGGTTTCCTCCAAGGCGCCTCCATCGCGCACTTTCACGACCGCGAAGACGCACACACGACACCTTCGCGCTTGAAGGTGGGTCCTTTTGCTCGCGTTCGGCGCGAAAACGGGACCCGTGGGAGGCGGAGAGGTTGCTGACGGATCGACGGACGCGACGTAGGGTCACGTGGACCCTGTGGTCAAAGCGCAACCGCCACCTGAAAAGACGCACCTCGGCAAGTCGTAGGTGGTTTCGTTACCATGGCGCACGAGAACGTGTGGAACTCCCATCCCAAGAAGTACGGTGCAGGATCGCGCAGCTGCCGCGTCTGTGGAAACCAACACGGCCTGATCCGCAAGTACGGGATCAACATCTGCCGCCAGTGCTTCCGTCAGTACGCCAAAGACATCGGATTCGTCAAGAACCGCTGAAGCGAGACGTCCAACGCTGGAGACGGATGCCGGAATGGATCGATCCGCGACCGTGATCGTGCACGGAGTTGAAATGGATCGGATTCGCTCGCGTTTATTGCATGTCCCGAGGCGTTGCAAGGAGAGACGCAATGGGTGACTCCACCTCTCAACGCTTCCCACGACGACCCGCGCCGCGTGTGCTGCCACCGCGGCTCCCTCGTCCGCGCCCCCTGGCCTTCGTGCCTGCAGCAGCTTTCGCCTTCTTGCGTTGTCCTGCTTCGATGTCGATCGAACGCTTCTTCCCTTTCCCTTTTCCCATCGTTTCTGTGGTGCCCGTGCCACCTCCACCGGTGGGACCACCTCGACCAGCAGATGGTCGCTTGGTTCGATCATCTTCGTCGTCTTCCACGTCAAAGAGTCCTTGGTAGTTCCCCTGGCCCACCTCTCCATCGAACAGATTAGTCTGCTCGCGCAACTGCACGAAATCGTTCACCATGGCTTCCACCTTGAGCTCCGAACCGGTCATGCCCAACACACACATGGTGCAGCAAGGTGCGATGGAAAGGGAATAGATGGTGCCTTTCAAATCCAGGGCGACGTCTTCCTTGCCTTTCTCACCTGATACCACGATCCTGCCCACTGCACCGTGGTCACCGCTCAGGTCTGTGGCACTCCCATCTTGTCCGCTGCATTCCACCAGCACTTTGTTCCTGGAAATCTTCTCTGGCAATAGGATGGGCAACTTGGTCATCACTTCCTTCGCTCCTGTCGGCTTGGAAGGTTCCTTTCCTGCCTCCTTCGCAGACACTGCAACCTTGCGCTCGTCTGGTTCCAGCTCTAGCTTGGCTACCTGGCGAGGCGAGGACGGTCCTTGTGTACCAGATACGTGTTCCTGCTTCACTGCCGCTTCCTTGGCATCCTTCGATACCTCGCCCTTCTCGCCCAGCGCTTTCTTCAGCTCCAAGATGTCTTCGGAATCGGAATCGTCCAACAAGACGGCGTGCTGCTGCTTCTTTTGCGGCTGGTGGTTTCGCAACCAGTCCGGCTCGTCTTCGTCGCTCGCCTCCGCTTCCCGCTTCTCCGTCGCACGCTTCAAGCGCACTGAAAGAGGCACCTCTTCCTCCTCGACGAGATCCATGTCGATGGTGAGGAGGCCTCTGGATGCAATGCGAAGCGGAAGCACGTCAAGAGAGGTGTCGGAAGGCAGGCGATGGCACGTGGAGACGAAACGCGGGAAGGAAGCGTGGTAGGAGATCCGGAGAGAAGAAACTCCCCAAGGGATGATGAACGGGGGAGTAGATGGGACGAGGTCGTACCATGTTTACAACCCAAGCAACACCACCAAGAGATCTCCTGCAGGCCAGAAAGTGGAGTGCAAAAGCAAACGTCATGGCTGCTCCACCTCCTTGGTCAACATCCCTTCCATACCTTCCCCCTTCTGATCCAACACCAGAGGCAAGTACTCCTCCTCTGTGTTGGGAAATCGGCTGTTCTTGAAATGCTCCACCAGTGCATCTTTCCCCTGCACACGTGCGTAGCTTATCTCACACACCTTCTTGCTGTTGAATTCTTCCCAACGTTTCTCCTGAAACTCGTTGTAGAAGTCAACCGTGGCCTCAATGCTCACAAAGTTCACAAACGCATAGCCAAGGTTGCACTTGTTCTTAAAGTCAATCGGCAAGTAAAAGAAATCAAACTTATTCTTGTGTCTACGATCCAAAAGAGAAAGCAACATCTTCTGATTGTATTTGTTCGGAATGTTGCGTATCATCAAAGTTGTTCGACTTTCACCGTCAGCAACCTCGGGACGGAACACAAACTGTTCGTCCAGCTTCTCTTCCCTCAGCTTCCTGGCAACACTTGGCCTCTCCTCCACCGACGCGTTCCTCACATTCGACACGTACTCCCTGGGGCTGTTCGCATGAGTCCCCTTGCCAACAGGAGACAAAGGAGGTGTCATGGGTGGGGAAAAGCTGTGCATCATAGAGTTGGCTGGTGACCCCGGCATATACATCGGGGGTGGATATCCAGGAACAGCTGCAGACGGCATAGGAGGGTACTGTGGCCACATCATGGAAGGATGCATGGGAAGACCATGTGGTGAAACGCCCATCGGTATCCCCATACCAACCCCATACGGCGATCCAGTGTCGCCCATCATCATCGGGGCATGCATGTACATCGGCTGCATCGATCCAGCATAGACAGGACTCATGGGTGCAGGGCCGCTTGCCATTTCGACCATGCTGTGGCCTTGGTTTCGACGTGCTCCCCCGGGTCGGCTGTATTCGATCTTCAGCCTCCTACCATTCACTTCCTGTTTGTTCAGCGATTCCAACGCTGCTTCTGCTGCCCTCACATCGAAAAACTCGATAAATTTGTGATTTTTCTTCATTGGAGTCTCTCTTATTTCTTTAATTTCGCCAAATACTTCAAACATGGCAATCAGCTTCTCGTTCCCCATGTTGGGATCCAAGTTGAACACCACCAACGTACCCCTGTTTTCCATTCCCGGCAGACCTTCCGCAGATGTAAAGTGGACGTTGAAACCATGCCACTCCTGCAAGGCGTGGTATGCTACTTCTGCCGAGCGGCAATCGAAGAAGGACAAAAGCGCATAATTGCCTCCGTTGACGGCATCTCGCTGCACTACGTCCAGTGCCCGGATTTCACCATGGGCGCGCACCAGATCGAAGAACTCCTCCTTTGCCATGGTTTCCAATCCTCCCACAAACAATGTTCTCGTCAGGTGCTCCTTCACGCGAGGGCTCGGCGGCGGAGAACTAGGAGAAGGCGGGAACGGCACCATGGGGGAAGGTCCTGGGGATGTCAAGGCCGTCCCCAACGCACCAGGTTCCCGGGCAATCTCTGGCGACGCGTTCCTGGACATGTTCTGTTTCTCGTATCCTACCATTCCAGTCGATGGCGAGTCTCGTGCTTCTCCTGGATGCTCCAACGGATCGGACGAAGCTTCCGTGGTTTGGTTGTCCCCATTGTGGTTGGTTGGTTTCGCATCGGCCGTAGACAGCGCGGCCAGGTCCCCTGCCAAACAATCTCCATGTCCTTTGATGGCAATTCCGAGAGGATTCTTACTGGTTTGATCTTTGTCTTCCCATTCGCACAGGTACCTCAAGTCCACGGCCGAACGAGACCGTTTCGGTCCGTCGGATTCACCCAGTGCCGACACGCGCTTCATTCCCACTTCGCGACCCGATCCTTCCCTCTTTCCCGTTCGATTTCCTTCCTTCCTTTCGGATTCTTCCCTCACGATCGCGCGTGCGGGCTGCGAGCGCACTTCGGAGGTGCGGCTTCGCCCAGCGCGTTCGGTCACGTGGCTCGGCACGGTTCCGACGCGCTTCTCCACCTCCACGTTCCCTTCCTTCGACCGTTTCCCCTTTCTTCTCTTCCTGCTTGTCTTTCCCTCTCCCGACCTTCAAGACGGGGGTCCTTTCGAAGGTCCAATGGCGCACGAAACGCGCGATGGAATCGTTGCTTTCGACACGCGCCCAGCGCATGTCCATCCATCTGGATAGGAGGACCACGTCCTCGCACGACCGCGGGCGGAGAGGGATAAGCCGAGGGAAAGAGGTGGGGAGAGGTCCGGGCACGAGGGCACGCGGCGCAGAGGAAGGGAGGCCTCGGGGCCAGGTCGTGTCGGCGGGGAGGGGAAGAGCAACGAAAGGGAAGATCCAACCGAGACCTTAGTTGGGACATCCGAGCGCATCGATCGGTTCCATCGGAGGATCCGTTCCCCTTTCCAAAGGGAGATCTCCCCCCATTTCCCTCCCCCGATCGAAACCGAGGTCATCGAAACCTCGCGTTTCCATCGATATGTTCTACGATGGCTCTCTGTTCTTCTCTGCATCTTCTGGGGCGGCGGATCGCCCCCGATCCGACGTGGCAGATGACGCGGCACAGGTGGCGGGAACGGGAGGACGGCGATGGAAGGAAGGAAGAAGGGTCGAACGAATGGCTTTCGTGGCGGATCAGCCGCACGGAAGAACGATGCACCCCAGAAGAAGCCAAGTGGGAGCGGACTCAAGGACGTAGAGAGGTGGAGGAAGAGGAAAGACAAGGGGAGAAGCGGACCGGAGCCGACAAAGACCCGAACGTGAGAGACCAAACTTGCGGTGGGATGGCGTGCTCCACGCCTTCCGAGACACGTGCGCGAGTGCGAAAGTGTTCGTGAATGGACTCGTGCATACAAGGTGCGCTCGGGAGAACATGGACCGCAAACTTGCTTGAGAGGCGACAAGAGTTAGTACTTTATCCATCCCAAAAATAAGACAGCAACACGAGGATCTCGCCAATACTAGTAAAAGGTCAAGGAAAGAATCGCGGAGACTATCAGTTTCGTTTGATGGATGGGTCTTACAATACACAAAGAGCAATGGTTCTCAATCATGCATCGCTTCTCACGAACAAGCAAATCAAGATAAACCCCAATACCAAAAAGCACTTTTACAAACACTGTCCATTGCTTCGCGAGACATCGCTTGAGCGGATGAACCCACATCATGGACCCATCAATGCATGTCTTCTCGTACAATCGCATGCCCCAAAGTGGTCATGCATTCCCAACACGATCTTACTCCTGTTTTCCTATCATCCTTGCCGGTGTGCTCCAACCAACAGCCGTTTCGGGCGTCTCAATTACACCACGGAGTTGGCAGAAGGAAGCGTTTCGATGGTTGCGCGCTCCATCCATTCGATGGAAACGTGCTTCTTCCGGACGTGGGTTGTTCCACTGCGGTCCATCCGCTTCCCCACGATCCCCACGGTCCTTCCACGGTCATCGATGGACCGTCCGTGGACCGTTCATGGACCGTTCATGGACCGTCTGTTGGATCGGTGGAGAGGATCGGGTTTGGCGCCACACATCGGTTTGGACGAATCGCCATCGAGGACGATGGACGCTTCGAACGAGAGCGCAACCGAGCGACAGGCGGCAGCCGTGGACCTGAGAAACCGCGTGAAGAACCTGCAGGAGATGCTGGAAGCCACGCAGGCCGCGGCGGACGCGATGTGCGGCGCACTGGACAGCTTCGAAAGCAAGACGGACGGGATCGACGCCACGCTTTCGCCCATCAAAGGAGAAGCGGAAAGCCTCACCAGCGCCATACGAAGGCTTCAAACCACCATACGTGGTGGAGAGGAGTTCCTGTCCAAACTAGAGGTCTGGAAGGCGTACCAAGATCAGGTCAACGCTGGGTTGGTGGAAGAAAGCGTCGAGAGCTACCTCGAAGCCGTGCGACAGTTGCAGGAAGAAGAGAACTTCTTGCAGAAGCACCAAAATCTCGCGTGCACCGTGTCTGCGAAAAGAAACACCGAAAAACTCCTCAAGGAAGCTTACCAGAACTGCCTGGACGAGTTCGTCAAGGTGCTGAGGAGGAGCTGTGTGGCCATGGACGTGGTGGAAATCGAACTCATGCTACAATCACAAGGAAAGCCTTTGTCCACCGTAAATGAAAAAATGATCCATCGGTGGGCTTTCTCCGAAGACGTCAGGCCAACGCTCGGAGAAATCGCAAACTGCCTGGTAGTGGGATGCAAGGAAGAGCTGCTACGTAGGTACGAAGAAGAACGGGGCTCCATCATCTTGCCCATGTGGCAGAAGCTCGGGCTGGAGAATCTGGAAGACCTGAGCACTAGATTGGTCGAGTGGACGATGCTAACGGATAGGGTAAGGGAGTGGATAGCGGTGATCAAGCATTTTTCCATCATGGGACAGGTGGAGAAGGAAGTTGCCAGAGAGGTATTTGGCAATGAACACTGCGACGAAGTGTTTGCGAGGATGATTGAAAGACCGAGCCTCGTTGTCAGCTCCAGTGCTAGCACAATCATCAACACAAAAGCAACAGCAGAGAAGATGTACGCCCTGCTTGATATGCTGGACAACTTAGAGAACGAGACTCCGAAACTTCAGTTTGTTCTCAGGACAGATAGCACTGCTCGATATCTGGACCGATTCTTGGCGTTGAGGACCAAAATGGCGAAGAGTGCCCGAGAAGCATTCAACGGACTTGAAGAGTCTGTACTGAAAGACAACTCCACGCAAGTGGCAGAGGGCGGGACGGTACACTCGATTACATCGAATGTCGTACACTTTGTCCAAAGGTTTGGCGAATACAAGAGGGAGCTTGGGTACATATTGCATCACGAACAGAAAGCATCGCCTAGGAGGGCACAAAACGAGGAGGAGGAGACCCTGAAACAGCTTCAAGAAGCTTCCACCAGTATTTTGTCTGCACTGAAATCGAATCTGGAGAGGAAATCTGCGGCGTACGAAGACCCTGCGCTTGTAGCAATATTTATGGCAAACAACATGCATTACACAGTCAAGCACATGGGGCAGGGAGAGCCAATAAAGCTTTTGGGAAGGGCATGGGTTGAGCAGCAAGAGAAAAAGATAGACGACTATCTTTCACAGTATCTTTCACACACGATGCGTACGTTCTCGCGTGAAGGCTCAGAGAAGGAGGGGCGCATGCGCTTTATGCAACAGAAACAAAGAGATAGGATCAAAGCAGAGTTCAGGCACTTTAATGACACCATCGAGGAGATCTGGGGAGAGCAAAGAAGCTGGAACATTCCAGACCTTCAGTTTCGCGACCGTGTACGCAAGATGCTGCTGGACAAGATAAGGGTCGCATTCGATGCAGTATACAATGTTCATCGCGACGAGAAGTTTAAGAATCCTTCCAAGTACTTCAAATATGACATGGAGCAGATCATCGACGTTGTGAACATCGAGTTCTTTGAGGGTTTGACTCGCAAGGACAAGAAAGCATGAGTGCAAGGCACAGATGCCGGTGAGGCAAACTGAGGGTGGACAGGGATCACCCGGGAAGCGGTACCTTTGTGAAGTGTACAGCACACTAGCGGTGATTGGGATGGTTCGCCTCTTGATGGATCCTTCGCTCGGATGCCAGGTTTGTCGTTCCACATTGGTGTGGACGAGCGGTGTCGTTTGTAGAAATTCCTTATTTATCACTTACACGTTGCTTGAAGACAATTTTCTTGTCCGCCTTGCGAACATCGGGGCCCTGTCCCGTGAGCAAGCCTGAGACCTTCGTTGCGGCCTTGCAGGCTTTCGATATCCACCGTGGACGCAGCTGCAGAACACTTGCATTGCATCACACTTTGGAGGGGGGTTCGGCTGCTTTCTCTTCTCCTGCCGTGTCTTTCACACCTCCCCACACGATGTGTCCATCCGGTCCAATCCAACCGAGCTTTCGCAGCAGCATGGTGGGCGGACAGATGCCGGTGACGGCGGACTGCGCCAGGTTGGCGCCCACGAACAGCGTTCCAATGAGCACGTAGTTGGTGACCACCCATCCCAGCACGGCCGTCACGATCACCACGGTGCCAGCCATCAGGCGAACGAGGTCGTCTGGACGCATCGCGACGATGGGAAATGGAAGTTGTGTGGGAACGAACTCGACACGACCTCGGTCCCTTGACCGTCTTTTTACGGTCTTTTCACGGTCTTTTCACGGTCCAGGTGAACGGGAAAGGGCATCTGGAGGTGACGAGAGGCAGGGAGAGTCTTTCGCCACGTCGGACGGAGGATCGAAGCGGGGGGCGCATGCGCAGAGGCTGGCGGTGGGGTAGCATGGGGGATCCTCTGCGGGCGAGGGACGTGACAGGGAAGCAGACCGGTCAACAGGTGAGCCGTGTCGGGGGACAGCAGACACGTCGATACGAATGGCCCAACACACCAAGCTGCACCACCAAGACCAAATGGAACCATCCACGCCACAACGGGCCCAAGAGCCTGACCTGAAACGAGCCAATCTGCATGGACAGACCATGCCAACGGCTCGCCCGGGATCCCGAGGGATGAACACTGGAGACCGATGGTGCGTCGATTCAAATGTGTTCACAACACAAAAGGTGGTCGATGGCGAGAATCGCACAAGCGAGGAGCATCACGGCCTTGATCTGGATGCACAGTTTTGTGCAGCATCGCTAGCAGCTCGTGCAAGAGCCGATGAACAGGCCGCATCTGTCGTAAGCCCCGCAAGTATAATGCCAGTGCGCACAACCCTCCTGTTGTCTTCCAAAAGTGCCTTGAGCCTTGGATCTTTCTTCTCTTTCTTCTGAAGACGTTCCCTGTGCTCCGAGTGTACACCTTCTACCAGTTTCTTCCAAATGCGTGCACGGGCATTGATGAACCAGTTGTCCAACTGAGTGGAGTTCAAGCTGGTTTGCTCCATCAAAGTCAATTTCTCTTCCGTCGAAGGGTAAGGATGCATGTAGTTTTGAAACATCCAACGTTTCAACAACCGGGTGGCTTCAGCTCCGATTGATGATTTTCGTCCCCTGGATGTCGACGCGTCGTTTCCCTTGCCGTGCGAACGCCTTCTATCCTCGTTGGCCACAATGGTCGTGGGCCTCACATGTTGCTGGTTGGACGCGTCCATATCACGCCAGAGCGTGGGATTGGTCGTCTGGTTCCGATCATGCGCGTTTCTTCGAGGCGGAGCGGAGCCCGGCTCTTTCCCTTTCGCGTTCTCCCCACAAGCTTTCTCGTACGCGAGGCACTCGAGGAGGAACTGTTCCGTCACCTCGAAGAACTTGCTTTGGCGGACTGCCACGTCCAATCTCTCGCCATTCCAACCTCCATCCACTCCCTGTTCGAACGAATTCAATCCTTCTCCTTCCAAAAGGCACGATTGCCTGGTGGCATCCGACTGGTTTTCGCACGGGCTCCTCCTCTCCAAGCTGCAAGTCGGCCGGTCTCCCGGATCCCTATCCGAACCGTCGAAGTGTCTCGTGGGCTCGAAAGCTTCGTTCGGACGTCGTTCCATCTTTCCTTTCGATCGTCGATTCGCCGCACGAAGCACGTGCAAGGCAGCCAATCCACGTGGGACTGTCGCGAGACGTGTGCATCGAAGTCGACAGGATTCGACCTCGACGTCGAACCGAAACACTCGGAACATGCGCCGAGGAACGTCGAATGATACGGAACGCATCCTCTGCGGCGTCAGGACATCCGGTGAAGAAGGCTCCCCGGCGCTGTCGCCGGTGCACGCAGAGGACCGCGCCGATCTGATGCTAGCGAAACGCGAAGATCCTCTGCGGGTTGTGGAACGGTTTCATCCGGGACCGAACCCTACGTTTCTGGGACGGGGATCGTGGGGCTGGTTGGGTTTGAACGTTTGATTGGGGTGGTTTTCTTGGACGGTCCAACCGCGGACCTTCGGTGGCCATCCGATGGGGTGGCCCAAACCTCATCGATCCATCGATTGGCCGAAGCACGAGAAAGTATTGGATTCGACCGATCGATGGGTGCAGGCCATTGGATGGATCGAACCAGTGGGGTGAAGGATCGAGCAGGGATGGAGGGGGCTGGCCCATGAAACAGGGGAAGCGAATGGACAAAAGGATGAAGTGCAAAGTGCGACACATTAGCCTCGTGGTAGGACGAATGGAACAAACATACAGCATCACAACCGAAGAAGGGGGATGAAAAAACTGAATGCATTGAAGCTGCAAATCCAATGGAGATGCGTGCGGTGCTTGGGCATGGACAATCGACCATTGTAGAACCCAGTCTGGGAAGTCAGGTGCATGTGGAACTGCATCTTGTCAATGCCCAAAGGTGCTTCATCTGTGCATACTCGAGCCACTGGAAAATGAACTATCTTCTGCCCAACTTGCGACCACGGCCTCTGCTGTGGCGGGACCCAAACAAGCCTTGCAGAAAACTGTACAAGTTCGACCAATTCGTGTAGTACACAATGCAAAAGAGAGACCCAAGAAGCAGCAAAACTAGGTAGCGATTGCTTTGCTCTGCCTCCTGGGACGAAGCTGTTCCCCTCCGCGCACTTCTTTGCAATGTAGGAAGAGCTGGAAAGGTCACGCCATCGCTGCATGACCCCGTACAAACGTCCACCGGCTCGAATCCTACTGCCCTACACAGATGTGGACCATCTTCATACCACTCCCCCATTTTCGAGCAGACCGTGTGTTTCGATCCGCATGGTACGGGATACCCAGAAAGTTCAGCGGCAAAGAATTCTTCTTTGCAGGAGTCGTACACACTGTTGCACAACTTTGCAGCGATGGGGGGCGGTCCGTGGGCATACGTCCCCACTTTGGGATCGCACAGTGCACAGTCAAGCTTCGTCCATGCATCCAGACATCGAGGAGTGACCGTTTCCTGATCGTTTGATCGTTTTTATCGGTCAGCATCGACGGCATTCAACTCCTACCTACCTCCAACGACACAGGATTCGGATCGGAGGCGCACCTTTGCTTGGGCTATCCACTTGGCGCTTTCCACCGTGTGCTCTCTTTCGCAGCAGGTTTTTCCACGGTACCTTTTGCATCGATGGCATCGCGTCACAGAGGTCAGATGCCTTTCCTTTCGCGAACGATCGCCCCTTTCCAGCCCGCTCGATCGCCAGGTCCACGTACTGTCGGCAAAACTGCAGGTCTTCCGACACCGTGGGCGGTTCGCCCTTTCGCCCAAACGGAGGAAATCTGCCTACAGGCGCTCTGCAGACGTCTCCTTCCGACCTCCTATCCACCATGGCTTCGAGAGGAACCTTGCCACGTTCGCAGGATGCGCTTCGGATCGTCGCCACGTTCGCTTGGATCGTTGGACCGAACTGCGGTTTTCGACGAGTTTAAGCATCGGTTCCAGAGGGATCGTTCCGAAGGATGGAATCCAGGACGCGAGGCGTCACGGAACGCAAGGATTGCGCTACGAACGCGTGGGAGCAGGAACGGCCTTGGTGCGGGGACAGGAACGCAAAAAGCGCGTGGCGGTCAGGCCACCTCGTCGCCGTGCGCGGCGATGGACACCGTAGGGGGGTCGTTCGCGACCCACGTATCCTGCCTGCTGCATTTTCTTTCCCTCGCATCTCTTCGCAATTGGACGATGTGCGCCGCATCCATCGCCACGCCGATCCCTTCGTGCTTCGCGGACTTGTTCCACGTCGCCAAGACCGCGCATCCATCCTTCGGCGAGAAGAAACTCCCGGAGAAAAAACTTCTCTTGGGCTTCGACCTCGTGGACCGAAGCGATGGGATCCCCCGGGCTGTTCGTCTCCTTTCGAAAGGGATTTCCTTCGGGTTGGACGGGGTCGTTGAACCGGGACGCACCGAATGGAAAAGGAGACGCACGGGGTCGGGACCGTAGACGGCGCATTGGGACGTGTCGACATGGACGCGACGATGGACACGACGGACGCGATGAAGCGATGGGAGCTGGAAAACGAGGTGGAGTGGCACCAGGACGGAGAAGACGAGCTTTACCGCTACGACGCCGCGGAACAGGCGGCCATCCTGGAGAAAAAACCCTGGACCACCGATCCACAGTACTACAAGGTGCGTGAAATCCATCGAAACCGTGCGCGAAAGCGAACCAGACCGAGCTGACGGTGCTTGGGCAACGCTTCTGTGGGAATCTGGATCGAAACAACGGCAGCACGTGAGGGTTTCGGCGCTGGCGCTCTTGAAAATGGCCATGCACTGTCGCTCGGGTGGAGACATAGAGGTCATGGGACTCATGCAAGGAAAGGTGGCAGGCGACACCTTCATCGTCATCGACACATTCGCGCTTCCCGTCGAAGGTGAGGCACGATCGATGCGTTTGTCGTCGACGTATGCGAACACGTCCGAGTGGATGCATCCAGGCACTGACCTA